>SNQJ01S0004208.1:149851-164367 GCA_010110895.2 Picea sitchensis
TGACCAATCCACAAAAGGGGATTTGGTCCTTATACAATTACCGACATGATTAATCCACAATGGGGATTAATCTTAATAATAAAATAACAATAATAATAAGAATTTTCTTCGCAGTTACATTATTTCAATAGAATTAACCACCTTTCCTTCTGTGTCACATGGGCCATCCACTACAGCCATTGAAAGGACTATGAGCTTTAATTCCCACCTTGTGAGAACACCATTGAATCAGAATGCCATCACACAGAACCCCCTTGAGAGCACACTAAGAATTGAGGAGGCGGCGGCCAAATGCATTGTCTTAAATTGCATGCTTATATGTCCCCATCCGGGGTGTAAAAATTGAAGGACATGGGGTTGGGTTTTGATCCACTTATGTGTGCACGGGTCACGATACCATTTAATATAGTATCTTTGGGTGAAACCACATGTTCGACCACTACCTCAAGGTGCCCCCATGGCTCTAGGTAAGGCCCTCACGGGAATTGAACCTTGCCCAACGGTGAAGTAAAAAGTTAAAGTTAAAATTAAAATGAAGCATGAATTAAAATTAGAATATAAAATTTAAGTAGAACTTCTTAATTATAAAAATTGTTTTTAGTTAATGACATATTAATAAAAACTTGAGATTGGGTTTTCTATTCACAAATTATTCAAATGTTGATGGTGATGGATCACACTAGTTTGGTTTGAAACATCTAAAATAAAAATGGATGTGGTATATTTGGAAGATTCCTTAAATATAGTGTCAATATTTACACAAAAAAATAAATTATAATGTATTACACTAGATTTGAAACTATACTACATATTTTTGCTTCAAAAAGAAACAAAACCTTCCTTTTACACATTTGGCCAATTTTTGTTCACGCATTTTCTTCTTTCAAGGAGGTTAGATATTGAATTAAGCTTTTAAAACACAAAGTGTCAACTAGGAGATCTCCATATGGCTTCTCACAATAGTCATTACATCAACATGCCTTTTCACCTTTAAGAACAGTGGTTACTTTATTTCTTATGCTACTACGATAAAACACCATACAAACTAGTCTTTTGGTGTGCTAGATGTTTCTACAAAGGATTTCCAAAAATAATGACCTCTAAACTTTGGTGATGTTGTTTTATTATGGTAGTGTTTAGGTAATGATTATGGTAATGATTATGGTAATGATGGCGCTTTCTCTTGATAATATCTAGGTAAATATACGTGTGTTGTAGATTATAGGTTAATAATTGCAAGGTAGAGTTTTGAAAATTACTAAGCCTATAAGTTGGATACAATTTGTGCTCCAAAACAATGAAGGCGAACTTGGGCCCCAATGACCCAATGCCAATCACTAGTATCATGGAAGTGTTTGAGACTTGTTCAACTCATCAACTCAATTCTCATGGCATAAAGCAGGTCTTGTAAAAACATATCTACAAGGCAACTAGAAAACTTAACTTAAGATTGACTAATCTAATAGTCAAGACACTTACCTATGGAAGTTGGTGTAGCATGGCATGCTTGGTTGAGGTAGTTTCAACCTTTTCTCTTATTCTAGAGAAAAAGGAGTTCATATGAATATTTAGGAGGATAGAGGGAGGCCTTGGACATGACCTTCAAAATGGAGATAAGAGTTGAAAGATTGTACTGCATTTTAGAGGAATGTGGCCTTAATAAGTTAGGGAGTTGTTCAATTATGAGAATAAGCTATTCAATGGCATTCTAATATTTTCTACTACTTGGTTGAGGAAAGTATGGGAAACTATTGATTTAGAGGTACTAATAACCTTTTGAGGTTGTTGTGGGGGGCGATGTTCCTACAAAGGGTCAAATTCTTACAAAAATAGGTGTCTAAGATGGAAGGATACACAAGCTATCCTCACCATAAAGGAATTTTATGAGGATATCTCTAGAAATATACAAGTATTGTAAACTCAATTCCAAGAGTAATGGAAATGGATCTAGTTGAAACATGTTAGGCCAAGACAAAATCCAATTCAATAGAGTAGCTTGTATAAACTTTTATTCTTGGAAGGCCATAGAGATATGGACTAATTGGGGGGATGCTTTATCTCCGATATGGTTAAGAGAATGATGTTGTGAACCAAATCACTGCTGAGGTGGTTGGAAACTTTTGATATGGGAAGTTAGCATAAAGAAAATTTAGATGCAAAGTTTCATATAAATGATTTCCTACTCCACGATATCTATTGGAAGTTATGTTAGATGTTAGACATAACTTATAAGTGGTTGGCCCAAATTTCTTGCAAAACAATGATATATGCAACTTGCAAACTAGGAATAAAGCTTGATTTGAGAAGTTTGTGCCACCTTGGATAAAGTATGAGAGAAAATCAACATTAAAGTAACATTAGGAATTGAGCATAGATCTATAGCATGTGAGTTTGTTCATGGGGCCTCATAGATTATTTGGGTTTTCCAACAAATTTCTTCTAATCATTGCATTACTTTTGTCAGGTATTATTCCATTAAACTTCAAAAAAATGGTGGGACCTGATATATGATTGTAGCTCCTATATTCTAGGACTTCTTGTGGGTTAATGTCTCTATTGGTTTACCCACTTGAATCATTTATGAATAGTGTGTTGATCATAAATATTGAGATATGGTGGTAATAAGGGTTCAGTGTCAAATTTCAAGACACATGTTTGAATAGATGGAAATCTCATTATTACAAGGCAAGCAAGAATTGGCCATTTAGTGGGAAAGAAAATCCAACATGGTAAAATAAATTCCAGCAACATAATATCCTTGTTAAATAGAGGCCTTCCTTATAATTTTGGTTAGAGGCCTTCCTTATAATTTTGGTTCGTGTTTCCTCTTAAGAGGTCACAAGTTCAAATCCAGAGGGGGGTAGGGTATGTATACCTTCGTAGACTTTACCAGTCAAATCGTTGGGCGGAGGGGGGTCCCTTGTCCCACAAACAAGGGGGTCTCATACACCAATTTGGTGTNGTTCAAATCCAGAGGGGGGTAGGGTATGTATACCTTCGTAGACTTTACCAGTCAAATCGTTGGGCGGAGGGGGGTCCCTTGTCCCACAAACAAGGGGGTCTCATACACCAATTTGGTGTGCTAGCTTAGCCGTGACCTTAAAAATAGATTATTATTATTATTATTATTATTATTATTATTATAATGTTTGGAAGAAGAGTACTAAGAACAATAGTATATCAAATGAGAAGATGAGGGTTCATCTCACTTGGATGTTGTTTGAGTTAGGGTTGATCTATTCACTAATCTCTTGCTTGGTTACCACTTCAAGTCATTCCCAATTTTCAACAAGATCTAGCAAATAATTATCAAATTTATGGACTAAGACTACTCTCGGACAACTCTTGTAAACTTAGAGGCGAACTAACTTAACCATATCCACTAAACTTTAGCAAGACATGGAGTGGATTAACAATAATGACAACACTCCCCTCAAGAAACGGCTTGACCTCTACCTTAGCTTCTACGTTAGTTTAAGATGGACACCACCAACTCTTTGCATCCACAATTGAAAGAGCAAGTGAAGAACCAAGGAACTGTAACATCCGCTCCTGTTTCGTTACAACGTCAAGCCTCACATAATGCTTGTGCAAATTTATTTTTTTTGAATTTTAACTATTTCACTATTTACAACCAGTTTCCTTTTAATTTTACAATCTAAATTAAAATAGATTTTTAAAATTTAACTATTTCACTATTTAATATAACATGTTTCCTTTAATTTTAAGTTTAAATTTTAAGCAAATAACAATAACAACGACTTGTATTACTTCAAAATTATACATATCAACAAACAAAGTAAAAGTTAGAGTGTCAAACATACTTATATGGCACATATGTCGTCAAATATATTAGAAGTTAAAGTGGACGTTGCTTGAACATTGTGATTAATTAGTATTATCGTGTTACATCACATCTACTTCAAGGTGGGTGCGAAAATCCTTGGCACTACTCACAACCCAAGAGAAGGTGCAAACGTAGTGTAAGAATAATTGAGGTTTTGTATTTAACAATGACTATAAATAAAACATTAAAACTATGTTGTAAATGATATTTTGAATCTCTACTTAAATTGATCTTTATGTTCAATCATGGATTACAACATGACTTTGAATTTAGGAATATTTGAAACTTTATGAAATTTTTCGTCATATAATTTAAAATATTTTGAGGATCTTTATGAAATTCCTCATCACATAGATTTGAAAATAGTGGAAACATTAAAAAGAACCCTTTTTAATTAGAATGTTGCTCCAAAATTTGATTTGAAGGAAAAGCTTATTTAATTAAAGCATCAAGTAATAATGGTTATATCGTGCAACTGTTATTTCCTAAAATCCAGCCGAAATCAAAAGAGGAAGGACATCGTTGCCAGGAAGTTTTGCAGCCCTATCGGGACTCCAGTTATCGAATAAGTGTTGGGTCCCTGCATCTACATTGTCTTGCGAATGAAGTTGATTTCCATTAACTTTGTGTCCAACTCAGAATGGAATTCGAACGCATGCAGGTGCGTCGAACTGGTCTTCCTTACCCAGGGGGAAATTATCCAACAAAGAATTACGGTCATAAGAGGCAGTCCCTTATATTGTTGTGTTTTTTTTCAAAAGCAGACATATCCACAGACGCAGATAATCAATTCGCATTGATACGATTATGAGTTAACATATTAAATCGCAGAGCCTACAGAATTCACCGAGCATATATAAATTTGTTCATTAAGGTAACAATTGCAGTTCCAACTCGCTTTATCAAGGCAAATCGCAGCATCAAATCATAGTTTCCAAATCGTTGTCTAAAAGTAAATAAGTCACACGCAAATAAAGTCGTTGTCACCAAATCGCCACAGTCGGCATCGATCAATAATCATTATGAAGTTGTTGTGTAGTCATAAATTTATAAATAACTTTAACATTGCATGTGGTGGGCGCATTTTACAGAATTTATAATAACACAATCAAATAATATATCGTTGTGCCTATATAGAAATTACAATAACACAATTGAGGAATGTATCGTTGTGCAGAAACAAGAACATGGTATAACTTTGGGCATGCATTAAGACTTAACATTAACTCCACGACAAAACTGTATCCCTGCTCATAGAATTTAGAAGAACAATAACCATAAATTGTTGGGCATAACGATATGCCTCTCATTCGCTCATGGTCATCTACAGGGTTTTAAAAAAACGCAGTCAACAAGGCATTCCTGGTGACGAAAATCGTTGGGGGTAAGGTGGGAGAACGCAGACATTCAGGGCAAAATCGTTGCGGGTAATACACAGCTATTAAGTAATTTGTGGTTGAATAACACGGGGTTATACCATCATATAGATACATTTCTAAACAATTATATACGTTGTTTGTACACAATTTCAACAGATTGTAGGAAAACACATATATAAATAAATACTATCTGTAAATTGTGCATTTGTTGTCTAACTATCTAACGGAGGAATAGGCAGTCAAAATATAAGTGAAACACAGAGAAAAAGGCCATCAATAAACAATCAAGGTACGTAATGGAGAAGAATGTGAAGTACGAATAAAAATTTACAGGTGGACATGATACAAAAAAAGGCGCATTTAGATAGGGGTGTTCAGAATCTCGTGTTGTCGTGAGGTGATTCCTGGCATTAGCGTATTGTTCAACTGTAATTGCATTAAACACTCAAGAACGAAAGGCATTTTCTTACCTCTCTGTCAAAGGTCAAAGAAAATAGGTAAACAGTGTTTAAAATACGTGGATGCATCTCTTTTACAATAATCCATGAAAATGGTTATAGCTAACAGATGTTATTCAAAAATTAATGAGTGGATTATCATATCGCCACATGGATGTTCTGAATCGTTGGAACATTTTAAATCTCTCAGTTGTCTTTAATGCCCTCTATTGTCCATTGATGGTGGGTTGCATAGATTAGTGTTACAATTTTCAGGGTTACAATTTTCCTTCAACAACTCATCAGGCGCATGGCGAACCCTCTGCCGAGGACAACCTTAGAGGTGAAACAACACCGGGACATTCCAGCAAGGTAAAAAAAAAAACGCACAGTGGAAGGAAGGGCCATGCCAACAACAAAATTCAGGGTTAAAGAAACGCATCCAGGTGCAAGATAAACATTCAGCCAAGGACAAATAATCAGAGGTAGACAGCTAACAGGTGCGTCCTTCGCTCATCATCCTTGCATAGAAAAGTAGGGCGTTGAGATCCATAGGTCTTTTAACGCTAAGACGACGACCGTAGATCAGGCTCTTGGTCGACTGCTCAGGCAAGGACTGGCGAGCTAGGGACGAAAGGCAAAACAATCGCATGGGTCACAGTCAAACCACAGGGTTGTCAAGTCATGCGGGAACAAAGGCCATGGGAGTCAACAATCATCGAGCTAGGCTAAGCAAATTTTTAGTCATCAAAATTTAAAAATAACTCAGTTTACTTCTCCACTAAATACGCAGATCCAAGCATAAGTTCTAATACATTCTACCATACAAAAATGAAGAGTGTATCGTTCCCTGATCGCCCACTCTGATTGGCGTCCCGCGCGCTCTGTGCAACTCCCGCTCGCCGACCGCTGAGACTTCACCGGTACCTCCCAACCAATGCTAGGGGTACTCTTCTTCCCCCTTAGCCCCCCGAGCCGCAAAGGGGCCACGCACACTATCCAGAGATCTCGTCTAACTCCCAGCTCGTCTCGCAAGGCCGAGCTACCACTCCTCTCCGAGCTGGGTATCCCAACTCCCACAAGTAAATCAGTCAAGTAGATATTTTTGCAGCGTAATGTTACACAAATAGAAGATGGTATTTCATCATTCTTCCTCCTTCATTATATAGAGTTTTGATCTTCCTTTCTTTCCTAAAATCTCATTTAATTAAAGTTTTAAAAATAAATTCCTAAAAATTCTTCTTCGTACAAGTGTCACCCATCCCCTACATTCCTCCATTATTTAATTTCTTTAATTAATTAATTATCTTATTTCCCTCACCCACCTAGAGTTACTCCTAGAATCACTCCTAGGTGTCCCCAAATTCCCTTACAGGTTTTAAAGGCTTTCCCTATTATGAAGTTGTTAATTCAGTTTAAAATTAGAAAGCTCTTAAATGGTAGATTCTTCACTAAGTTGACTTTTCGTTTTTTCCCTTAAGTTCCCCTTTTTCCCTTTTTATGTTACCTATTTTCCCTAGTTTCCTAAAAAAAAATTGTTTTCCCTCTTTCTCCTTTTTAATTAGATCTCAAAAATGCAAGTGTGGAATTTAACCCATTTTCTCTTTTATCATTTAATTAGCATTTTTTTTTTTTAAATTATCAAAAAGATAAAATAATTAATTCCCCTTTTTACATTTATTACCACAGATTTTATTTTTATGAATAACTTAATTTCTTACTCCCTTCATGTTACAAGATTTAGCGAAGGTCAAAATTATTATTTCAGTCATTTTTGTTTTTATTATTATTAATTTTTTTTTAGAGAAGACAAGGTTCTACCACTAGCATAATTTAGAATTAGGCCGTAATTTTCATACTGGGCGACATTTAATTAGGGAAATTGTTTTAAAATTACTTAACATGTTATTTGTCTTAGGGCCATCTAGGTTCATCCCTCTATCATCAACAACGCGACGTGCCCTTCAGGATGCACTAGGTGCTCCAAGGGTGCCACTCGCCTCTTCTGTTCCTTTGCACGACGTGCATGCTCCAAGGGTGCCACTCGCCTCTCGATTGATTTGGCAGATATCAATAACCCCTAGAGTCTACACTCTGCCAAGTGAACTTGTGGGAGACTAAGGGCCTCTAAGGAATAAGACCCACGCCTTATTGCGCGCCCCTTAAAATCATCGTGAGCGACTGTCGCAGTCTTCCCTCACGGCATCGTGGGTCCTCTCGAACTAGGTAATCGTTAACCTACAGTTCGAGCCACGGCGGGAGTGCTAGTAGGTTGTGGCAGGGATGCTTTCCACACCTCTCCCTCAACATCTATGGTAGTCGTGCCTGACCCCTTTACTCCATATGTGAGTCTAGTCGGCAAGCTATCGTCAGCCTGCATCATCAACGAATCATGTCAGAATACATCCATATCATATCATCTAATCAGATGCGTTAATATCATAATAAAAACAATCAAACCCCAATGTTACACTCCCTGACTCAATCCGGAGTCCAAGGGGTTCCATCGATGCCTCTGCATCCTCAAGGTCCAAAACCCTGCACACTCAGTAAAACCGAGTCAATAGCACCTGTCTATGTCAATGTAGTAAAACAACATGTCATCAACCCATAACGCGTCATAATCAAAATCAAGCGAGCAAGTGTCCTCAAAGAATAAGTTCGCTCAGTGCGCCAGAGCGAGATGTTACAGGAACATATAGAGAATAAAGACCCTTCAAATTTAAGCTCTTACTCCTATGTGTTCCAAACCTAGTCATGTCATAATTTTCATATTATAAGGTGTATGTAAAGAGTTATTATTGAAACCCTGTAATTTTGTATTCTTAATATTTATATCAATAAATTTTAATTTTGCAGAAAATTACTAATGTGTGTACACTCAATTCAAGAGGTACCATCTTAGCACTATAGTTAGGGTGGCCTTGTGTGGCACTCTTATGCATTTACAACATTATTTACTACCCCACAAGATCGTAAATATTTGCATACAATGAAATCACTGGAAAATAGTCAAGAACATCATCCAAAACCCATAATAAGAGAGAACTAAAATAGAAATGGTAATGAATTTACACGATTTGCTTATCAGATTTTAAACCTATCATATGGTAATGAATTTACACTGTTTGCTTATAAGCTTTACAAGCTATCATAAATAGAACTAGGGCCAATATATATGTATGTAAATTTTTTCAACCTTGCATGTTTTGGGTTGGTTATACATGACTTAGGTTTCCGATTTAGATGTGCTTATGTAGTAATCAATTTTAATAAGGGTTGTGATATGAGAAGGGGCTCAAGGATAATGAATAAAGGATATTGGAAAACAGAATTTTCATTGTACAATAATTGCACCAAGAAAAGCATGGTGCTCTTACCGCATGGTGGAAGAGATCTTTGTGTCCATGTGTAATAAAATAAAATGAAAACAATGACGTGTATTTTTTTTAATTACTATAATCTCTTTTTAATTACTATAATCTCTAAAAAAAATGAAAGACCTGACCTTTTATTTCTTTTAATTAACTACCATAACATATAAAAAAAAACATGGATCCATCTTAACCCTAAATCTTTTAAGTTTGGATTTTTATCCCTCCATGCTTAATAGATTTGGGCTTAAGATGGATTTATGTCAGTTTACTTTTTTGCTACTCACTATGTTATGAAAATTTTCATCTAGAGATCATGTTAGGTGCAGGGTTTACACAACGGCAACTAATCTTTAACATGCATACCAAAATAACTGAGCCTTGCCTACACTGGTAAAATCTCCATGATATAAATTGAAGATTAAAACAAAATGACAAGGGCAAACCTTTAGCCTGATAGCTTTGTCTTTCACAAATGTCCAATATCAAACTTAAATAAACTAAATGGCCTCCCTCCTATTTACTCCTCAATATATACAAAAGATGCAGACAGGTTACCATAAATAAATGAGAGGTTGCTGTGATAACATGATTAATGATTTGACTTTTAACTAAAGAGGTTCATATATTGCACCAAGAGAAGCAAGGTGCTTCTACAGTGCATGGTGGAAGAGATGAAAACAAAGACGTCTACTTTTTTTAAATTACAATAAATAATGTCAAAAAATTGAAAGTGCTGATCTTTTATTTCTTTTAATTGATTACCATAACATAAGAAAAATAAACTAGCATAGATCCATCTTAACTCTAGATTTTTTTAGACTAGGTTTTTTTATCCCTCAATGCTTAATAGATCTGAGGTTGAGATGGATCTATGCCAGATTACTTTTTTCCTACTCGCTATGTTATGAAATTTTTTCATCTAGAGGACATGTTGGGTGTAAGCTTTACACGACAGTAACTAAGCCTCAATATGCATCCCATGAGATATGAACCTTGCTTAGACTGATAAATCTTCATGATATGAATTGAAGATTAAAAGAAAATGACAAGGGCAGGCATTTAGCCTGACAGCTTTTCCTTTCAGAAATGCCCAATATCAAACTTAAATAAACTGAATAGCCTCCCTCCTATTTACTCCTTCCCAATATATACAAAATATCCATACAGGTTACCATAAATAAATGAAAGGTTGTTGTCATAACCTGATTAATGATTCGAATTTTAACTAAAGATGTTCATATACTACTGCATCAACAACATTGCTTGGAATGGATTTTTCATGTTCGTCATAGAAGTCCCTCTCTGCTAATGACACTGGTCTTCTTTGGACTATCCAGACTTGATTCTCCTGAGAATGTTATATGCGAGATCTTGGATTACCGTTATTTGGTGGTGCATGGTAGGAGTAGACACCCTTCCCGCTCTTCCGACCAAGGTACCCTGCATCAACATACTGCACAAGCAGTGGGCATGGAGAATATTTGCTTTCTCCAAGCCCATGATGGAGAATCTTCATGATTGAGAGGCAAACATCTAACCCAATGAAGTCTGCAAGTTCTAGGGGTCCCATGGGGTGGCTTGTACCCAACTTCATGCCACAATCAATGTCTTCTTTCGTCGCCACACCCGTATAAAGTGTGTAAAATGCCTCATTGATCATTGGCATAAGAATACGATTTACAATGAATCCAGGATAGTCTTGCGAACATATGACTGTCTTTCCAAACCTACAAAACTTTTCAAATCAGTGACTCCTGTGGAATATGATGCTTCCTCAGTTCATCCTTTTCTGCAATCTAATATGTGATGGATGATTAAAAGGTAACTAAACACACAGTTTATGACAAAAATTAGTAAATATAAGCAAAGGCAGTTCCCCATAGGAGAATACAAACATTGCATTTAACTTCTTTTCTTCTAAGGAATTGCTGTACTAACTGGAGATAACAAGGAACTAAGTCCATGGATGATAGAAATTTTCATGTGAAGATAAGCAGACAAAGTATGTAGACTGTCTCTGGTGACTTTCAGTTCTTCCTTGATGATTGTTTCGTTCAAATCCCAGAGTGTGTATTGAGATGAAAAAACTGGGAAGCCACACAGTTCTCATACAAGCAGTGATATAGGTGTGTATACATATCACCCATGTGAGGAAAGTCGAATGAGAAATTAGAACATAACTAAAGCCCACATGGTGGCAGGAGCTTGGCAGAACATCATGTGATAGTACTAATATTTTACAGAAGAAAATGAGGAATGGCATGGGACTCAAGGTGAAGTTCAGGGGGACTGCTTCATAGGCTCTTACTGAAACATTGTAGACTGAGTTTATCTAGTCATGGATTTGAGTGGCTGGGGTATGGTCCATTACTTATAGCAACCAGTAGAGGTCTTCACTAGGAATCTTTACTTCATGGCTCGACTTTAATCACGTTTAGACCCTACACAATCACTCATTTATGTATCATTTTCAAGTTGAACAAGATATCTCCTTTTTTAAGCTCACATAATTCAGACATCGAATAAGCATTCTATGTTCACCATTTTTTGTACTGACAAAATTCTGAGATGGAAGTGCATTCTATGTATTATACTTGAATTTTAATCAAACTCGTTAAGTGTCATGACTTAGTGCATAGGTTCATAGTTGTTACCAGATTGGCCATGAAAATGGTGACCAGAAATGAAAAAATATACTACCTGTACAATACCAAGAAAGCAAATATTTCTTGTGATATTCTTGCTTCTAAATATTTCTCAAGCTATTTTCTCACTTAGAGAGCGATGCCTGACTCCCAATATTGTCAAACATGCATACTTTCAAATGAAAAAAAATAGGG
Source organism: Picea sitchensis (assembly GCA_010110895.2). Classification (NCBI taxonomy): domain Eukaryota; kingdom Viridiplantae; phylum Streptophyta; class Pinopsida; order Pinales; family Pinaceae; genus Picea; species Picea sitchensis. The sequence continues at coordinate 161,732 of SNQJ01S0004208.1, forward strand.
CAAAAGGGCAATGAAATTTATAGTAGCACCTTTCTACAAATTATGTTCATCAACAGATTGTTCATGAACAAAGAAGACAGCCCTGACCTCCAAGTGAGATCAGAATTTAGCATATATCATGTAATCAAGCTGATTAGAGCAAGAAGCTAAGTGTCACCTTTCAGCCAAGGCTTTGATAGTTGCAAAGACTCCATCTGCTGTTGCTGATCCTCGAACAATTTCAACTAGCTTCATGATAGGTGGGGGGTTCATGAAATGCATACCAATCACCTGTAAAAAGACCACATGGATTTGCTCAACTTTTCTCAGATTCTATCAAACCTGCACGGCTTAAGCTATCAGAAATACATTTTTATGTGAATTTGGTCTCACAGAAGACACTCATCCATGGCCCCTCAGGCCACAGAAATCATCTTTCAAAAATATATGATTAATCGATTCTTAAGAGTTTACCAATGTACATGCACAATGCAGCCCATTCACACTAGCATAGCTTCTGTGAATTCACATGACAAGCTTCCATGAAATCTGAACTAACCCTATCATCCTGGTTTCTCACTAGCATCCTCAAAAACATTCCCTTCGTCAATGGTCATATACTAAACTTAACAAAGATCTGAAACCAAGTAGTCTGAGCTTTAAATCTGCTTCTTTTCAGGGCATTGTCAATTATTATTACCAATTTACATGATCCCAGAGAAAGATGTAGGTTATATATCCTCTACTCGATCTACCAATAACATTAAAAGAATATCGAGAGATTAAATTCCAATCAAAGCACCATTAAAGATCAACACATACCTTCTGGCTGTTAGAGGCTCTGAAAAAGATCATATTTTGTAAAGTGAGAGGGACAAGTATTGTGGGAGGATTTTCAATAGAACGTTGCCCACCGAATTTGACCTTAGATAAGTCAACCACAAAAAGGCAGAGCCAATGGGGAACCCCCAGTCCGCCATGAAAATGCATATAATTTCAGAACAAGAAGTTATACAGAAAAGATATCATGATCCGATTGCCCCAGGCTTAAAGTGATTTAGGATATAGTGATACATTAGCTGCAAAATTCTATTTCAAAAAAAAGATACTAAGGCCAGTTATAATGTCATGGAAGGGAGCCCGATTCAAGAAGATACAAACAAAAATAAAAGGAAAGAGTCATTTACCAATGTGCTTTAAATCTATTTATGGAAAATAGAAATTAGTTATCTTAATTATATAAAGATTTCCCACGGGAATGTGGTCTAGCAGCAAGCAGCAAGGTGATCAGGCTTGTGTTAATGCTAAGACCTGGGTTCAAATTCCTCAAGTGTGAATGAGGCCAAAGTGCAAATTCTGAATGATTTGACAACACAAAAACACCCCTCATAACATGGAAGCTCAAGTTAACCAAAAACACAGCTGTAAATCATATATGCAGTATTTCGAAAAAAATTACATAAAAATTCTCAAGGATAAAACATCCTCGAGTTGGATTAAATGTAATGGAGAGAGTAAACATGGAACCAAATCCATGGAAAAGTTAAGGGTTGTGTTTCCACTATGCTCCACTTCATTCAAGCATTCAAAGTTGTTCTTCAACAGGGCATTTAAAGATCAATCATTGATAGGGACAATTGAGACAGGCAAAAAGCAAGAGATAAACACGGAGAGAGAAATGCTGACAGACATTTCAAATTCTTCTCAAGTTTTAAATTTGCCTACATAATTATTTTTATAACACATTTTGGTAACTAAAGAATACAAACTGCTTGAAAGTTGAAAACTACCTATCCAACTGATTACCAACTACCTTGGCATGTGTTCCCCCTCATGAAGGTGTAATTAATTATTAACTAATGGTCTCTCTGGACAAAAAATAACTACCAGACTTGGTCCTCCATTCTCTCTCAATAGACACCTTTGCTAGATCAGGACCACATGAACCCTCAAACTTTGAACCTGTAATTCATCAAACTTCTTGCACACAGGCTCATGTCCATGCTTAGATACCATGTAGATTTTTTAGGAAAAGATGCACCGAGAGAGAGAGAGGAGTATTAATCAACATTAACAAATTGAAGCCATTGATATGACATGTTTGATGCACTTTTATCCATGTGCTAGGTGGTTAGAGTCCACTAATGGTGTTAGTAAATGACATCAATGACCACAAAGTCAAGATTAACCACAATAACACCAACAATGACAACAGCCCTGTTAGAATTTTAGGGTAAGATGAAAACAGCAGTCACTTTTAAATTTCAAAACAAAGATACTTTAGATCTGAAGCATAGACAGCATATAGGTTAATAGAAAACAGTGACAGTATAAGAAAACAAGGCTGAAAGGACAAAGCTCATTCAATACTAGTAAACTCAAATCTCAAACTGTGATTTTAAAACCCTCTAAATATATGACAGCAGTTCTCAAACAGTGGATCTACTAAATGATTCTCAAAGCAAACAGAGATGCCAAGATTCTTCCAAGTATAACAGCAGATCTATATTTCAGTTCTGAAACAAACAATATTGCAAAACCTTCCAAGTGTAACAGCAATAGTCAACAATGATACAAGACCTCTTTAAATAGCAAACAAGGTAGGTTACTTGAAACTCAGATCTGAACTTTCAACAGAAGCAAATTAGAAACATACC
>SNQJ01S0004208.1:173618-185828 GCA_010110895.2 Picea sitchensis
CCTCATAAGAGAATGAGCAAGTGAGTTGTGTGTTTGAAGTGAGGTGCTAGCCTCTTATTTATACAAGACTGACACGTGTGAAAGGTCACAACTGGCAGGGCCGACCTCTCACTCTGGGTGGGTAAACCCACCTTTAATTAATTTTGGGTCTTCCATAATAACTGTTGGGGCCGACTTCTTATTCTGCCCTTTGTAAAGACCAATCCGCAAAAGGGGATTTGGTCCTTATACAATTACCGACATGATTAATCTACAATGGGGATTAATTCAATAACAATAATAATAATAATGGCATGATTAATCTGCAATGGGGATTTAATCCAATAATAATAAGAATGCTCTTCGCAGTTACATTATTTCAACACTAGTGCCCTCTATTTATACTACTCCAACTCACCTGACTGGGTCGACTTCTCTTCCTAGAGGTTAATAACTCAATATTAATTAATCTCTTGAGCCGACTTGTCTTCTAGGGTTATTATCCAACGTCTTAGGGTTTCTCTTGCTTCCCAGAATATTCTAGTCTCGTCAAGGTTACACGTAGAGGTTAATACCTCCCGCAGCTACCATAATTATCAACACTCCCTCCTCGCTAGGGAAGTATTTAAAGGCAATGGTCTTGAGCACAAACAAGCCATTCAACCAGTAGCATCATTATAGCCACATAGGCTATCTCATCATCAATTCACAACTACCATCATCATTATCCAACTAGATAGTCTCCATGGCAATCAGAACAATGTCATCCAATAGAACACAATTGTGTCTATTCGTAGTGGTATACAACTACTATCCAGTGGTACATAACCACTCTTAGTAGCACATTGCTACTAACCAGTGACACACGATCGCTACCAGTGAATCACATCCACAATAGTAGCATACTGCTACTGTTCAGAGACATACAGTCTCTCCAACGATCATATCATCTGATATCAACAATATCACGATACAAACTGAGTCATCTGGTCCATTCTTCCACTCACATCTATGAGATCTGGAAGAGCATCTGCCCTCAGAAAGTTAAACATCAACCATGAGTTGTCTGGACTATTCTTCTCAAGCATAGAAGAATAATTGTCCCTTATTTCTGAACCTGGACCATTCACCTAACTGGGCCATTCTTCCGACACTAATCACAGTGCAACCTGGAGAGAATGAATCTGCCCTAGGGAATGACTGTCCCTGATTATTGAACCTGGACCATTCACCTAACTCAGCCATTCTTCCGTCACTAATCACAATGCAACCTAGAGAGAATGAGTTTGCCCTAGGGAATGACTGTCCGAACCATTTCCTACGGAAATGATTGTCCTGCACCAACCTCCTATAACGGACCATTCTTCTGTTCACAACTGTGAACTTTGAAAGAATGATTGCCCGAAGAGGTGGACCATTCTGCTTGACCACTACTCAAAGTGACTGCCAAGAAGAATGACTATCCTAGACCATTCCCCACATTGGCCATAAGGGGAATCGTTGTCTATGGTACATCAACAATCTATCAGACCATTTTCATTACAAAAATGACCGTCTTCTCTGGACCATTTTCCGAACTGGAAAATGACTGTCCATTAGAAATCTTGGGTCACTTTCCGGACTGGAAAGTGACTACCCAACTTGGACCATTTTTCGAATTGGAAAATGACTACCCATATATCAATAACATATCAGTGCTCCCTCCCAACCTGGGGAGCCATCTCTTCCCTTTCAACTAAGGGAGTTATCTCCACGAGCCCCATCTTGTCCCTTAAGTACGCAAACTTTATTTTGGACAGAGGCTTTGTCAAAAGATCTGCTACCTGCTCATCTGTGGAGATATACTGGAGTTTCACTTCTCCTTCCTGGACTTTATCACGAATAAAGTAGTATTTGATCTCCTATATTTCGACTGGTCATGAAACACGGGGTGTTCTGATAGCTTCATACAACTTTGATTGTCACGGTTTATTACAATCGAATCTGGTACCTGATCAAATAGTCCAGAAATCAGCTTCCTCGGCCATACTGCTTCGGTATATGCTTCACATGCTGTGATATATTCTGCTTCTGCAGTGCTAAGTGCGACAGACTTTTGTTTCCTACTGGCCCATGATATCATAGCAGAGCCCAAGTTGAAACACATCCCTAAAGTACTCATTTTGTCTTATGCACTCCCTGCCCAATTTGCATTTGTGAATCCATGAAGTTGTACATCACTGGTTGAGGTGTATCTTAAACCATAGTTTAACGTCCCACAAATATATCTTAGAACATGCTTTGCAGCTATCCAGTGCTCATGTCTGGGTTCCACCTGGAACTGGCTTAAAGTGTTTATAGCAAAGCAAATATCTGGTCGAGTATTTACTAGATACATCAACGACCCAATCAATTGCCAATACAGGGACAGATCTACTGGATAATAATCTGAGTCTCTAACTTTTCTTATGTCTGTGGTCAGAGGAGTGGCCATGGATTTACAATCCATCATTCCAAATTTCTGAAGGATTTTTACTGCATACTTTCCTTGTCCAAGGAATACTTCACCACGCTTCTGCCATACTTCTAGTCCCAAGTAATAATGCATGAGACCAAGATCTTTCATATCGAACTCATAAGCTAACTCCTTCTTACACTGGGTGATGAGAGACTCTGCACTTGTTAAGAATAAATCGTCAACATACAACAGTAGAATCACAGGTGCATTGTTCACAACCTTGTAATAGAGATTTGGATCTGCATGACTCTTAGAGAAACCAAGTCTTATTAAGTAACTGTCAATTTTGGCATACCAAGCTCTTGGAGCTTGCTTGAGTCCATACAGGGCTTTCTTTAATCTGCAAACATGAGTGTCTCTGGGATGTACCTCAAACCCTTGAGGTTGTTCAATGTACACTTATTCTTCAATTGCTCCATTGAGAAAAGTTTTCTTTACATCCATCTGATGTAAACTCCATCCCATGGAAGCAACAAGGGACATAATGGCTCTAATAGAAGTGTATCTGGCAACGGGAGCAAAGGTTTCATCATAATCTTCTCCCTCCTTCTGGGAGAACCCTCTAGCCACGAACCTGACTTGTATTTATCTATGCTTCCATCTACTGCATGTTTGATCTTGTAGACCCATTTTGAAGTTACCATTGATTTTTCCTTGGGTCTAGGCACAATTTCCCACACATCATTTTTCATGATAGACTGGTATTCTTCTGTCATGGCTTCTTTACACTGTTTCTTTTGAACTGCTTCTTCAAATGTGGTGGGTTCTTCATTTATAAGTTTTGTCATACAAGTTGCATTGCTGGAGAATCTTTTGGGCTTCTTGCTTTCTCTGAAAGTACCACTTGGAGTTTTGAGTGTTTCTACTTCTTGTAGAGTAGCTTCAAGCCAAGCTGGACGTTTTCTAGTTTTGGGTATATTGACTGATTCAATAGGTCCGCATGGTTGTACTGGATGATCAAGTTGCTCTGGTTCTTCATTCTGACTTTATGGAAAACCGGTGCTTTCTTCTTTAGGCTCTTCATATTCCTCTTCCATGGAGTCTTCTATAGACTTCTTGAAAGCCAACTTCTCATCAAAAGTTACGTCTTTGCTGACTTCAATCTTATGTTGTTCTGGAATATAGATTATGTAGGCTTTGGAGGATTCAATATATCCAACAAATATGTCTTTCCTTCATGAGGGTTCTAGTTTCTTCCTTTTGTCCTTGGGAATATGAATGTAAACGGGACAACCAAAGATTCTTAAGTGTTCCACACTAGGTTTCTTTCCTGAGAAGGCTTCTTCTGGAGTCATATCCTTCAATATGCGGTGGGGACTTCTGTTCTGAACATATATTGTTGTCATGGTTGCTTCTTCGAATAGGAACATGGATAGACTTTGATCATTCATTAGTGCCTTCATGGTTTCTTCAATGGATCTATTCTTCCTTTCTGCTACACCATTTTGTTGAGGATTATGAGGAACAGTTAGCTCCCTCCTAATCCCTGTTGATTTACAAAAGGCAACAAATTCCTTGGATGTGTATTCTCCTCCATTATCTATTCTCAAAGTCTTGATTTTCTTGTTTGTGAGGTTTTCTATTTCTGCCTTGAATTCCTTAAACTTGTTGAAAACTTCATCCTTTATCTTCAAGAGATATAACCAAGTCTTTCTTGAGTAATCATCTATGAAGGTTACATAATAAAGAGAACCTCCTAGAGATTTGACTGGCATCGGACCACAAACATCTGAATGTATTAGATCTAGGATTTCCTTAGATCTATTATTGCTACTTGAGAGTGGCTTCTTAACATTCTTACCAAGTGCGCATCCTCTACAAATTCCTTCATGTACAGATTGTAGTTTTGGTATTCCTACAACCATTTTCTTGAGGAAAGGTAATGCTTGATAGTTAAGATGAGCATACCTTCTATGCCAAAGTTCACTAGGATTGACTTCATCATGTACAAGAGCTTCATCATTTCGTTCTAGTAGTTTGTATAATCTGCCTTCACGAGTTCCAATAACTCTAGCATTCTCTATGCTGGAGTCTTTAGACCAAGATAGTACTTCACCATCTACAAAGGCTATTCTATTTCCTTTGTCTTCTAAGCAAGAGATGGATACAAGATTCTTTTCTAAACCAGGTACACATAAGACATTACTCAAATGGACATTGTTACCTGATTCCAATTCGATGGAGGCTTGACCAATTCCTTTCACTGGATAGGTGTTCTTGTCTCCAAGTTCTACTTTGTGAGATGTCTTCTTTTTGTTCAGATTGGAAAGTCTGACCCGGTCTCCTATCATATTCCTGGAAGCTCCACTGCCAATTATCCACATGTTATCTTCAAGGGATCCTGCAAGAGCTGAATAGGTGTATGGGAGATATGGAAAACGTGGCAGAAATGTAAATCTAATATTGTAAAAGAGAAAAGGTTAATAGTGAAGTAAATGTATAATGTCAAATAAGTTTGTTAATCACTTAATCATGGCAATCAGATGCCAGTGCTACACAGTAATTTCTTAATCATATTAAGTAAATGTGAAAAAGTAAACAGGTTAATAGATGCATTCAAAAATGCTAGAAAGTTATGAACATGAGATCTCATTCATTGATTTGGAAGGACGACGAAGAATATGCCAACATCTTCAATTGCTAGTCATACAATTGGAATTTATTGTTAAAAGATCATTAAATGTGCCCATTTCCAATAGGTATACGCCTTTCAGCATAATCAATGTAGGTCATTAATATTATTCATCACCTTCTTAATATTAGAACTGCTAACCATTATTTATTTTAGGACTCGTAACAAGATAACGAGGGTTACCAAGTTAAGAATAGCCACTACATTCTAAGGGTTCCTTTTTAAGATACTTGTCTTCACCAAACTTCACCTTGAATTGTCCATTTTCAATCTATCTTATGAAAAGTAAAGTATTTGTCAATCCTAGAACATTCATCACATAAGTACTTCCTTATCTCCCCACTCAAGCATCTTTTCAAGTACAAACACATGTTCAAAATTCCCATCTTAATGTAAAAGTAACTCTCCAAGTTCATCAAGTGTTAGCTTTTTAACTTTAGATGATAAACTCGACTTCAACAAACATTTTAAAATATTAAGAATTAGAAAAAAATTAAAATGAGCTTCTTAAAGAAAATAATAAAATAATAGTTATGAATTGTCAAAGAGAAAAGAAGAAAACTACTTCTTAAATCGTACTTTGAACTTGTTTTTTTATAGGTTTACTCAAATTTCAAGGGTGGGCACTTGCTGCATGTAGAATTAAACTCTGCATCTAATGAGTACCCATTCTGCATACTTTTGATAAACCCATAGTGATAGAAACTGGAAATTCATGAAACAAACATGTTTCTTGAAGAGAAAGAGAGAATAGCATGTTGGAAGTCATCTCTCTCACTATCTTCATGGTCTTAAAGAGCATGAGGTGTTGTCTTCTCCAAAGGCAAGGGAGTTTTATTAATTAATACTTATGGCCAACTTTCTTTACAATCTAACCTACTTATGACAAAGGGAAACAACAACCTTTTGGGCGAGCCAACTTCAAAAAGAAGAAGCTTGATGAGGTGATCAATCTACAATTGATGAGTTTGTATTTTGGGGTAAGCGGCACAAGGAATACATACCCGAACACTCACCCACCCAGTATTATCATGATGCTCGAACAAGATTCGAATTGAAAGGTGAAGCTTAGCCCCAAGCGGGTTGGTTTCCCAAGATGATTATCCAAGCCTTCCAACCAGCCCCGGCACCCAGACTGCCTAGCCAAGCCAAAGAGACCAAGGTACGGGGTAATATTCCTTGGGAAAGGGGAGAAGCTCTATGTTTAACTAAGAAGGCCACCCAGACCCGCCAAGGCTATGAGAGTCTTTACCAAGTTAGCTCACCCAAAACATGTTGTTTCCCTCTGTCATAAGTAGGTTATACCGTAAAGAAAGTCAGTAGCAAGAATTAATTAATAAAACTCCCTTGCCTTCGAAGAACACAACACCTCATGATCTTTAAGACCGTGAAGACAATGACAGAACTAATTTCCAATAGGCTATCCTCTCTTTCCCTTCAAGAAACACAATTTGTTCATATATTTCCAATTTATCACACTGTGGGTCTATCAAAAGTATGCAAAATGACTACACTTGAAATTTGAGTAAAACCTATAAGAAGATAAGTAAAAAATACGATTAAAAAAATAAGTTTTATTTCTTTCATTCCAAACCTATTTACCCTTATGGTTGACATCATCATCTTAAATCTTACTGGTTATTTTAAAGTTAATGTTGATCGCACATTTTTTGTTTTGAGACCTATTATCGCACAATTTGTACTTGCCAAAAGCCAAAGGCAAGTGGATGGTAAATTGGCGTAATAGGAGGTTGTCCTATCACTATCTCCTAAATAAGACACCTCTTTCTCTTTAGGGATGAAAGCCCAAGGGAGACATCGCCAGTGACCTGGGGGTTTGAGAAGGAAAAGGTAATGGTATCAAGGAAAGTTGTCCCCTCTCACAAGTCACACTGATCAGAAAGTCCCAAAGGTTTGAAAATATGAAGCAAAGATATTCCTAAGTGTACCTGCTCAGAACAAGACAACAAGAAAACACTATTTTGCAAGTAACAATTGATGTTAGTGCTTCGTAAAACCTTGGACTTTTCAATAAAAGCAATAAGTTGATATAAGATGAAGCAAACAGAAATTTATAACAGCAATGTATATATGATGATAGCTTCACAAGTTATGCCTTAAACAAACTTCAAAATGACCCAAAATGGTAACCTAATAATAGCAATATGCTAGCACTTGTCAAAAGCTAATAAGGCAATGTAAAAGTCAACTTTAAAAGCTCCTAAAAGCAATTATTAAAGTTGACTTTTACATTGCCTTATTAGCTTCTGACAAGTGCTAGCATATTGCTATTCTTAGGTTACCATTTCGGGTCATTTTGAAGCTTGTTTAAGGCATAAATTGTGAAGCTACCATCATATATACATTGCTGTTATAAATTTCTGTTTGCTTCATCTTTTATCAACTTATTGCTTTTATTTAAAAGTCCAAGGTTTTACGAAGCACTAACATCAATTGTTACTTGCAAAATAGTGTTTTCTTGTTGTCTTGTTCTGGGCAGGTACACTTAAGCATATCTTTGTTTCATATTGTCAAACCTTTGGGACTTTTTGATTAGTGTGACTTGTGAAAGGGGACAACTTTCCTTGATACCATTACCTTTTCCTTCTCAAACCCCCAAGTCACCGGGGACGTCTCCCCTGGGCTTTCATCCCTAAAGAGAAAGAGGTATCTTAATTAGGTTACAGTGATAGGACAACCTCCTATTACGCCAATTTACCATCCACTTGCCTTTGGCTTTTGGGAAAGTACAAATTCTATGATAACAAAACCCATTTTTAACCTCAAAAACTCTCTAATGACAAACTATTAAACATAACACTAATTAAATCCCTATTTTCAATTTAATACCAACTACAATCAACTAATATCTCAACTTTTAAATTTGGTGAGGGGATCTATGACTAATTCACCTTCACCTAAAGAACTTCCTTATTTCCCAGCCAAGCATCTTTTCCAATACAAACACATGCTTAAAACTCTCATTTTGTTGCAAAAGTAATCCTCCAGTTCATCAAATGTTAGCTCTTTATCTTTAGATGATCAACTCAACTTTAACAAATACATCAAAGAACTAAGGCAAACTATTAAAAATAACATTGAATAAATGCATGTTTTCAATTTAATACCAACTACAATCAACTAACCTCTCAACTCTTAAATTTGATGAGGTGATCTATGACTAGTTCACCTTCACCCTTCCTCAAATTTTGAAATTAATTCCTCAACTAGAGGACCCTAGTCAATGTTAATATTATGGTAGCTGCGGGAGGTATTTACCTCCACGTGTGAACCTGACGAGAATAGAAGACTCCGGAAAGCAAGAGAAAACCCTAATGAGTTGGCTAATAACCCTAGAAGTCTTTTCAGCTCAAGAAGATAATTTATATTAGGTTATTAGCCTCCAATAGAAGAAGTCGGCCAGAAATAATAATAATATATTGAACAAACACATATCCAGAAGGAGAAGTCGGCCCCAGCAAATCTGGCAGAACCACTATAAATACAGGGCGTCAGTTCTCATTTGACACATCTCGGAATTGCAGAGCAACAACTGGTGTGCACTGCAGTTCCCAGTTTGGTGCGCACATGTGGAGGAGGGTTGCAGGTGTAGCTGCAGCAGCAGCTAGTTTTCAGTATAGGCTCGGACTATCTCTTGGCTAGGGTTTGGACTATCTGATCAGCGATTGTTGGTGCACTATCCTTGGAGGAAGATGCACTACATCTTGTTTGGCTATCTAGCCTAGGGTTTGCTTCTGGAGTAATTCTCAGTCAAGGTTAAGGTGCTTGAAGGGTGGCTTCGGCCTATGGTTGGGTGACGAGGGTATCGTCAATGGTAAAACGAGCACACCATCTTCTATATTCTAACAGTCACATCAGAATTCTCATACAAGAACTTCAATGTGTTTCATGCATCCCTTGATCTATCTATATCTTGGATATGCACAATGACTTCAACTAACAAACATTGACATCTAAATGATTGCAACACTTCCTTGTCCTTTTTATCAAGTGGCTTTTGTTTCTTTATGCCTTTTCAAAGTCTTGGTTCTTTTCCACATGCAATGCCCCACAATTCTCTAGTCACTAGGATATTTTTTATTTTAACCTTCCAAACATAATTTATTTGTAATACCCCAATTTTGATTCCCAAATCAGTATTGTGTATGTATGTGATGAATGGATAAAAGTTGAATGATGTAATATGTAAGATTGTACATTGAATGATAATAATACATAAGAGAAGGACAAATCAATGGGGAGCTATGAGTCCACAAAAGGGGAAAGAAAAGGACTTGAGGGGCTCAAGGGAACTCAAAAAATATTATTATTTTATTGATAAGCCCAACTCCTTAACCTTAATTAGTATTTCGCAATCCTTAGGATTAGTGATAAGAGTAGAAAAAATATACTTTCCATGAAGACACGTGGTTTCCCACTTACATGCAATTTTACCTGTCTTTTTTAGCCATGCGGGGGAGGGAGAGTGCAAATGTTTTTGGGGGTTGTTCGAATTAACAAAGATTATGAATTATCAGGGGGTTCGAAGCACCAGGGGTTTGAGTGACCAAATCTATTTGAACTACCATTCTAATTCAAATCTTCATGTTGTTTGAGTTCTCACTCGGTGGTGGAATTCAAGTTATAAAATTGGGAGAGCTCGAATTGCCATCCTATTGGGGAAATTAGAGAGAGTTACTCCCTAACCTAGAACGACCATAGACATACTATAAACAGGTTATGGAAAGCTATAGTCATGAATTATCAGACAATTGTGACTATATGGAATGATAATCTTTGTCATTAAGGAATTTCACTAAAGTTAATAATCCTTGGAACCCAAACAGTGAGATTTTCAGGCCAGTGTGTGTTGGAGCCCTGGAATGAAGTGGGATAGCCTGAGGAACTACTAAGAAAATAAGGGAATCCTATTCCTTGGGTTGTGCAGATTGATGGGGAAAGAGGGTTGTGGATAGACACTGTTGTAGGCGTAAAAATTGACTGTGAACCTGGGAACTAGGTTGTGAGAAGAGAATTAGAGTTAACCATAGGAAAAGTTCGCCCTTGTGGATTCATAGCCTCGACTAGGAGGTGGCCTCTATTGCAAAGAGAATTGGTGCAATAGGAAACCTATGGTTGGGTGGAATGTCCTTCTTTTGCAGCTAGTTAGTGGACAATTTTCAAATAGATAAGTGCTCATGAATATACCTGTGAATTGTGTTAAATTAATGATGTTTTATGTCATAGATTCTATTACTTTCTAGTTTTTTCAGTCTTGTTTGCATGTGTATGCCTACAATTATAATTTATGGTGTCATTGTGACTAAATGATTAATTATTCTTACAGAAATCTACATTATCATGTGGTTTTCACCGTTGGGCAAGGTTCAATTCCCATGAGGGCCTAGCCCAAAGCCATGGGGTCACCTTGAGGTAGTGGTCGAACGTGTGGTTGCACCCAAAGATATTATATTAAAATGATATCGTGACTCGTTCCCACATAAGTGGATAAAATCCCACCCCCCATTGTTAAGGCACTCTGCTATGTGAGGTCACCAGATCAAAACCTCGACTTACCTTGTGTGCCTCATAAGGGGCAGCATGGGAACACCTGGAGGTTATAGTGGTAGTGGTCAAAATCGACCTCATGTCAAGCGAGTATGAGCCCAGTCTAGTTACCAATTCCGCCAGACATAATTATAGAAAAACAAAATCTACATTATCATGCCTGCATGTTTTAATTAAGTAATAGTAGGAGAGTGAGGAAAGGTATCAAAGAAACAAATTTGGAGTGAAATTGATGGTTTCAAGAAGTACCTTGTATCTTCAAAGTGCACAGAGGGTATTGGGTATGTCACAATATGGTATTAGAGCTACTAGTTACAACACTGGGGTTGTATGGGCTAGAAGTCAACTGTATATGAAGAAATTTTTGGTTGCTTGTCAAGTGTTTGACAAGACATCTCAAGAAGAATAATTGGGGAAGTATTCTTGAAGATGGCAATTGTTGGAATGATGGCTCAAACTTGAAAATTGGATTCTTATTAGAGCATATGAAGGCACAATTTGTGTAATTTCTAGATTGTAGAGATCTGCTCCATGGAAAATCAAGTAGAAATGTAGTTTGCAGAATATGTGTTTGAAAAAATGTCCATGAGGATAAAGCATTGTATAGAGCCCTAACTTCCAGCTTATAAGCCTAAATTGGGTATGGGTGTAATCATTGGAAAACTAATTCAGAGGGGAATAATTTTGATGGCTTGAATTTTGAAAAAGTGCTTTAGAATTCTTCACAACTTGAGAAGAAATAGGGCAATAGCCTTGATTTGATAAAACTAATGAAGTGCGTGATTACCAACATTTGAAAGAAAATTCTACAAACCTGGAATTGAGATGTAATGGTTTTATTGGTATGCACACTTCTTGCAAAGTTAGAGCTATAGCAAGGGTAAGTAAAGAATTGAATTAAAGAATATTATTGAAGAAGAGACATGGAAGATAGACAAGGACCTTACATCCATGAAGAAGAAGTTAGAGGCCTAAATATCAATGTAGAAGAGACTGAGCCTTACGATCATAGAAAGAGATTGGAGTCATACAGATGCTAGAAACTATAAGGAGTTTGCATATGGAGATGCAGAGTTGTAGAGTTGATAATGACAGGATGTTGAGAGATCAAGAGAAACGGAATCAGTTGAATACTTAGCTACTATAGAGCTTAAATCATTTTCAAAAGCAAATGAGGAATGGATCAAGTTCAAGGTATGAGGAAGGGGGCAGACTCCATTCAAAAAGAGAAAATCATGGAAGATCCAAGCACTTCTTGAAAGGAATTGATTGGTTGGATGTGCATCATGTTGTTCTAGATTGTCATAATAGGACTTTCACTTGTCTCGATGAAGAAGGAAAGAAGAGAACATTGAAAGGAATTCACAAACCCATTTCTATAATGGAGATTTCATCCCTACAACTAAATATATGCTTCAAGATGTTAATGTTTATGCCATTATTATAGTTCTTTGCATTTCAATAGATAATAGCAACATAAGAACAAGATCACTGAGAAATACACATTCACAAGAGACACAACATTTATCCTGGG
>SNQJ01S0004209.1:28901-40490 GCA_010110895.2 Picea sitchensis
AGATACACTATATTTTTGTGAAGCATGTGTTGAGATACCTGTGAGGCACAATTGGTCATGGTCTGAGATATACTTCCAGTGTTGACATGATATTGTAGGGATATACTGACTTTGATTGGGCAAGGAGCTAAGTGGATAGGAAGAGCGCCTTTGGGTGTTGCTTTGCTTTGGGAGATTCCATGGTTTCCAGGTGTAGCAGGAAACAAACTTATGTGGCCTTGAGAACCACAGAAGCAGATTACATTGCATTGAGTGTGGTAGTCTCTGAAGCAGTGTGGCTTTGCAATATCCTCTCATATTTATTTGGACATGTGCTATATACCACTATTATTTCGAGACATGGTGCAGAGGAAGGAAGTACTGGTGCAATACCTTCCTACAGATTAGCAGGTTGTTGATGTTCTTGCCAAACTAGGACGAAGCTCGAGTACTTATGTGACAGACTTGGTGTGGAAAAGAATTCCTCCCTACCTGAGAGGGAGTGTTGATGTTTGCATCTTCTTGAGAAATGCTCCAGATCGTACTCCTTTGTGAATGAGTTGAGTTGATATGTGAGGACACTTCTCCGAGAAGGGATAAGTGGGATTTGGGCTTATCCGAGAAAGGATAAGTGAGTTGATTTGTGAAGACACTTATCCAAGAAGGGATAGCCCAATGTCCCTTATGGATATCACATGAGGACATGTCAAGGGATTTGACCTTGACTTCACACACTATGGGGAGTTGACCCTAGTGTTTCTAGAGGGAGTAGCCTATAGAATTCCACTTGGGAGTGCCATGTGTGACATATATTCTCTAGATCGTACTCCTATGTGAACTAGGTTGAGTTGATTTGTGAGGACACTTATCCAAGAAGGGATAAGTGGGACAATTATTTGAGAAGGGATAAGTGGGTTTGGGCTTATAGCCCAATGTCCCTTGTGGAGAGCACACGAGGACACATCCCTTGTGGACAACACATGAGGACATGTCAAGGGAGTTGACCTTGATGTCACACACTATGGGGAGTTGACCCTAGTGTTTCTAGAGGGAGTAGCCTCTAGAAGTCCACATGGGAGTGCCATGTGCAACATACCTTTTTCTACTATAGTGGTTGTGTACCACTGGTGGAGACTGTGTGTCCCTGAACAATAGTTGTGTACTACTACAATGGTTGTGTACCATTGGTAGTGGCTTTGTGTCACTAGAAAATAGTTTTGTGCTACTAGTAGTGGTTGTGTACCATTCGATAGTAGTTGTGTACTTCTGTGGAAATATACCTCCCTAGCTAAGAGGGAGTGTTGATGTTTCAACATCGGGCGAACCTTCTCCAAGATTGGGTTGCAAACCAAGGGAGATAGGATACATTTATCACACAGGTGTACTTGTGGTATATGGGACCAAGCATAATCCTTCCTTGATCATGACAATGAAAAATATGGACTCGAGGTGCTTTCCATGTGTCAATTAGCATTAAGCTGACATTCACTCATAGGTGTGTACCTATGGTGAACGATACTGGTGTGGTATTTTTCCTATTCATGGTGATTTGACAAGGAATGATAACGACTTAAGATTCTATGTGTTATTGCATGCAGACCCAGAGTGAGCCTGATCTCATAGAGAGTCAATTAGCTCAGAGGGAGAGTTGTATAAGGAGTTTCTCCTCGGTTCAGGTGGGAGAGATATGTATCCCAAGACTGACAGAAAAGTGTCATGAGTCTAGGGTGAAGTTTTTATACTTCAAAGACAAGCTTGGCATGATGCAGAATGTCTCCCTCGTTGAGAGGGAGTGTTGATGTTTGGACAACATCGGTAAGACATTCTCTTAGATTAATAGTTAATAATATAATTATTGATTATTGAATACTATATATAATAAGTAAATGATAATAATAAATAGTTATTGTTAATCAAAGGGATGCATCCTTTCATGGATGGTCACCATGTGTTCTCTATATATGGATCACTTATCATTGTAATAATATATCGATCATATTTCATATGAAGAAAAACAATAGCTTCAACCTAGAAACACTTTAATTAATTAATGGCAATAAATGATCTTGGAAAAAGGTTGCATTGAAAATGAAGGTGCAACAAACCCTCTACAAAGGCACCCGTAAATGAGACAATATGAACTCGTGTATGGATCATGAGCCCCATGCCCAAAAGTTTCACCCCCCATCCACTTCACATCATTTACATGGCTTAGAGAGAGTCTACGTAGGAAACACTCCTTAACTTGAGGAATGACTTACCCAATAGGTCACCATGACAACCCTCCCATACCTAAACTTGGCAAGTTGCATAGGGTATTTGAGCACTTGTTTAATCCGAAAAGGTAGTTTTGATGCACATGTTTAGGTGTACCTTGTATTAAATTTGATTTTAATTGGCATGATACATTTGACTTGAGACCCTTGGAGGGAGCATTCAGTTGTCTTTGCAAGACCTTGCTTGGTGGACGTTTTTCGGGGAACACGCCTAACTTGAGTCTTCATTGGGGCTTAAAGCCCACAGAGTGGATGACATGACCCACAGCTTGAGAGATGACAGATGATTGGCATTGCCTTTGGAGGCAAGAGAAGACACCTTGAAGGAAGATACCTAGTCCTCACCTTGCCCAACAATTTTCCTTTGGAGGCCATACGCCACACTTTTGGGCTTGACGTCACCTTGGGGATAGGGTTGTGTTGATGTTGGTGAGGTTTGATGATGATTTGGCATGGTTGATGAAGAGGAGGAAACTTACCATGGTGCCACATGGCCTTTGTATGCCCCACATTTCCTTCAACAACCCAACAACTTTCTAAAGATTCCAAGACGTCACCCTCTAGGGGCATGACGTCATATTTTCAGGGTTTTCTTTTGTGTAAAAATAAAATTATAATTGTAAAGGGGAAATTAGAGGAGGTCATCCTCTCTAATTGCGTTTTACCCTAAAGTTATGTGGACAAATTCTATTTTTAGGTATTATATAAATAAAACACCTACATCATTTCATTTTCATAACATTCTCACTTGAGAATAAGACATTAGTGGCTGAAAGTTTCGCCCTCTTTGGGAATTTGGTTTATCTCTCTCTCTTATGCAAATTTGTGGATGATTACTTGTATATTGGGGAGCTAAAGTGGTGCGCTGCCTTCTTGGAGGCTTATTTCTTGCATGTGGATGAAATTTACTTGGTAAATGAGGGTTTTATCTTGCTATCTTGTGGAATTGGTATGGAATTTTATGCATTTTGTTGGTAATTTATTCTTATTTCATGCTATTCTTTCCTAGAACCCTTGGATGAGTATAAGGGCATACACCCTCCACCAAGTTCATCTTAATTTTTATTTGATAAGTCATTTGTTCAAGGTTGCTAGGAGGAGTAAAAGGGATTACACCCTCCTAGACTTACGTTTGTTGGATTTAATTTCTCTAGGGAGTAAAAGGGATTACACCCTTGAGAAGTATTGGATCCAAATGTTAAAACCAAGAGTCCATAACCCAATAGATTAAATCACTAATCTGAAATTGCACTGGAGAGACAAAATCTTTGCATTGGAAAAAATGATTTGTGGAGATATTTCATTAGTCTAAATTGGAATCAATTCTACTTGCTTTAAGCTTGCTTGAGACAATAGGGAGTCTATCTTAGCAAGTGATTTCTTGATGTTGTTATAAAATTATGCTACAGACACTATGGCTGCAGTAAAATTCAATTTCTTTCATCATTTGCTCACTTTTCAACCATTAAAATTTACTTGTAAACCTAGATTATTGTTCTACTGCTTATTGGCTATCTTTTTGATGATTTACTTGTTGATTTTTATGGTTAGAACTTGTTGTTGTAGCAATTGTTTTCTACAGCCATAAGTCTTCCCTAATTATTTGCTTATAACTTCATATGGCATCCCTATTTCACCGTCAAAGTTCGTGCTTAAATATTGGAAAAATATCTGCTTGTTTAGTGCTTCATTGTCCAATAAATATTTGGTACTTTCAATGGTTAATTATGCAGTAAATATCTCTTTTCATTGGTGATATATATTCTTGTTTATTGCTGCAATATAGGACATCAAGCTTCAATTTATTGTCCTTTTGATTATCTGTCTTGTATCTTGATATATTTTTTTTATCAAGGGTAGGTACAACACTCTCTTGTAGGTACACTATACTTTGGCAACCTACCCTTATCGACAAGACTCTTATCCAAGATCTTTTCCAGTTCCTAACTCGACCTATAGGGGGTTCACTTTCCATCATATCACTTTTCATCTCAACCCCCCTAGGGTCACTGGTATTCCCCCCTTGTGATTTTCATCATCACTAAAGCAAGGGGAGTATCTATTTAAGGTGACAGTGGGTAGGTAGTCCCACAGTTGTCTCATGTTTGTGGATTGGGTCGAGAATTTCCCAACCTACAATATGTGCGATAACATGGTGAATAAGGATTAAAGGTGAAATTATCAAGTCTTTTACAAGCTAACTAGATTGATCCATTTGAAGGGTAAAATCTATCACCTACAAGGACAACGTTCTAGGGTAAGTCCTTCTTCCTTTGTTGGTTTGGTGATTACTTGGTGTCTTGTTTTGTCTATCCATATTGGAACCCTAGAAATACGTATTAAGTAATATTATCAAGCCACAATAGATCTTGTTAGTGAAATTTATTATTGCGAGGATCCCTTCTTGTTGAACCTCAATTTCCATTATTGATCTTGATTGGGTAAGGGATTATTGTTCCTTATTGGTTATAATATCTTAGCCATAATATTTGAATGAATAGACCATATGTTAAGAGAGTTTATTCTTAGTTGCATATGCCTCTTTGATTCATCTTGAATCCATTACCTTTGTTGGATTTGACACTAATCTCTATTTTCTTCCATAACCTATTTTTTAATCCTAAAAACCCAAAAATTGATTTATTGAAGCTACTCTCACTTCACCTTGTGCCTACTTGCTTAGCTTTAGTAATTATCCTACTAGGGATACCCCCCCTTGAGCTAGAAGAGAGTTGGACTAAAGTGAAGAGGATATGTCAATGAGGTGACGGCCCTAACAATTTCCCCTTGAGTTGTACATTGTGGATTAGGGATTTTACCATTAAGTACAATTTGGGTGGTAACATGACCATTTGATCCCTCACATAATGGAGAAGAAATCAACAAAATATGACTTTGATGCCTTAGTCACTTTGCACTAGAATGAGAATTTTAATTGAAATATGCCACTAAAGAACAAGCTGGTCAACTCTCACATGAGTGACATTGATATGGTGGAAAACTATCTGATGAATATCACTGAGTTAAGAGATTAGTGTGCATTGATTGATATGAAGGTGGAGGATGGTGAGTTGGTGCATATATCACTAAATGAGTTCCATTCATCCCGAGACATGTTTATTCAAGTTGTGTGTTGTGTTGAAGCATCCTACATTTCAAAGTTTTTAGGATGATTTCATTCAGGAGGATACTATGCTCGAGTTTGTTTGAATGAGTGGATGATATTGATAACCTATCCCACATCAGGAGATGAGGAGATGAAATAAGGACAAAGAAGAATAATCAGATTCTTTGGACCAAGGGAAGAAAGACTTGAGTCACTTGAAGTGTTTAAAGTGCCACAAGATGGAGCACTAAGAAGCTTCAATGGGCACAAATGAGTTAGTATCCAAACTTGAAACAACTTTCTCAACAATGTTGTGCCTTGCCACTAACACAATTTTCGATTTAGGATATTATGTGGATAATGGAGTATTTGGACACATGACCTTCAAGAATAAGGTGTCGGCCATACTTCAAGAACAAGGAGATTCCATATAAGTGGAGTTGGGCAATGGTGTTACTTGTGTAGTCAAAATATTGAGTTTTGTGTCTTTCCACATGCCTTCAGGGGATGTCATTGAACTATATGATGTCTTTTATGTTATTGGTTTAACGAATAATATTATTTTAATTCCTTGCATGATAGTTCTACAATGTATGATGGGTTTGATGGTCAACAAGTGATCATTAGAAATTTATCCTTGAACCTGGTCAAGTTTTGTGGAGAGGAGTTCAAGATGGTAGCCTTTATAGGCTACTAGTTGATCTAGTAGAGTAGGTATGGAAGGATTTCGTGATGGAGGATTGTCCTTCTAGTGTTGTGGAGAGTTTCAAAACCTACCATGGAATCAATGAATGATTTAAGGAATGCAATTGATATGGTTATTGAATAGTTCTAGGGCATTGTTTTTGCTATAGGACTCTCTCAAAAAGAGGGAGTTGACTTTGATGAGACTTTTACTCTAGTTATCGAAGGATTCTCTTAGGAGGGGTTGAAATTGTTGAGTATTTTTATTCAATGGTCAGAGGTTTGGAGGTGCATGGGTGAGATACCCATGAGTTCATATTGAATTATCCCCTGCGTGTGCTAATGCATGCTCCATGATTTTGGTATTTCAAGCTCGATGAGTTTTTCTCAAGTTGGTATTTTCCAACTTTAGTACATATTTCAACTCTTTGTTTGATAGATTTGAACCACTTATCTTGGACCTATGTACATTATGAGTTTATCATTGTAGGAAGTCTCAAATAAGTCATGTTTTGGTGTAAGAAGATTTTGATTAGTGAAGTTGACATGAAGAACATAGAGGGTTGGTAGGGTGTTGATGAAGTTTTCTTGTATAATGGATTTATACCTTGAATATTTTTAAGATATTTCAAAGTACAAGAAGGGGTAGTGATGATACAATTTATATTTATTTAGGTTCATGGATGGTCAACGTGATGACAAATCCCATAGCAGAGGGGAGGTTGGAGATGTGATAATATCGTGTTTTGGTGGAGAACACCATCCTCGCAAAGAGGCAGTGTTTGAGTTTACCTTGTGTTGCTTTAAGGTGTTCTTCCTTCAGTGACACAACAATGCATTGAAATTTCCTTTCAATCAAGAAGCATATCACACAATATCTTTGGTTTGTATGTAAGTTGGTTTAAATTACGATGAAGTTCAACATCAACATAACATCGCGAATTTATCATCATGTTGTTCTGCAGTGGTGTTTCACAAAAACGATTTATTCGAAAACTTCTGCAGGAGTGTTTTAACCTTCATGGTGCTCTCAATATAGAATATAGGGCACAAAAATGGTCATATAATGGTGGAAAAATTGTGGAGTTGTTAAATTTTTTTCCATTTTTAATATGGTTGTTCCAAATTTAGTCGTTCAACTTTTGGAATAGATGGCCTATTTTTTAGGTCACTTTTCCATAATTAGCATGGAGATATTGTTAGTGATAGTTATGTTTTTAGTTAAAGCGCATGAGCTTTAGTAACCTCAAGTTTTAGATAAGGGAACACTATCCTAGGTTGGGAGTGTTCTTGCATGCATGAGCATCATCTCTTGGTGGGATCACTTATCTAAGTAGTTGGCTCATTAAGGGAGGCAAATTGTTCTAGATAGATTTAGGATTAGGGTTCTATTTGTATCCCTTGACCTTCTCAATGTATAAAAGATAGGAAAATATAATGTGTTAAACAATTTAATTAGGTTTTGATTGTTTTGTTGAATTGATTTTATTTTTCTTTTGTTCCTTCTTAGTTAATGATAAGCATATATGTGTTTTTGAGTGTTGCTAGTTCTATTACTTGTTGTTTGTGTTTTTAGTTAGCTATGTGTTTGGATATTAGCAGATAAATTGATAGTTTTGTGAGTTTTCAAGTTCATTATTTTCTAGGGTTTTAGGTTGCACGTTGTTTACCATGCACTGAAATTTAACATCCCAAAGGGTTGGGACCACACACCCCATGCTCCCCACCCTCCATGGACTTGTGAACTTCATTGGAATTTACTCTTGTGCGCATTTGATACTTGGGGACATCCCTAATATAAATGGGATGCTCTTGGTTCTTGGGGGCACTCTAGGATGACCCCTAGGGGCATGTCCTTATAAAAACATTTGAAAAAGAACAAAAATGTTAGTTTTTATCTTTTGCTTTGAAACAAGGTAAATGGGAATCCCTTGGTACTTGGGGAACTCTAGGATGACCCCAAGGAGAATGTCCTTGTAAAAACACTTTAAAAACAACAAAAATGTATTTGTTTTTAATATTTTTCTTTGAAACAAGGTGAGGGTAATGGACCCTCGCCTTGCCTTCTTTTTCTTTTTCACTTAGTGGTTGAGTTTCCTTCTCTAGATTCCTAGATTAGAGTAGTCTATTGACATAACTTAAGAGAAATATACGACATGCTCACATGTAAGGTTGTGCCCTTCTTTTCCGTCTGAGAATCCCCTACATTTTGGACACACATGTATTTCAACAACAATGGAAAATGTCAGTTGTTTTGACTTCGATACTTCTCAAAGCCTCAAAGGAATAGAGTATCCCTGACAAATCATCTTGTCCCAAACCTTACCATTTTTCCTTTCCCCCCTACAACACACCAATTTAAGTACACTAATGAGGTTGAAGTTAAATTTTTGTGAACATGAACGTTTCAAAGGAATAAAAATGTGACAATGTGGAATTTTTTCATATTTCAAGTGCATTTTAATTCCATCAACCATTCTTATAGTGGAAACTTGGAGAAACATCAATTGTTTCTTTTTTACTTTGGTCGGAAAAGATGAAACAACTTTTAGATTGACAAACTCGGGAAACAACATTTAGAACAAGATTTGTTTTAGTCAATATGTTTAAAATATAGTGTTATGATGTAGCCTTCCAAGTATAGACTAAATGAAGAAACATGTTGAGTTTTCCCAAAGATAAAATACAAGTCAATTGGTCAAACTTGACAAGACTTTGCAATCTTCTTAAGACTTTCCCAAGTTAGACACTTAACTAGTGGTAGTGATAGTTACAATACAAGACTTGGCGGGCTTGCTAATAATTTCCCAAGTTTGACACTTAGATAGTGGTAATGATATTTACAATACTTGTGGATTATTCTAGGTACTTGATAAGGCGATTTGGCTTGGCTTAAAAACAAACCAAGTTTACCTGGAAAGTAAATAATCAATCAACCTTGGTCAAACTCAACAAGATTTGGAAAGTTGGTTAAGTCTTTCCCAAGTTTGATAGACAAACTCAAATAGTGGGAATAAAACCCAAAAGGATTGAAAATATGTCATTCTTTATTGATGTTCATTTATTTTCTTGAGGCAAACAACCTCAAAGAAAGCAATCTATATGCGCATATTGCAACACATTCATTCTTTACATACTTAAGAGCATAGAGACGATTTCACAAGATATTGAGGAGTATATTTATTCATTGAGTGATGCAACATCTCATTACATAGTAGGAGAGAGAGAGAGTAGTTATGTAACTTGTGAATATCTACTATTTTAATGACTAAAGTTATTCATTGAATATATCACTTCATCAATGTTAGCAATTTCCCCTGAAGGTGCAAAGGTATGTCAATAGAAAGAGTGTTGTAAAGACATCATATTGAAATGTACATCTCCTAAAACATTTTTCCAGACATATAGAATGATAAGAAAGGTAAGATTTAACATTTTTAGCGTGTATTGTTCCACAAGGATGTTAATTGTGTCCTCTACTCACATATGAGTTCTAAAGGATCCACACGAGTGTTCGATAGAGTAATAATGCTAAAACTTTGGATTTAATGTCCATTCATTGGGAGATAAAACCAATGATACCTCTCTACATGGTAAACTACTTATTTCTGAAGACTTTTGGTTGTGAAGCATTTTCCCATATTGATAGGGAAAATAGTACAAAGCTCGAGGCAAAATACAAGAAGTGTAATTTTAGGATATGGAGTTAATGATTTTGGTTATCACTTATGGGATTATAAAAATAAAAATAAATCATAAGGAGTAGAGATGTGGTATTCAATGAGAGGGTCATGTACAAAGATCAGTTGCAGGAAAATGCAAACACAAAATACACAGTGCTTGATGAAATCACAAAAAATGAAGTTCCAAAGGTGATAGAAAATCAAAATGTTCAACAACAACAACAATAGTAGAAGGCACCTCAAAATCCTGCAAGGTTGTTATAACATCTACCAAGTTAACTAGACCCCCTGAACGATACTCTCCTTCGCTATATTATTTATTGTCGACCAATTCTGGTGATCTAGAAATATATGAAGAAGCAATGTAGGTAGAAACTAGAAAGAAGTGGGAGCAAGGCATGAAATAAGATATGGACTCCTTGGTACATAACCAAACTTGGGACTTGGTATGGTTTCATGCAGGTAAAAGAGCATTGTAGAATAAATGGGTATACATGTTGAAGGAAGAATATGGAGGAAAATATAGGTGCAAGGCTAGACTTGTTGTAAATGGGTTTGCACAGAAGAAATGTATATATTTTGATGAAATATTTTCTCCTATTGTTAAAATGAATTCAATTAGAATTATTTTAAGTCTAGTGGCAGTAGAATTTTTGCACCTTGAACAGCTATATGTAAAGGTAACATTTTTCCATGGGGATTTGGAGGAAGAGATTTATATGAAACAACCATAAGGGTATAAGGTCAAAGGGATGAAGAAATTAGTATGCAAGTTGAAGAATAACTTGTATGGCCTAAAGCAAGCTCCAAGGTAGTGGTATTTGAAATTTAATAGTTTTATGATAGAACAAGGTTATAGTAGATGTCATTCTGACAATTGTGTTTATTTTAAGAGACTAGATAATGGCAGCTATGCTATCTTGTTATTGTATGTAGATGACATGGTTGTTGTAGTGTCTACCATGTAGGATATAAATGCACTCAAAAGAAAATTAGGTAATCCATTTGTGATGAATGGTTTGGGTGTCGCAAAGCAAATCCTTAGTACAACAATAAAAAGAGACATGAAAAATCACAAATTAACATTGTCTCAGGGTGAGTACATAGAGGTGTTGGAAAGATTTAAAATGCAGGATGTAAAACTAGTTTGTACACCTTTAGCTAGCTATTTCAAATTGACTAAGGAGATGTTTCCCAAGACACAGGAGAAGATAAACTACATGTCCAAGGTTTTATACTCAACAATAGTTGTAAACTTGATGTATGTGATGGTGTGCATAATGTTGGATATTGCACATGTAGTGGGAGTTGTGAGAAGGTATATGAACAATCCAGGTAAAGAGCATTGGAAGGAGGTAAAGTGGATTCTCAAGTATTTGAGAGGTACTACTACTCAGCATTATGTTTTGGAGGTTCAAATATTGTTATACAAGGATATGTTGATTCAGATACAGAATGTGATGTAGATAGTAGGAGGAGAACCATAGGGTATGTTCTTACTGTAGGTGCAACAACAATAAGTTGGATTTCAAAATTGCAAAAGGTTGTTGCACTTTCAACAATGGAAGTAGAGTATGTTGTTTCTACAAAGCCTAGTAAATAGATGATTTGGTTATAGAGGTTTATGGATGAATTGGGAAAGAAGAAGGAAAATAGAAGGTTGTAGAGTGACAACCAAAGTGCCAATCATATTTCAAAGAGCCTAGTCTTCCATTCTAATACTAAACATATATAGCTCATCTACCATTTCATACGATTAGTTTTGGAAGATGAATAGTTGAAGATGGAAAAGATGAACACTAGCCAGAATCCTTTATACATGTTACCAAAGAAAATAAATAGGGATAAACTAAGTTTATGC
>SNQJ01S0004209.1:45456-90702 GCA_010110895.2 Picea sitchensis
CTATCTTCTTCAATTTTTGGCCAAACGAGGTGCCGAAAAAGCCCAGCTAGGGGTTTTTGGACGTTTTGGAGCCATTGGAGCCATCTATTTGGCATTTTGAGCATTGTAAAGCACATTTTTGAGCACTTTGAGCAAATAATACAAATGATCCATTGGAAGTTGGACTAGGAGATGTAGCCCAAGAGAGGGGTAAAATCCTTTATCATTTGTTGTGTTATGTGTTTTATGTTCATTGTTATTGTTGTTGTTTATATGCATCTTGAATGAGTAATTTATATAAAAGTTGTGTTGTAAAGTTGATCCATTTGCATTTTAACACATAAAATAAATCTTGCAAATATTTTCAAGAATACAAGTCTTCTTCATTTTTAGATCACAAGGAATGCAACATTCATTTATCAGAGCTAACCCAATGAATTTTACCATTCATTTATCAGGTTTAACCCAAGGAATGTGTCATTCTTTTATCGGGGGCCCCCAACGCAGTTGGCTAGGACTCTGAGATGTGGTTCCAAAACTCTAGTTGCTCAAAAATGGGGTCTTGCATTATGTTTTCTTCAAAATTGTCAAACAATTGCAAGTATTCCTCCTACATGTTTTATTCATGCTCCCATGTCACATATTTAGGACTATAGCAAGTCCATTGAACCTTTACCATCCATGTGTCTTTGTTTCTGAGCACTTTGACTTTCTTATCCATTATGTGTACTAGTTCCACCCGAAAATCCCCTTCGTGTTCCACCTGGATCACATTCCAATCAATTATGTGGTTAGTGTCAGACACATATTTATTTAATAATGACACATGAAATAAATTATTCACTCTCATGGATGAAGACAATGCTAGCATGTATGCAACTGACCCTATCTTTTCTAATATTTCAAAAGGTCCACAATATCTCGTTGCCAACTTTGGACAAATTCCCAATATTAGCGAACATATTTGTACCTTCACTTTTAAAAACACATGTTATCCCACTATAAAATCTCTAAACACTATATTCTTATCTGCATAACTTTTCTGCCTATCTTGGGAAACCTTTAAATTTTGGTTTATCTTTTCCATCTGCTCTTCAATTTCCTTTACCAAATCTGGCCCAACAATTTCTTTGTCTATTGGATTATCCCAACTCACTGAAGTGTTACACTTCATGTCATACAATGCTTCAAACAGACTCATTTGTAATGAGGCTTGATACCCATTATTGTAGGGAAATTCAACTAAATGAATATAATCCTCTCACTTTGATGGTTGATCCATCTCGTACATTTTGATCATGTCCTCAATTATTTTGTTAGTTCTCTCTATTTTCCCATCTGACTTTGGGTAATATGTTGTACAAAGATTTAAATTTGTCCGAAATCCTTTTAAAAAACCCTTCCAAAAATGGAAGTGAATTTTGGATCTCTATCTAAAACTATTCCCTTAGGTACTCCATGTAACCTGACAACTTCTTTCACATATATTTCTGCAATATTTTATGCCTTGTGTGTTGTCTTCACAGGAATAAAATGTGATGCCTTAGTCAATTTATCCATCACCACCATGATGGAATCATGTTGCTTCACTGTTTTGGGAAGCTTAGTAATTAAATCAACTGCAACTACTTCCCACTTCCATTTTGTAATGGGTAATGATTGTAGCAACCTAGCTGGATGCCTATGCCCAATCTTCACATTCTGAAATTCTAGACATTTGGCTATGTAATTATCCAATTCCTTCTTCATCATTGGCCAAAAGTATTGGCTTCTTATAGCTGCAATTGTCTTCTAATATCTTGGATGTCCAACATATGGCACATTGTGCATTTCTATCGGCATTGAATTTTTCATCTCATTGGAATTTGACACATATACCTTGCCTTTGTACCCGAGAATTCCATCTTCTTTCAACTCATAGAAATTAAATTTATGATGAAAATTACTTTGTTGTAATGTTTCTTTTATTTTTAGATAATGTTGATCTGAATTTGTTGTTGCAATGATTTGATCTTTCATATTAGTCATGTACGTGTTGATGTTTGCAATATGCACTTCATGATCTCTCCTATTGAATGCATCAACCACTTGATTTTCCTTTCCCTTTATGTGCTTAATTTCAAAGTCATGTTCACTAAGGAATTACAACCATCTAGTTTGTCTAGAATTTAATGTTGGTTGTCTAAAAAAATGTTTCAGACCACAATGGTTTTTCCTTAGCTCAAATTTCCTCCCCATGAGGGAATGTCTCCACATTTTTAATGCATGTACAATTGATGCTAACTCTAGATCATGGGTAGCATAATTCCTTTCATGCTCTTTTAGTTTTCTAGACTCATAGCATACCACATGATTTGTTTTATTGAGGAATCCATTGATCCCTTCCTTGCATGCATCAGTGCACACAACAAAATCTTCACCTAGATCGACAATCTTCAATATTGGCACACTTGTCAAAATGCTTTTCAACTGCTAAAAGATTTCTTCACACTTGGAAGTCCATTCAAATTTCACTCCCTTATTTTGCAAAGAAGTGATTGGACTTGCAATCTTTGAAAATCCTTTTATGAATCTTTGGTAATAAATGGAAAGACCCATGAATGATTTGACCTCTATCATATTTCTTGGTGTTGGCCATCCTCTAATTGCCTCTATTTTCTCGGGATCCACAACTAACCCTACTGTTGAAATTATATGCCCCAAGTAGTGAATCTTCTTTTGATAAAATAACCACTTGGATTAGCATACAATTTGTGCTCTCTTAAAAATTTCATAACCATTGTCAAATGTTTCTCATGTTCCTCTTATGATTTACATTAGATGAGTATATCATATAGGAACACAATTACAAACTTGTCCAGGTGCTCTTTGAACACTCAATTCATCATGCACATGAAAACAATTGGGAATTTGATAGTCCAAATCATGGTATTGATGTGAATTCATAATGCTCATATCTTGTCTTGAATGTTGTCTTGCTAATATATTATTCCTTTATACTCACTTGATGATAGTCTGATCTCAAGTCAATCTTGTAAAATATCCTTGCACCTTTTAGTTGATCAAACAAATCATCAATTATTGGCAAAAGATACTTGTTTGTTATGATGACCCTATTTACTTGTCTGAAAACAATACATAGCCTCAAGGTTCCATCTTTCTTCTTTACAAAAAGAACCGGGGCTCCCCAAGGTGACACACTTGGGCGTATATACCATTCTTTAACAACTCTTCAAGCTACATATGCAACTCCTATAATTCTGGTGTGCCCATTCTATAAGGTGTCTTTGACACTTGGGAAACTCTTGGAACTAAATCAATAGAGAAATCAATGTCTCTCTTTGGTGGAAATCTTGGGATTTCCCTAAAAAATATTCAAAATCCCTCAAGATCGGATGGTATTCAATGTTTTCCACTTTATATTTGGCTACCTTTTCTATATGGGTTGCAAAAATATAACATCCCTTCTCGAAACTCTTCTTCAACTGCATAGCTGAAATTTCTCTAATAGCTACAACTATTGGAATGTCTTGAATATTGCCTTGCTTCCCTTCTTCATCAAGACATGTGATTGTCTTCTTGTAGAAATATAGGATAGCATGGTGTTTTTCCAATCAATCCATTCCAATTAGACAATCATATGAACCCAATGATATGATGTTTACATCTACCTTTGTGCTGAGTCCATTCATGTCTATTAGAAAATATTTAACTAGCTCATTGATTTTCCTCTTAACCCGTGTGGCTAACTAAACTAACCAAGATGTCTTATGCTTACTCCTTTGCAAGTGAAATACTTCAACAATGTTATATTTTATGTAACTATGGCTAGCTCCAGAATCAATTAAAACTACTATGGGATGGTTATCAGTGTAACCTTCCACTTCAATCATGAGGGATTGATACTTCGCTTGCTTGTTGTCTAAGGATGCATAAATCCTTGGCATGTTTCCTCCCACGTAATCAATTGTTTTAGTCTCTTGAATGTTGTGTACATTCCTCATTATTTCTCCCTTGTGAGAGTATTCCCTATATAAGTGATTTCCCTCACATCCCCAACATTGTACAGGTTGTTGCCTTGGCCTTTTCCCAAATGAATCTGCAGTCTTGTGCTCATTTTGGGTTGAATGACCTTGTTGATTTTCTTGGGTGTTGTTCTTGAAAAAGGATGTCTTAAAAACTTTCTACCTTTGATTCATTTTCCCTTTCATCTTGTCATTCCAAGATTTTTGGAAAATTTGCCTTCCTCTACTATGCTCATAAACATGCTTTGCTCTCCTTTTGGCTTCCTCCAAAGTCTTGGGGTTATCATATTGAATCTTATCACTATAGAAATAGGGTAACACACTTAGAAACATTTGTATTTTGACCTTATCATCCTTTATGAAGTCAATATACTTCAACAATTCAAAGAATCTCTTCTCATATTCACCCATTGTCATGGCTCCCAACTTGAGTTCAAAGAAATATTTCATCTTATGGCTCCCTAACTTGAGTTCAAAGAAATATTTCATCTTTTTCTCATAATATCGACAACATTATTTCTCTTGGAAATATCCTTTCAACTACCTCCACGACATCATTTTCCCATCAAGGTGTTTGTCTTCCTTAAGTTTATCCAATCACATGGCTTTCAAGTGGTAGGTTGTAATTCTAGCTCTACCCTCAGGGATAATCGTGCAGCTGGAAATATTTCTTCTGCTTCCACAATCGCCCCCAGCCCTCTTCTCCTTCCTATGCTCACCATTAAAAGTTGTTGGCTTAATTTTCTTGAGTTCACCTTGCAAAAAAATTTCCTCAAGCATTCTCCTTTTCCTCCTAACATGAGACACACTTAGGTTTTTCCCTGGCCCTAAACTTGCATGCATTATTCTATTGGATTTATTTGGAGAATGATGGTGCTTACTCATTCTTCTTGATTGCCTATCATTTCCATGATCATCCTTTTTTCTTTGGGATCTAGATCTTGTTACTTGTCTAGCACTAGTTGCTTGATTAGTGCCAGATTTTTTGTTGACTTTATTGTGCAACATATCTATAATTTGAATTATCTCTTCCTGAACCTTCATAATCCTTTCATTATCTTCTTTATAGATCTTCACTTCCTTATGCAAGCTTCTCATACTTACAGGCTCCTTCCTGCCTCTTCTTCCATTCGACTATGTCTCAACATTTCCCATGCTAACATGAATACTTCATATCTCTTTATCATGGTTATAATATCCCTGAGCATCTTCCATAACACTATTCCTAATATAAGAACCAAAATTACTTTCCTTTACCTCTAATTCTGCAAGAAATGTCCATGTAATAATTAATGTTAGAACATGCATAACACAAAACATTTCATCAATTAGAATACAAGTTACTCTTTATCCCAATTTATGAAGGACATAATCAACCAAATCAAAATATGATTCCTTATATGCATTCCTCTTTGAAACAACTTTCCAACAACTATAATCATTCCTTAGTCTAAGTTCTGAGCAAAAAGTTACAACATTTACAAGTTGCAATTTCCACTCTTTTACTATTACATAAATCTCTTTTATCACTTTGTAAGAAATTATAATGCCCAATTCAAATTTATGTGTGGAGAGTGTATCCTCCTCCTCAAGACCTTTCCAATGACTATTTTTTTCCTCAAATCCGAGCTTCGAGCTGAAAATTATGGTTCAGAGAAGTTTAGGCTATTTTACCTAATTTAACCATGTATGATATAGGTGACCTCTTTTTCTTCCTACACATTTTTACATATCCATATCCTAAATATGGCTTCTTTGGTGTTTTCTAAGGTTCATTATATTTCCATAGACTTCTCATGATCCCCAAACAAACATATGAGCAAGGAGTTATGCCCTCCGGAAGAAATATGGTGCCAAAATTTTAGCTTAATTGTTTTAGTTGTAACTTTCTCATACGAGCTTTGTTTTGTGCCCAAAATAGATCATTAGATAGCTCTCTCTGAGTTGTTATATTTGAGCTACATAAACAAAGTGTACCTTGGTACACTCTATTCTCATGGGTTTTGATTGACTAAAACCGTCGTTTAGGGCCTCAAAATCGCCCCAAAAGTTAATGGCATTCAAAAATATGAAAAAAATGGAAATTTTCATATAAAATTGATTGTTTTATTGCAGTAACAACCTTTTAAATATGAGTCGTTGATCCCTTAATCCTTTCCAAATCTTGCAGATCAATCTCCACCATTGATCGACCACTTAAAACAATATGGACCATTTATCTAAGCTACATCAGCAATTGGTCGATCGACGAACCCAACTTGCTTGCAATTCTCCCCCATGCCCGATCATCGACCATTGACCAACGAAGATTTCTCTTGGAAAACCATAACTTCTTTTGAATCTCCCTGACACCCGATCATCAACCATCATCCATCTCTTTGCTAATTTGGAAACCATGCTGATGTGGAATGACGCGTAGATGATATGGAATAACATCTAATCCCGAGGAATCAACTAGATTGACGTGACATGAAACATCACCCTACTCTTTCCTTCATTGGCGTTTGACAACTTCTCTTGGAAGAATTTGAACATCACATTGATTCTGTCGACACCCAATCATCGACCATCAACAATTGGAGATTTCCTTTGGACACACAGAAAACTTTCGCCAAATTCTATCGATCCCCAACCATCATAGATTTATTTTTTATTCATGAACTCCTTCACAAAAATACATCGGTCCCCATCCATCGGCCATCGACGATCAGAGATTTATTTTTGATGCATGAAATCCTTTTACAAAATCTGTCGATCCTTGATCATCGGCCATCGACGATCAAAGATATATTTTGGTCAAATCAACTCTTCGCCAAAATCTCTAATCTGACCATCAACCATCAACAAATTTTGTTGATGAACTTTAACACAAAAAAATTCAACTGAAACCCAGGTGAATCTGGGTCGTCAATCTCCCAATCAAGATTATCTTAATCGTCAATTCTAATCCAACCTTCCAATGACCGATATGAATCTATATTGTCTATCTATTTCATTTCCTCAACCACCGATGAATCTCAATTGTTGATCTATTAAACCTTCCCAAAATTCAAAACCTTACAAATTTTAAATTTATTAAAATGAATCTCGACCGTTGGTCTCATGATTAAACACGATCTCGGCCATCGATTCATTGAACTCTTCTCAGGGATACAAAAACCATTAGAATGTGAATTTATTGAACTTTGAGGTTGAATGTAGCTATGCAACCTACAAATTCATGCCTCAGATCATCTCTTTGACTGCCTTGAGGAATCCAAACTCGAAATTCACCCACAAATTTGGGGTTTTCGCTTCAACTTCTATGTTTCCCCCAAATTTACATAGAGAAAACTCTACAACAACAAATTACACCAATTCGCTCTAGTTCTTAGCCCATACAAGACCGATTTTTGAACCAGAATCTATGATACCATAACATAACGTCCCCCAACCCATCCAAGGAACATTACGATGCAGAATAGTCGTAAAAATGAAAAAATTTGCTAACTAAATTAATTTTTTGTAGCTTACAACTACAAATTACAACCATATTTAGCTACTGATTGTTACCAGTATTTAATTGCATCTACAAAATACTAAAATAGACATGAATTACAGATAATGAACTCCATTACAACATCATATAAATCAGTCTCATACACAGAGTTCAAGCACAATAATTTAACTCATATAATGACACAAAAACAAGATAAAACACTCATCTTTTAATTTGGTTGTGCATACAACTACTTGGGACGGATTTTCGACCCTACCATAGACTTGTTGTTCTAAATATCAACAACAAATCACCCCCGATATGAGACTAGTAATCCACAAAAGAGGGTGGTCTCTCGCTGTCCACTCAACTCATAAACTCACAACTCACTAGTATTCTTCTACAACTATCTTGATTTTTCCCTAGCTCTCTTCCTCTTGACCTTCCCAACCCAAGGAATGCACCCCTTCACTGATCTTAGTCCCTCAAGAATACCATTCATTTATCATGGTCTCTCTAGCACAAGTAACCAAGAATCTCTCAGTTGGGAACTCAAGGGAACTTGTTGTCAGGAAAACTACCAGCAAACCACAACAAACACATGTTGTTTCAGTGAAAAACACACAAGAGTTCACTCTTCAGGCCTGACAACCTGACTCTTCAATCTTCAGCTCCAAAATGCTCCAGAATTCTCTCTCCATGGATGTTTCAACATCAAGATCTCTTTCTTTCTCTCTCCTTGCTACTCATGCAAAAAAATTGAAAGTGTAAATACTGTTGTAATAGCCCATATGAATTTATCTCATTTTGTTTGCCTGTTTGACTCACACACTTCCCCAAACTGATTGTACTCATCCCCCCATGCTCCCAATAACTATGGGATGTGACTTCTCACACCCACCCTCTTACATGTATTCAATGATTGGATTTGGGAACACTCAATCAGAAACTAGAGTTTAATACATAGTCATAATAAAATTTAGGAATGTGGATGGAATTAATAGACATGGGTTTTCCTTGAGCTTGGTTGATGTAATCTTCTCTGGCATGCACCTAGTTGATGTTTTCATTTCCCGCATAGCACCTTGATTCTTTGTCAATTCTTGTCAAGTCACATGATAAAGGATAGAGACTACACCTGGTCCATTCTCCTTAGCCAAGTCATATGGCCATCTGAGGAGAATGTGTACCTCATGCTAATACATGGAGAAAATCAATGCCTTGGTCCATTATCCTTATCTAATTCACATGGCCATTTGAGGAAAATGTCTTCTCGATGCATATGTGCCTTGAGTATTTTTTGGTCCTTGTCAAGTTACATGATCGAGGATAAAGACTATGCTTGGGACATTCTCCTTAGCCAAGTCACATGGCCAATATGAGGATAATGTCTTCCCGATGCTACCCAAAACATCAACACTCCATCTCAGTGAGGGAGACATTCTACATCATGGAAATCTTGTCCCTGAAGTATTCAAACTTCACCTTTGACAGAGGTTTGGTGAGAATGTATGCAATCTTCTCATTTGTGGATATGCACTAGTGTTCACTGCTCCCTTTTGTACCATGTCTTATATGAAGTGGTATTTTATTTCAATGTGCTTCGACCTGTCATGAAATGCTAGATTTTTTGAAAGCTTGACACAACTTTGGTTA
The DNA here is from genome assembly GCA_010110895.2 of Picea sitchensis. Taxonomy (NCBI): domain Eukaryota; kingdom Viridiplantae; phylum Streptophyta; class Pinopsida; order Pinales; family Pinaceae; genus Picea; species Picea sitchensis. Next base: position 54,595 of record SNQJ01S0004209.1, read on the forward strand.
TCACAATGTATCAAGGTAATCTCGAGTTGTTGATCAGATAGTTTTTCAAGTAGTTTTTGAAGCCATGCTACTTCATGACTTGCGACAATGGATGTGATATCGTCTACTTCTGTTGTATTGAATGCTACATAATTCTTCTTCCTACTAATCTAGGATATAATAGATGATCCTAAGTTGAAGCAGCACCCCGAGGTGCTCTTTTTGTCCACTGCACTCCCTGCCCAGTCAGAATCTGTATATCCCTGCAGCTTCACTTCACCACTTGAGACATATATGAGGCCATATCTGAATGTACCATGCAGGTACCTCAACACATGCTTTGTTGCAACCTAATGGTAGTGTCTCGACTCTACCATAAACTGGCTCAAGGTGTTTACTACAAAGAAAATATCTAACCCAATGTTAACCAGGTACATCAAGGATCCAATTCAAATTCTTCGGATTTGTATCCATAGGTGTAGCCATGGAATTGCAATCCATCATACCAAATCTATGAAAAATATCAACTATATATTTTACATTTCCAAGTAAAATATCTCCTGGTCTCTTTCATACCTCCACTCCCAATAAATAGTGCATCAAGCCAAGATCCTTCATCTCGAATTATGAGGCCAACTCCCTCTTACACCTGATAATGATTCGTCCTACTCCCGTGAGGAACAAATCATCAACATGTATCACCAAGATCAAAGGATTTCCATCAACAACCTTGTAGTAAAGGTTGGTATCTACATCACTCTTTGTGAACCCCAAGCTCATCAAGTATCCATCAATCCGAGAGTACCATGCTCTGGGTGTCTTCTTGAGTCCATACAATGCCTTCTTTAATATGCAGACATGGCATTCATTTCCATGTATCAAAAAACCTTGAGGTTTCTCTATGTACACTTCTTCCTCAATCACACCATTGAGGAACGCGGTCTTTACATCCATCTGATGTAATTTCCAACCCATAACTGAAGCAAGAGAAACAATGGTCATGATGGAAGTGTACCTGGCGACTAGAGAAACTATCTTTTCATAATCCACTCCCTCATTCTGGGAGAATAATTTTTCCACAAACCTGGCTTTGTACTTTTCGATGTTGTAATTTGTTGCATGCTTGATTTATAAATCCACTTGGAGGTTACTACTAACTTCCCTTCTGTTCTTGGAATGACCTCCCACACAACATTCTTCATGATTGATTGATACTCCTCCATCATGACATCTTTCCAGACATGTTGTTAGTTGTTTCCTCATAAATGGAAGGTTTTGAGTCAATGATGTGGCTCATTAGTGTCATATAGCTTGAGAACCTTTTAGGTCTCTTGATCTCCCTGAAAGTACCATGGGGAGATGCATGTCCTTCTACATCCTACAAAGTGTCACGAAGCCATGTTGGCCTCTTCCTGGTCACTGCAACGTCTCTAGGTAGATCCATTAATGGTCTTACTAGATCTTCTTAATGGTCTGAAGGATGATCAATTGGACTAGTTGGATGTATACCATCATCCTTCAAAGCCTCTTTCTCCTCACTAACAATATCTATGTGAAATTCTCTGGATCTCTTGAAAGTTGTCTCTTCATTAAAGGTAATATCACAACTGACTTCGATCTGAGGTTGTCCTGGAATATAGATTATGTAGTAGGCTTTTGAAGTTTCGTTATATCCAAGAAAGGTTCCCTCCTTTCCGGAGGGTTCTAGCTTTGTCCTCTTCTCCTTGGATACATTAATGTATACTAGACAACCAAATATCCACGGATGGCTCACCTCTGGCTTCACTCCTATGAATGCCTCCTTAGGACTCTTATCTTCCAATATTTGATAAGGACTTATGTTTTGAATATAGACTGTTGTGTTGGATGCTTCTACCCATAAAAACATGGGTATATTTTGATCATGAATCGTTGCCTTGACTACCTCAACGATATACCTTTTCTTCCTTTTTGCAACACCTTTGAGTCACGCATTGCAACTCCTCACGTGCTCTTTCCTCTTTTAGTGCTCTCTGTGCATTGTGAAGAAATTTCTTCTACTGAGCAGGATCAAACATTGGAGGGGTTTGAGGTTCCTTCCTGATATTTCTATCTAGTTTTGACCTGAGCCTTCACCATGCTCGAATTATGCCCCTATCTTTGCCCCTTCGCAGGTTACTACCTGGACGTTAGCCTCCTCATTCTTCTTCTTGTTTTTTTGCGGCTCGACATGCACCATGTTATAATTGGTCTTCTTTTCCTCCCACTTCTTTAGTAATTTAGAACAATCCTCGGCTACATGTTCATGACTATAACAATATGCACAGATCATGCGCGGCTTGGTGCAAAATCATGAAACATGACCAATATCACTGCAATTAGAACATGTGGGGGTCTACCTCCTCCTCCACCATATCTGCAACCATGACCACACCCATATACACCTCAGGGACCTCCTTGGTATCCACCTTTGTCTGCGCCACTGTGTTCACCACCTTTATGCTCCTCCTGTACCTGGAATTGTAGGTGTTATCTTGCATTAACTGGAGGGAGTGAAATCTGTTGACATCATGGCCGACAGATTTACAGAACTTGCAGAATAGAGTGTGATTTGTCTGGTATTTTTGTAATGTGGGACAATGGAGTGGCACATGTCCCCGTTTTTTTACATATCTTGCACCATTCTAACTGTCCATAAGGAAATGGATTTGGTGCACCTGTCTCCACATAATTTGGAAGGATTGGGCACTCATCTCGACAATGCCCCTAGGAGCGGCATGTAGTACATCATATGTGCTCACACACGACTTTATTCTTGGCCATATCTTGCAGCTGTATCGTTAGGTTGGTCAGTTGTGATTGATCCTACACCAACCCAGCCAATGTCTTTATGCCTCCAGGTGTAGCTTCCAACCGCATCGCGATTTCAACTGCCTCTTCATGAGTCGTCACTTTTTGTTGGGTGAACGAGACTTGGATATGGGGGAGTAACCCCGCAATGAACCATTCTTTGTGTTGTGCATCCTAGAATTGGAATTTCAGCCTATCCAACAAGATTTTAAACCGTTGGTCATATTCCCAGACAGTTTCTCCTTCCTTCTATTTGATTTCTTTAATTTGTGTAATGCATTGGGATTTTGACTTAGGCTTTTGAAACTCCCTTAGTAGACCCTTCTTAATTTTGGCCAGGGGCCTTCCATGTCTCGCTGATGTAGTAGCCTTGTATTTCATGTACCATGTTAGGGATTTATCCTTGAACATGGCCTCTAGTTGTGCGATTTTAGTTTCTTCATCTGTAATTCTCTATACAGACCAAATTGCTTCACATGTAAACCAATGTTACTCTGCATCATCCTTACTTGTCCCATGGAACACGGGAAACCTCAGTGTACTGTATTGACTTTCCATCTTTGAACTTGAGCTACTTCCTATTCTATGACTGTTATTAGTTGGACTTTTCCACACCATTATCGCTTGCAGTAAAGTATTATTAGCTTCATCTTCTTCTTCACTTGTCTCGTCACTTCTCTCTTCTTCTTCTCTTTCTTCTACTCCAATATCTTTACTATCTGATGTGTTTTCTTCTTGATTACAAATGCACAAGGCCATGTCTCACAACATGTAGTAGCCTTTTATTTCATGTACCATGTTAGGGATTTATCCTTGAACATGGCCTCTAGTTGTGCGATTTTAGTTTCTTCATCTGTAATTCTCTATACAGACCAAATTGCTTCATGTAAACCAATGTTGCTTTTCATCATCCTTACTTGTCCCATGGAACACGGGAAACCTCAGTGTACTGTATTGACTTTCCATCTTTGAACTTGAGCTACTTCCTATTCTATGACTGTTATTAGTTGGACCACCATTAATGCCTTCAGAAAGTACACATTATTAGCTTCATCTTCTTTCTTTCACTTGTCTCTGTCACTTCTCTCTCTCTTTCTTCTCTTTCTTCTACTCCAATATCTTTACTATCTCATGTGTTTTCTTTCTTGATTACAATGCACATAGTGCTTCACCCTTTCTAAAACTTCTCGCATAGTGACCTTAAATTTTTCTACTTGCGTATTAATGCAAGACCATATACTATTGTCAATTTGTCTCCCTCGCCACTAGGGGATGATATGCACACTACAAATCCACGCTTCATATCCCGGTCCGATCTATGCACTTCCACTTTGCACAAACTTATGGCCCCTTCAAACAAATACATTACTTCACTCAAGGACCATCCTTCTTCTTATCAACGCATTAAGCTTCTTTTATGTTTATCTTCTTCTGTTACATTCTAACATCCAAGGTGCGGACTTCTCTCCACCTATTTTGAAATAGATCATTGTATCCCATCGACACTATCTCCTCTATTTCATGCCTTTGTGGGCTTTTATCCTTTATTTTCATTATGGCACAAATATACACTCCTCACATTTTCTACCACTCATTGATTCATTTCTTCATCTCTTGACCCGACCCTCATCACACACCCCTAGCTAATTATTTTCCACCTTTTTCTTCCTCTCCTCTTCTTATCTTAATTTCAACTCTTCTATGTAACTCATGGCTCTTTTTCTGTCTGCCTTTCTAGATCCATTCCATAATTTCACCTCATCTTGACAATTTATGGGTCCTCCTCATTGGAACCATTCTCTCTCTTTTCTGACTTCCCCCCATCTTCTCCTTTGTAGACCCCCTCCTCCATGGGGATGATTCTCATCCATTCGATTGAGCTCCATGCACATCAATCCCTTCTCCATGAATAACATTTTTATCCAAAGCATAATTTATTCCATCATCTACCTTCTCATTCCTTCTGCAAACTTTCTTTCTGCCTCACTAAAAGAATCAGTATATTCCATGGCAAATTCAATATTGTATCTTTCTTTTACTTGAGAAAACTAGAAATCAATAGCCTGAGTCCACTTATTGTCCAACACTTTTAGTTCTTCAAGCTTGGCTTGATCCCAAACCACTGGCTCCAATAGCCACACCATAGAATTGGTAGCAGCTTGCCTCTTTATCCATTCAAGGAAATTCTGTGAAGAAAAGCTCATGCATATCCAAGTAAACATATATGCATTTCCATTGCTTCGCATTCACCCTCAATCCTTGAGTCTGTCATAGGGAAAACTCATCTTCTTTTTCTTTGTGTCTTGAATCTCCTCCTTAGAAGGATGCCAACTCATTTTTTTTCCTTCATCGATCTCGAAAAGACTTCAGGTCCCAGCAACATAACCATTTGTTGGATGTTTTCGGTCCACGCTTGTGCATGTCTCATCCTTCTTAACGCTTGGGAGTTTTAGACCCAAGGTTCATCCAGAGTTGTCCAACATAAACCCCAAAGCATCAACATATCAATCCTCAGCCAAGGTCGAGGAAGGTCTCACCCGAGATGCAGAGAGGATAATAGAGACCATAAGGTCTTGTGACGGGGATAAAGGATAAACACATATATAATCACTAGGATTGGCATCCATGCAACTCATGTCTAATAAGCTATTAGGACTAAGAATTAAAACAATACACACACATATTCAAATCATACATAACAAACACATAATGGATCGAGATTGTCATCTCTTTATTACTAGGAGCATTCCATCACATCAAAGATATACATCATGTGGGATAGATACATATGATAGCCATATAACTTCATATCTTTGCTATATAAAACTTCAGAATTACAACATACAATGCCATGCACCCTTGCTCAAAACTCATACATCTAATAGACACAAAATTATATTGAAAGCATTACAACATTACAATAGGCTCATAGTGAGCTCAATACTGAAGACTCAATGAACCTATTGTTCTCAATGTCCAACTAGTCTCACCATATAACTCACTAAGATAGCTCTATTTATGACGATAGAGCTTCCTTTTATAGCTTTCTCTACTCGGGAGCAATGTCTCTTTCTGCTCTACTCCACTCATTTGTCTAATAAAACTACCTCGCATGCTTCTGGTGCCTTCCAGCGCTCCACGTAGACTTCCTGCATCAAGGGAAATCTTAATTACATGTCTAGCTCGTTCTCTCTTTGTCCCACGTCTTTGTATGTTGTTGGCAGTAATCATTCGGGGATATTTCCCAATGATTCCTTTCTTGATTTTGGTAGGAATCTTCTTGTTTTCTGACGCAACTGACAAAACTCGAACCGATGTGTACTTGGTAGTCTTTAATCTTGGTGCGCAATTGAAAAACTTCAGTCTAGTGCACACTCTATGTCATTTCTTGTGCATTTCCTTAGGTGGAATGAGCGTGCACAACTTCGTTTGTGCGCGCGCAAAATTATAGAATGAGCATGCACAACTTTGTTTGTGCGCGCGCAAAAATGAACCCAAAACTTTGGGTGCCAACATGCTCGCATTGATTATTGGTTTTCTTATGTTTTTGTGGAAATTAGCTATCCTTGCTCCTTATATAGAGTGCACTAGTTGGCTTGTCCAAGGATTCCACATGAATATAGTCTCAATATGTTCATGCAATATGTTGACATTCTAAGTGAATTATACACTTTGAATATGGTTTAAGAAATCCCAACAAAGGTTGGCTATAATGTCATCAAGGCTTAGGTATTTGCAAATGTAAGTTGTGCTTCCATGGTTCTCTAATTATGTCAACATTTTATAATGGGTTGGCCACTTCTTATGTGAATCTAGAACATAAGTGCTTTGATTTACAATAGAATTTGTACATTGAATATTCTATAGTTGAATCAAAAAATCATTTAAATAAGTCACTTTTTCTATTATGTTGATCTAAAATAGTATCTCTATTGTTTGTTTTGTTTAGCTTTGAAGCCATTGATGTGAGTCTTTTATAGAAATAATCACAATCCCAAATTACATACAATTAGAGCATGAACTAATAGAGGAAACCAAATATTGCTCAAATATTAGTTAACAACATTTGTTCATTGAGTTTACAAGTTTGCACTCATGAAATATGGCCAAATTTTGATTCTTAAGTTCAACCCTTGGCTTCATAGGAAAAAGCTTAGGGTGATGAAGGACTTATTTGTTGTTTATAATTTAAATACACTTTTTAAGAGCTCTAAATATGGTTGAATCATTTTACATGTTCTCAATATGGTTGGTTGAAATGTGCTCAGTGTTCTTGCTTTTGTTTCATTCCATTTTAGCTCTAGATCTGATTTCAATTTGCCTAATTAATTTTAATTTTTGCACATCTTGATAACTAAGTTCGTCATAAAAATGTGATTTCCCCTCCCTAGAAGAACTAATATTATACAAATGTCCCTGGGCATTGGAAATGGTGTTAGTGATAGAGTTAAGTGTTTGCTTATGTGAGTGATGGAAATTTTCTCCCTATCTAAACATAGCACTCAAGCATCTCAAACTTTCCATTTTCACCAATGTCTCAAGATTTCAATCTTGAAGAGGGTTATGATTATGAGGTTCTTGGCTTTCCATTTATGCCTCCAATATTGGAGGGTTTTAGTTTTCATTTATGGGCTCAAGGTTTTGAGGGTTACGATTTTTAGAATTAGGATTTTCAGGGTTTGGATTTTGAGGATTTTCCATGGAATACAAAACAAGATCCATGTTTATGGCATATATAATTTTTTGATTAAACATAAAACATCCTTTCAATAATAACAAGAAGATCAAATGAAGGATTTTAGGAAGAATAAGAAGAAACCTTACCTCAACAATGTTGCCCACAATAAATGAAATTGTCTTTGTCCTTCTTAGTTGGATATTATTGGGTGGTTCTCGTCAATTAGGGTGATTTCATACTAGATTGGATGGTCATGTCATTGAGGGTTGGTGGGGTTTATGTTCTCCAAAATTCCTATATGGATTTTCTCCTTTTTGTTTTCTCTCCAAATGTTATGTTGGATTGTGAAAAAGTCGTGGCCCTTTGCATTTTTTCATATACAATATAGTGCATACATGATATAACATGTGATATGCAATATAGCACATGCATTTTATAATGCATATTCATTTCTTAAGCCTAGTCATCACATTGGTGCTAGGCTCGACATCCCCAAGGTTGAGCAATAAAAACATATTTATGTTATTGATTTTGGTAATGGGGACACATTTTGGAAATCCATGATGACCTAAACTAATGGACTTAACTTCGCACATAAACCCACCAACAATGTTAATCCAGTGGAGAAAGACCATAAGTAGTGTCAAACTCCATGAAACCATGAGAAACATCAAAGAAGGAAAAGGGGAGTGGGAGTAAGCATTATTTTGAAATATTTTCCTTACACGAGGAAATAGACATGATCATTGCAGGATTACAATGCATGGGTACAATTTTACATCTATCATATTTTTCTCAAAATTTGCAGAGAGACCTTATAACCACAAGAACGATGGAGGGCAATGTGATAATAGTCATAAAGTTGACAATGTCATGGTCAAGGAGGCCATCATAGGGATAGGGCACTAAAGAATGAACATGTTTGGGAGTCGAGAAAGGGAAAAAACATTGGCCACTTATTGTACTCTTTTTGCAAAATAAATGAAAAGTACATTATAACAAACGCCTTAAATTCTCAGAGTGGACAAGAAGTTAGGCACTTCGAGTCCTCTAATGGTGGTTAGAAGGTGCATATGTTGATGAATTAATCCTCTTTGTAATATTACTTCTTCTTTATTTTGGGATGCATTCAATATGTTGATGACTGCACTATAACTACTCAAAGCAATCTACACTCTCCACCCGTGAGTCATCCCCTGTATTATCATATATTGTCTTTAAGTTTGAAATTCGGTGTCACTCTTACTCGTAAACCTAAAATTTTATGATCATCATATGTTAAATCTAGAATTTTATGATCATCATATATTATATGTGTTTTTCACTTTATGTTAATCCAATTTTACAACTTGCCAATTTTTCATATATTCAAATATTTCAAATAAACCAAATGAATTATATAAAGCTAAGTTAAAATATCACTATATAAAGTAAATATAAAATTAAAACATAGTTGAAATTATTTAAGTAGTTACTTCTTTATTCACATAAAAGCAAGATATTCTATAGCGGATTTGCAAATCCCAAGTTAAATTTTTTAAGTAAATAATTAACTATTTTCCTTATATAAGGATGATAAGATCATATAACGGATTTGCAAATCCCAAGTTAAATTTTTTAAGTAAATAATTAACTATTTTCCTTATATAAGGATGATAAGATCATATATTGTATGGTAATATGCATGCCTTTAAACAAACTCTTTTAAGCTTTCCTTTGTATTTGGTTCTCATATTTTCAACAACCACCATTAAAATTGGAATTTCATATAGTAAGGCCATTAATGAAAGTTTTTAGTGCAGTTGTGGAAGTTGGAGTTGGCCATTAAGTGAGGGTAGTAACTCATGTTGTATCTACACAAAGCCCAAATTGATCTAGAAGAAACCCAAAGTATGAGATAGAAGTTTGGCCCAAAGAGGATTTCTTTCACTTTACTTGTGGCTTCTGAGTGCAGAGAAGATCAAGCATAATTTGCACATGTTGAAGACGTGCCTCCCATGTCTAAATGAAAATAAGAATGTCATCGAGATAGATCATAATAAACTTGTCAAGATGTGGGTGTAAAATATTAATGATAATCCTTATGAATGTGGTTGGACCATTGGTGAGAGTGAATGGCATGACCAACCATTCACACAAGTCAAATTTAGTCTTGAAGTTTGTTTTCCGAACATCACATGGCTCCAAATGGTCCTCATGATACCCGTAGGTGAGATCCATTTTGGTGAAATACATGGCACCCTTAAGGTGTTCCAAGAAATCCTTGATACATGGTAGAGGGCATTTGTTTTCCACTGTAATTTTGTTGAGGGCATGGTAATTTGTGACAAGTTGTCATTCCTCATTTTCCTTCTTTGGAATAATAAAAGTTGGTGAGCCATAAAGAGAGGCACTTCATTGGATGTGACCTTCATGAATGAGTTATTGCAAATATTCTTCTAGTTCGGTGTGCTTGACTAGGGAAACATGGTAGGCTAGGTGATTGGGAAAGGAAACACTAGTAATGAGATCAATATTATGGTGATTATGATGTGGTGGAGATAGGTCATGAAGTTCTGCAAAGGCATCCTCATAGTTATTCAAAATAGCTTAGAGAGTAGATAGAGGAAGTTTATTGATACTATCTTCCTTGAGTTTGCAAATATTACAAAGATTAAGGCAGCGACCAAAGGAAGTTTGATGAACAACAACTATGTCTATTAATAAGTGGATTTGGGAGTAGGGGGAGGTGGGGCAGAGAAGAATTGGTATTGGCAACCTTGGAGTTCTGTCATGATGGCATTGCACTCAATTTGATAGGGATGTTCTAAGATTAGATTGATGGTAGTCTAGAGGAGCCACATCGCAATCAATGGTGTCAATGTAGGGTTATATGGCAAATGTAATTTTACAACATTGGGTGATGAGGAGAGAGGTGCCCTAATTGGAAATCCAATACATGCAATAGGCATGAGGATGGGGTGTAGTAGGCATATGAGGTTTGGAAACTTGGGCTTGGGAGATGAAATTGCATTCACATACATTATCGATGATCAATTTTGTGATGCACTACTTGATTTGGCAATTATGGTGAAATAAAGATGTAGTGGAAAGAGGAGCAGAGTTGGCCATTACTACAAGATTTTGATTGTAATTGAAAGGATTATCAAGATCAAGTAGATCTAATTATGGGGGTGAAGGTTCAATTGTGGGAGTAGTTAGTAAGGTTTTAGCCTCGTGGAAAATCTTCAAGGCTTGGAATTCTATAATATCGCAGGTGGACATATAGTGAAAGGCATAGAATTTAGTGCTAAGGGGGTGGACAAGGAACTGTTGGGTGCAAGGTGAAAACCAGAAGGTTTAGTAGACTATTGGAGAGGCCTCTTGATGCATTTCACTTTTTCACCGCAAGAGCACGCTTATAATCCTTATTAAGAGAGGTGTTTGTAAACAATAGTACATCATTATGATTCTGATGATGGACCACATTGGTCTGGTTCGAAACGTCGATGAAATGAATACAAATGTGATGTATCTAGAAGATTATATACCTAATGTAACTAGTGACAATAGTCTAAGAGAAGAAATTAAATTTGGCATTAAGTGCCACTTCAAAATCAAACCTTTGGAGCTTGGAGAAGATCTTGATAAATTCTTGAATTGTTTTCACAAAGGACTATTTTAGTTGTAGCTAGTGTGTAAGGAGATCCTTGCAATATTCCAAAGGGTTGAAATGACCATGAAAAGCAACTATGAAAACATTCCAAGGACTGAAGATGTCTTCATTTAATTCAACCATCATAATGAGGCCAACTTAAGAGTGTGTTTAACTTTACAAAGTCTAGGTATATTGAAGCCACTTATCTAGGGCCCTCTATATGTTGCACATCATGTGTTAGTTTCACAACATCAACTATGAAAACATTCCAAGGACTGAAGATGTCTTCATTTAATTCAACCATCATAGTGAGGCCAACTTAAGAGTGTGTTTAACTTTACAAAGTCTAAGAATATTGAAACCACTCATCTAGGGCCCTCTATATGTTGCACATCATGTGTTAGTTTCACAACATCAAGTGTTGGATGGGCCTGGAAATAGAGCTCAAAGATGGAAATACATTCTCCCATCCATAGTGCCATTGAAACAAGGTAGAGAAAGGCACACATCAAGTTGAAGTGTTAGGTGTGCTTGTTGTTTGGTGAGCAGCTCAAGGAAGGTGCACTGGTTGCGGTCTTGGCTTGGCTCCCTCGAGTGAGGTCTAGATGTTTAAGAAGCTATTGAGTGAGATCCACATTCTCTACCATTATAGATGAGGGTGCAACTAGTGCACAAGCATGAGATGTGAGGTTGATATGCAATCGATGCACAAAACAATAGATTCAGATTAGTGTGTAGTTGGTGCACAAAGAGTCTAGGAGGCAACGAGGATCCTCAAGCTAGATTTGTCTAAAAGGCAATGCGGGTCCTCAAGCTAGATTTGTCTAGGAGGCAACGAGGGATCCTCAAGCTAGATGAAGGAGAGTGTCGAGAGCGTTTAGACGGCCGAAGGATAGTAAACCTGCCCGGGCACCCGCATACAATGTGTCGTCTAACATAGGGTAAAATTACAAGGAGACGATATTTAAAAATTTAGAAATTGAGCACAGGTCTGACTTCTGTTTATTTTTTCAAGGTGTGCACGACAAACGTAGTTCCGGAAATCTTCACTGGGGAGCACACAGTACTCAGATCTTTGAGATTCTGCATGTTGTCAATTGTTGTTTCCTCCTCTACAAACGAGCCTGAGGCTGAGCTTGGTTTTGACTTTTGTTTGGCAGAGCTTTCTCACTTTTCTCTGTAACTGGGCTCTGCCAAGGAGGCGGCGCAGGTAGACGCGACGCGCCAACCAACGATTATACTCGTTCACGCGAATCTTTAGGATGGAGATTTCAATTTGGCCTTGGGTTTTGTCCAGGTAATTTAGGTTACTTATGGATTTTCTTCAATTAAAAAAACCATCCATGTTCCACTTCAGTCATCGGAACTACGCACGACAATATCCATTTTCGATTTCAGTCCTCCGCACGATAATTCCCCCAGTTAAAAGTTGTTGAGAGAAAGGTGATACATTAAAATTAGGTTTTGTTTAATTATTCTACAAAATGATTTTTTTGGTTGGAATTCAGTGATATAAATTTACATGAAATTATTATTTTTTGTTAATTAAAATCTATTTTTGAATATAGAAATAGATTTAGCATGATTAAAAATCTCTAAATACTTGGATTATATAAAAATAATCATTCTCGAGAAGATATTCAGTGACATATATGCTGGAAGACATTACAACAATATATTTATTCATGTCATTTTTAAGGAAATTGAACCTAAGTGGAGAGGATAACAATCATTCCTCACAACCATCACAACCATCCAAGCTATACCCAATTGACAATATATATATAAAATAATCATTTCTCACAACCATCCAAACTATACCTATTTGATAATATATATATATATATATATATATAGATATATATATATATATATACACACTAATTTTTTAACCATACTAATTTTTTAACTTTCAATTGCTTTATATATATAGGTGGACATTGAAACACATTATTTATGGCCCTTATCAATATTTTTAAAATGTCACTTGTCAACTCCATATAAAGCATTGAAGGAATTACAGGTCTTTCTCTTTCTCATAAGTAGAAAGCACTTATCAAGGAAATAAGAAAATAAAATTTTTTTTACTTTCCATTACTCTCTCTCTAGGAGAGAGAGACTTATATATAATTTCTATATATAGAGTTTATATAGAATTATTTTATTTAAGGTGGATATTGAAATATTTTATTTATGGCATAGTGGGTTGTAGAAAGCATCTTTTGACACAATGAAGACTAAAAATAAGTATACCTCTTGCTTCTAGAAATGTTCTACATTATCACATTATCTTAACTATTTTATGATTGAGTTAAGATTAACTCAACATGTATTCCTTTATACTTGACTTTGGATCAACACATATCTCCCTCAAAGTTTATTTAGGGGATTTCTAGGAATACAACATGACACCGTCACCTAAGTCTATCAAACCAAGGGCATGCATACCTAAATAGGCCTTATAGCCATATGCCCATTTACATGTCCTAAAATCCAACTCCATAAAAATAATTACAAGTATATGCTCGCATATGTAATGCTATAAAAGCAAGGTTGTCCTATTTATGCTTATCGCTAAAGGTCTAAGCCTGCTAATAAAAAAAAGTCGAAGAGAAGGACTGTTAAAAGGAATTTGAATCTCTAACTCTGAAGTTCTTTCACATCTTCTCTTTGTTGATGACGTAATTTTGTTTGGTGCAAGGATAAGCTCGGAGTTTCAAGCTTATCAAAATATCCTAGAGCTTTTTTGTCTTGCTATAGGAATGCAAGTAAACAAAGACATCCTCGGTGCTCATCAACAGTTTACAGGAGGAGGGAGCAATACAATTGAAAGAGTGTTGTAATACCCCTAGGCCGAACCTCAACTGTAAATGTAAATATATATGTACATATGTATATAATTTGGTGAGTTGTTTGTATCAAGTCTTGGAATTAGTTTTGCAAGCATCTTCCATAATATAGCGTGCATATGTGTTGCGAACTAAAAGAAGAAGTGGGCACATCATAGGATACCACGTAGAAAATTGAGTGCATGATCTTGAGGTCAGAGAGCCTTTGTGTATATGTTCATGTTTTTTAGGCTGGTGAGCCTGGACACAAAAATGACAATATGTTTGTATTATAAATGTAATTCACACGCAAATATTAATTAAAAACACATCATTGCGGCAGACCAACCATGTAAAAGAGTATGGGGGGCTAAACTCCACTAGATAGGGAAAGGGGGCTAAAAGTTAAGGATAAGGGGATAAACTAGGGAGCTTAAGCCAAAAGGAATATTATATTAATATCTCTTAAAGTATAAAGTATGAATAATTATTTTATCCTAAGTTCTAGGGATGGGGACAAGTGGGCCCAGGGTAGTTCTCAACATGACAAGTGTCAAGTTGGGAACATGCATACATATAGTTTAGACTTAGTTCATTTTCCAGGGATTCCATCATCATTCACTCACTCATTCAGTTGTCCTTCATACCTTCTTGTTGTTGTCACTATACTTGTACCTGGTTAGCTTAGCAGATGTAACAACCCTAGTTAAATAATTAATTGTCATAGTTAAATAATTGTTTAAAGTATATTAAGTTTAATTAATTAATTAATTAATTGTCTTGAATTATTAATTGTTTAATGTATATTAATTAATTGATTAATTAATTAATTAACTCATTAAATATTTGGGTAATGAATTTAAGTTTAATAAATTTTAATTTATTAAAAGAAAACTTAACATATCGAAGGATGGAACCATTGAGGAGAAGGGGATAAGGTGGTTGGCATTGAATGGAGGGATAAGGTGGTTGGCATTGAATGGAGAGATAAGGTGGGTGAGTCTTAATGAAATGAAGAGGCGGTGAATGGGAAAGGGGGGTTATGAGGGGGAGAAACACTTGGGGAGAGGGGGACTTTGGAGGGAGCATTATTTTGAGATTAGGAGATTTGAGATTAGGAGACTGTATTGGAGCATTTGAGGGGATATGTTTTCTTAGGAGATTGGAAGATTGTATTATGGGTTTTGGCTGGAGAAGCTTGTGGAAGGATTGTTACAAGGGGGGGCACCTATTGCTGGGAGTTTTGAGCTCGGGGGCCAGGAATCCTTACGGAATCCTGGAGCTAGGGATCCGGAGAAGCTTTGTTCCTAGCTGGTTGGGTGGTTAGACGGTTTTGGGCAATGCATCAAACAGAGCATCAGACAGAGTTGCAGAACAACGATAGCATCAGTTAGAAGTATGTATTTTCATTTTTCTGTTGTGTTATATAATTTATTATGATCTGCTCATAAAATTTAATTAAGATGAATGGTTATATGTTGGTTATGAAATTGTGAAGATGTTAGGATAGCATTTCTCAGGTGGAGGGAATAGATTATGAGGAGACATTTTCTTATTGCTCGATACAATTATATCCGAACAATTATTTCCCTTGCAGCATCCATGTGTTGGACACTAAATCAGATGGATATGAAGACAACCTTTCTCAATGGAGAGATTGAGGAAGAAGTATACATCGAGCAGCTGGATGGTTTTGTGATACATTAGAAGGAGTATCATGTGTGCGAGTTGAATTAGATCATGTATGGACTCAAGCATGCACCTCGAGCTTGGTATGCGAGTATTGATGGATACCTGATGAGTTTGGACTTCAACAAAAAGTCTTGTTGATCCCAACCTGTACTACAAGACTGTTAATGGTGAGTCCCTGATTTTGGTCCTCTACATTGATGATTTATTCGTCACCGGTACAGAGAGCCTTATTGCTTAATGAAAGTATGTGTTGGCCTATGCGTTTGAGATGAAGTACCTTGGTATCATGATGCACTACTTCTTGGGACAAGAGGTGTGGCAAAGAACTAATGAGATCTTCCTGAGTCAAGGGAAGTACACAATTGAGATATTCAAGAAGTTTTGTATGTTGAACTAGAATCCAGTGGCTACACCGATGGTGATGACTATGAAGAAACTAAGTGTGTCTTCTTCTGATTCTGACGAAATTGATCAGACTCTGCACAAACAGTTGATTGGATCATTGATGTATATGGTTAACACCAAACCAAATATTTTCTATGCAGTGAGTACACTTATCCATCTTATGAGTCAGCGGATACAAATACACTAGATTTTTGTGAAGCATGTGTTGAGATACCTGTGAGGCACAATTGTTCATGGTCTGAGATATACTTCCAGTGTTGACATGAGATTGTAGAGATATACTGACTTTGATTGGGCAAGGAGCGAAGTGGATAGGAAGAGCACCTTTGGGTGTTGCTTTGCTTTGGGAGATTCCATGGTTTCCAGGTGTAGTAGGAAACAAACTTTGTGTCACATAACATGAGAAAGTGTTGAAGTCGAATGTTATGAGGATCAACGATAGCAAGGAGCAATTATGGTTCTCCCTGTGTCGTCTGAGACCTCTCATTGGAAGGGAAAATGAGAGTCAAGATACTATCGCCCTTCTGGAAACTGTGTTGATGTCGAAAAAAGGGGGACGCGACTCCAAGAAGCAAAGGGCTTCGTGAAATATACTAGGTGAGGTTAGGAACTGAGGAGGTACATGGATGAAGTCAATATCTGTGGAGACTCAAGACTACCCTTGGTTGGGGGTATATGCGAAGTATAAGTGGCCACAACCGTTCAACTAGGTCAAGTGTCAAGGGGACAACAAGACGTGGGATAAGTTGTGCCAGAGGCAAGACAAAGTGAACAAACTCAAAGAGAAGAGGTAGGTGGCATGTGGGATACTCGGAGTATATGGACGATGTCAATAAGAGTATATGATAAGGAGTGCCCCAACCAAGGGCGACATGGATTGCATTTTCCAGGAAGGTCGCCAAAGGTGAAGACAAAAATCTATGTAACATGCTGGAAATAGCGCCTTAATTACAAAAAGAATTAAAAAATTCGTGGGGCTAATAATGTAGATACAGAAATGGGTGCCCCAGTGTAGGATGGCCTGGGGATGGCGCAAGTTGGTGGGAAAAAACAAGTGGAGGGTGGGGGCCCCATAGGTTGGTTTTTGTAGTAGGGTAATGTATGGAGGGCAATTTGAGGATGGGTCGACTGATAATGGGCAAAATGGATGGTAAATGATGTTGCGGAAGTGCAGTCAAAATAATCTATGAGGAAGTGCCCTAGGAGTCCAGTGGGTAGGCTAGCAAAATGAGGAGAAGGAATATGTGGTTGATTTGCGACATGATGTAAGACTATCGGGACTCCCATTCCTAAAGGGTTGAAAATAGCATGAGTGTCAAAGTGCCAAAGGGGTCTATGAATGGGACAACTCATGTCGAGGAGAGTGCTACCAGGTGACAGTACCAAAAATGCAATGGAGGTGGCAATACTGCAGAGCAGGATATGGGGACCCTAAAGGCAAATTTTAGAGGGTGTGAATGGAGATACAATTGGGATGCATAGGGAATGATTACATTCCAGTGTTGATTATATACCTGAAGGGGTTGCGCTGATGTATGATGACCAAGTACCTGCACACATGAAAACCAAATACCTGACGTGAACAATATTTGAAGAGAATCGAACATACAAGCATTTATTTGATAATTTTGAACATGAGCATGCATACCTGGACGGGGTATGGATAAAATGGATCCCCAGGGGATAAGGATGAAAAGTGGCACGGGGACTGTCTTGATGTAGAGGACGGGGTACTGACCTCGTGGTTGAAGACGGATCAAAAAACGGACACCCAAAGCTCCCGGAATGGAGTTTGGAAGTTTGGCAAAAAGGACTATATATAGTTGTAGGGCCCATATTTCCACCTCATTTGTACCTGCTGTCAGAGTGATTGGACGAGAGATATTCAGAGGAGATTTGGATATTCTGGGAGAACGAGGCAGCTGATCCAGGACCAACAAGCTTCAGGTTAGTGGTCGTATCGTCCTGCATAAAATTAGGTTTTCTATTTGTGGGCAGGGCTTGTACGGAGGGTCGTACAGGGAGTTTTGTGGGTGTGGGCCCCCCAATGCGCGGGCGATCCAAAAATAGGCACGCATGGGTGCGTGCCTGTTATCTGGATATCCGTGCATGGGTGCACGACTGTGTAGTGGACAGGCGCGTTGTGATGCACGCCTGTGTTCGTGACAGGGGCACATGAAGGCGCCTCTGTATGGCTGACAGGCGTGCATAGATGTGTGTCTAAGGGATGAACAGGCGCGCATGTGTGCACACCTATGGGGTGAACAGGCGCACACATGTGCGTGCCTGTGGGTTTAAATAGCCGCGCCTTTGGGGCAAGGCTGACAGGTGCAAAACTCATCTTTTTTGGAGATTTTAATGTGTTTATGTTTGAGATGGTTGATCTAGGACTGGATTATGTGGTTGCAGGTGATCATTGGGACGATGTCGGTTCACTGGTGAGAGAGAGACTGGTCGCAGCTCAGGGAGGCCGTGGCTATTGAGGAGCCGATGGTTCGTGCCACTTTGGTAGCTTGTGGGCTGCTAAAGTTCTTTGAGTGCCCTTTGATATGAGCCTAGGAGTACCTCCTACAGTTTTTGATTCGGATGTGCAGTCCGGATCTGCATTGTTTTATGGTGTCGGGTGAGCAGTTAGCCTTCACTGCGATGGAGGATGTGTACTTTCTGACTGGGCTCCCTTTTCATGGAATTCCCTTACCGGCGGAGCCCATGTTACCTGGGGATGGGCAGTTGGCTACCTTGGGCCGGAGGTATTGTTCGAGAGATGACTTTATGTCGGGCTCCGTGGTGAGTATCGGGGCTATGGATGCTTTGGTTCATCGTTGTGTAGCAGCGATGGTTGTGAGGGTTTATGGGTCCCTTGTGACTCAGCGGATCAGTGGTGGTCAACTGAGGATTATGGGGAGGGAATTGGTGGGAGAGCATTTTGCCTGGGGCTTGATGTTGCATGCCAAGATGGTAGGGCAGCTCGACAGGTGTTGGGTTGCAGACTCAGGGAACTTTGCCTTTGGGTCCATCTTGGTGGCATGGCTTTTGGAGAGGGTGTCGATGTTGCGCCCTAGAGTTTTATTGGGCGCACCTGGTGCGCGAGAGTCGCGACTGATGCAGTGGTTGCAGATTTTGATTCGCCACGGTGGTGGTGAGGGTGGTCATTTTTTCACGGCCGAGGCTGCACAGCTGTGGCGGAAAATGCCACAGATCATACTGCAGTATCCATACTGTGGGGTTGACTTTCGGGGTGATCTGGATATGGTGTTACCGCTGGGAGAGGTTTTTGACCACCAAGGTATGTTTGTGATTTGTTTGATATGTTGATATTTGAGATAGTATGACCTATGTATTATGTATAGATGGATGTTGATGTTATCCTTTGTTTGTTTATATGTGCAGATGTGGGACCTCATGGGTGTGAGGTTGAGTTGGTGAGGGCGTCGGCTCGTCAGGGGCTAGTGAGGCCTCCGCAAGGGAGCCGCGGGCGGGGGAGAGATGACGGCGCGAGGATGTTGAGGTGAGACCAGCTGACGAGGAGAGAGCGGCTAGGAGATGTCGTTTCGACGACCCTGGTGTAGGGCCATCGCATGCTCCCCCGACTGAGGCCGAGGGAGATTTTGAGGATATTCTTCGCTACTTGGAAGCAGTGCTACAAGAAGTGCCTGAGGGCATGTGGTCGTGCATCCAGGACGAGGGCATCCTAGAGCAATGTGTGGGAGTTCCGTTGATGTGGCAGACCGTGGTTCGGCGAGCAGCAGTAGCAGGTGTTGCGATGACCAGGCGGTTACCTCTAGGTCCGTAGGGACCGATAGTGGGTGGGGCACCACAGCCTGAGAGAGGGCCAAGAGGTGGTGCTCTAGAGGCACCATGAGTGTCTCTCTGTGTATTTTTGTATATTATATATAGGTTGGTGAGCCCATTTTGGTGTAGTGACACCAGTTTTGAACCGAGGTGCTTCACTGGCCTGCAGAATTTGTATATGATGTATTCTATGTGTATGTAAACATTTTGATGGCACTGTTGACCGACATTTATATATATACAAATATACATTTTTTGGGGTCTTTGTGATGTTCACATGTGTGTGAGAATTGTTTTAATGTTATGTATGATGTCTAATCTATATGCTATGACAAAATTTTGGTGGTTTATGTGTGTGTAAAGGTGTCTTGATGTGATATATGCCAATCGAGTATAATGTTAGCTAGGTTATCTGTAATTTCATTAAATTGTCTTGGAATATGTGTAAATGTAATGAAATCAAAATGTCGAGATAAAAGTCTAACTTGCAGGTATTTGCGAAAGAAGCAAGGATCGCAGACACAATACACATTGTTGAGTTGGAGGATGACTAGTTGGGAGTCAAGTAAGACACTAAGGTGATGAATACGATGATGGCTGGCATCGGTGAGGAGTCCAATGACGACAGTGTACTCGGCTTGGTTGTTGGTTGCTGAACCCAAACATATGCCGCTAGAGTGGAGCAGTTCATGTGAGGGGGAATAGAGGGCCCAAGCTGCCGAAGCGAGATTTTGTGTACAACGGCTGGTGCCGTTGGCGTAACCGATGTGGTAGGCCAGTTGAGGAAGCATCTGTCAATAACACAAATGATAGTTTAGACGTGAGGGATGGAAAAAATATTAAAAACACTATAAAAGAAATAACCTAATGTAGAATGGCTATGTTTAGGCGTAAAATTTCTTTAAGTATAACCCATTGACGGGTTCTTTGAGAGAGAGGCCCTCGGGAGAAGCCAGGATGTATGCGCCTTTGGTGAGGCAATGTTGGATAATGTAGGGGCCATGCCACAGTGACTCGAATTTTCCATGACCGAGGGTATCATGAGCGATATCATAAGCAAGGACGAGGTCGCCTTCGTGAAATGAGCGAAGGTTGACATGGCGATCAAAGGTGGCCTTTGACCATTTTTTGGCTACCTCATTGTTCTGTAATGAAGATCGACGATCTTCGTCTAGGGACTCTAAGTTCAGCAAACACTGCTCTATTGGAGTGGTGTCGGGTAATAGCTCAATTGCGGTGCGTAAGGTGGGAATTTCGCACTCAATAGGAAGAGTGGCCTTGACCCCGTGGACTAGATGAAATGGTGTGAAACCAGTGGTCGTTTTCACGGCCATACGGTAAGCCCATAGCATGGAAAATAACTTATGATGCCAATTGGTCTTATGTTTGTTAACCATGTGTTGTAACATGGTTTTAAGGACCTTGTTAACTGCTTCGACCTGTCCATTGGACTAAGGGTAATATGGTGAGGCAAACTCGTGGGAGAATCCTAACCGGGATGAGAGTTCGATGAAAATCTCATTCTCGAAATGTTTCCCGTGATCATAGACTAGTTGGAGTGGTACTCCAAAGCATAATATAACATGATTAAAGAAAAAATGTGTTGCAGTGTCAGTGGTGTTGTTGAAGGTAGGCATGGCTTCAGGCCACTTTGTGAAGTAATCGACTGCGACAATGATGTATTTGTGTCCATTGATGGATGGTGGGTTACAAGTCATGAAATCGATGCCCCATTTACAAAAGGGGCCTACAGTAATGACTGGGTGGAGAAGAGCAGGTGGTGCTCGTGCTTTGTTGGCATAAAGCTAACATTTATCGCATCGCTTCACGGCATGAATGTAATCGTGAAACAATGTAGGCCAAAAGTAACCTGCGCTAATGATTTTCTGAGCAATGGACATCCCCGAGAGATGGCCCCCACACGCGCCGCTATGGCAGTCATTCAAGACTCTATCAGCCTCGTCAATAGTCAAGCATTGACGGAGTATGGTGTCAACCCCTCGCCAATATAAGATATCTCCGATGAGGAGATAGCGGGGGACCTGGTGGCGAATACGACGGAAATCATCTCGTGAGAGGTGGTTACCGAACTTTTGGGTTCGAAGGTAGATGAGGAGGTCTCCGTACCAAGGATCATCCGAAGTGATGTAAAAGAGATGTTCATCGAGGAAGTCGGTAATGCTGGGGGAACTGGTAGTATCGGAG
The DNA here is from genome assembly GCA_010110895.2 of Picea sitchensis. Classification (NCBI taxonomy): domain Eukaryota; kingdom Viridiplantae; phylum Streptophyta; class Pinopsida; order Pinales; family Pinaceae; genus Picea; species Picea sitchensis. The sequence continues at coordinate 76,640 of SNQJ01S0004209.1, forward strand.
GGGAAGGTTGTGACAAGTTCGGCGAGGACGAGAGATTTCTTGCTCTTGGGTGTTGAAAATTCGAGATCGTACTCCTGAAGGATAATGATCCATCGGGCAAATTTTCCATTAATTTTCCAACGACTGAGCAAGTATTGCATGGGGTTGGAATCCGCTATGACTTTGGTTGTGCGAAGCAGAATGTAATGGCGCAATTTCTGGACTGTGAGGACGACTGCAAGGGCTAGTTTCTCTTCGTGATTATACTTCAAGGGTGGCCCTGAGAGATTTTTACTAATGTAGTAAATGACATGCTCACGATCGTCATCGCCGATTTGAACGAGAACTCATGCTACTGAGACAGTTGATGCTGATATGTAGAGGATATAGTCACGATTATAGTCAGGTGAACTAATTAAAGGGGCATTAGAGAGTGTCATTTTAAGATCGTCGAACGCTTTTTGGGCATGTTCATCCCAGTGGAATGGGATGTCGTGGCATAGTAAGCGAAGGAAACCGTGTGCTCGAGTGGCATAGTCTGGGACAAATCGCCTTAAAATGTTAGCTTTTCCTTGTAGGCTCTGGAGTTGCCGTAAATTCCGGGAGGGTGGAATTTCTGTGATGGCCTAGACTTTGAGGGAATCCACGGTAATACCACTTTGGGAAACGATGAATCTGAGGAGGCGCTCGGCAGTGACACGGAATATGCACTTGAGGGGGTTCAAGCGGATGTTCTACTGACGACATCGTTGAAAGATGATTCGTAAATCATCAAGATGTTGGGTGCGTTTTTTGGATCGAGTTGTGAGGTCGTCCAAGTATGCGAGGATGAGATGAGCTAGATCGTGAAAAATGTATGTCATAGCCCGTTGGAAAGTTGCGCCAGCGTTTTTTAGGCCAAAAGGCATGACATGATATGCAAAAGTACCCCAAGGGGTGGTGAATGTGGTTTTGTATTGATCGGTTGGGTGGATTTGGATTTGGTTATAGCCAGAGAAACCGTCCATGAAGGATAAAGCCTCGTGGCCTGCACAGTGGTTAATAATTTGATCGATGAAAGGCATTGGAAAGTTGTCTTTGGGACAGGCGTGATTGAGATCGCAAAAGTCCGTGCATACATGGATAGTGCCCTGTTTTTTGTTAACGGGTACAGGGTTGGAAACCCATGAGGTATAGGCTATGGGGTAGATGAACCCAACCGCGCGTAATTTGTCAATCTCGGTTTTGATAGCCGCGGCTTTGGGTGGGTGTAGCGGTCATTGTTTTTGATGAACCAGTGTGATATCAGGCCAGGTGTCGATGCGATGTTCGATAATAGAGGGATCAAGGCCAGGCATCTTTGTGTATGACCAGGCAAAAATATCCCAGTATTCTTGGAAGAGGGCTTTGTAGGCGGTGATTTCTTGAGGAGTGCATGCAGCGCCAATGGTGATTTCCTCGACAACTCCATTTTTTATGGAAATATCAATTTTGATGGTGGGGGAGATGTTGGCCATATTGTCTTCTTCAAAAGCATCAGGGGCAAGGATGGGGTTGTTGAACCAGTCGATATGCCCTGATGGGATAAAATCCTTGGTTTCGACTGCGTATATGGGGTGTTGGTTAGGAGGCATGAAGGCTTCCTATGGAAAGAAGAGCGCTATGTGGTGTAGCACGTCCCATGGGTAGTTGGGGGTGGTTAATTCCTCGAGTATGTCCTCGTCACAGTGGAATTGGCGGGAGTACAAGGGATCTAAAAGAGTGATATCGGTGATTGTTGCTGTGTGGTTTTTCTTTGGTGGTGAAGAAGCAGGGGAAATGACGCAATGAGATTGCGATGGTTTGATCGACATAAACCAAATATTGAGAAACTGAAGATTATTAGTGGTAGTTGGGTGTAAAATTTGCGTAGGGAAATGAATGGGAGAATTGGGGGGATTTGGGGGTAAATCCTCGTATAAGTCATCCAAGAACCACATAGGAATAGGGAGTGCTTCTGGTTTAGGAGAAATAATGTGAAGAATCTCGAGTGATGGGGTAAGGTTAATCATTGATTCTATAGGGGGTGCAGGGGTTTGAATCAGGGTCATTTGGCATTGTCTGTATTCAATGATCATAGGACATTGATATGTAAAATGATCTAAGGATTCACATAGGGAGCAAGGGCATCTCATGCATTCATTGACTGAAGTCGTGACATAGTGGATGTCAGTGATGTTTGGTGGGAATGATGTAGCTGGACTGGGTTCGTGTTGGAAGCTTTGGCGTACTGCTACTAATGTCTGTCAGAATTGAGGTAGCGTTGAGCAATGGTGTGTATAATGGCCATATTCTGAACATATGGCGCAAGCGAATTTGGTTCGCAGCCCTTTGCTACTTGATTTAGGGGAGGTAGCGGCAGTGCTTGCTAAAGTGACGAACGGTGATGGTGTTTGATTGAGTTGAATCAGGTTACGTAACTCGGGCAAAGATGGGCATTTGTTGGTGGGGTGTCCATCTTTCTCACATAGCGCGCACGGAGGTTGGACACATGGGGGAAGTGGAGCGGTGGGCTCCTTCTTCTTTCACCTACCCCCAGCTGTGGAAGGGAGGTTAGTGAGTGGGGGTGTAGAGGGTATGGTGGGAGTGAGTATGGGAATCTGCATTGGGATTCCTTTTGTTTGGGGGGGGAGGGATGGTTGAGAAATCATCTCTGGTGGATGTAAATACCAAACTGGGATTGCCAGCACCATATTAGGGAGAGTAAGTGTTGCGGCCACTTGGAAAGATTGTATGCCTGGTGGAGGGTAAAAGAAGGGGATTTGAGTAATGGCTTGGGGAACTGTCTCCCAAACTGGGATATGGCCTTGCGATGAGGTGAAATCGTGAACTAGTGGAGTCGACAAGTTCACAGGAGGCTCGTGAGGGAGGGGCTCTGTGACTAGTGGGACGTCAGATATGAGAGAAGCCTCCTTGGGAGGAAGGGTATCCTCAATGTCAGTTCCTTTGGATGATACGACACATACATGATTGGAAGGATGAAGGAGCAGTGGTGCACCATGGTAAGTTCCTAACAATGATGGGTCTTTGAAAATTACGGGCCCCATTTCGATGAGTGGGTATGCTTCAGGATTAATGTGGATGAGGGGGAGAATCTTATCGATGTTGGCAGAAGGGTTAGGTTCATAATGTGAAACTTGGTCAATTGTAATGATCTTCCCGTTATGGGGGAACATCATGGTTCGAAAGACGGAAGAGGCAACTGCCTTCATAGCATACATGTAGCTACGACCAAACAAGATATTGTAATCGAGTGGGGCGTCGATAACTTCAATGTCAATGAGAATGGTCTTGCCCCCGAGTTCTACAGGGACATTTTGTAAGAGCCCTTCAGGAGAAGATGGTCGTCCATCATAAGCTCTTAAGGTAATGGCAGATGGTATGAGTTCTGGGGAACCAAGTTTCTACCATACAGACTTGGACATGATGCATGTGGATGCACCTTCATCGATGATACACCGATGAACTGTAATGTTCCAAATTTTAACGGGGATTTGAAAAGCGATGAGAGCGGGGAGGCGAGGTTCTACGCTGTTGAGATCAAATGTGATGAGTTGGGTATCCGCGGGGTCTACTTCCCCCAAGGCAGAAAGTAATGACTTTCGCTGAGTGGGACAAGTTTGAAGTACTTCTAAGACTGACATGGCAGCTGGGGACTGTGCTAAGTCGTCGACCAAACTGTAATTATGATCCACCCTAGCCTGCGGGTTGTGGACATTCCTGCGCAATGGGATGCGAGGGATGCGAAGAGGTGTTTTCGTGTTAGGGTGAGGAATCACCAACGGGGGTCCCATTGGTGCTGGGATTGTTTCTGGGGGAATGGGATGAGACTTAGCGGGTGCACGGTATTGATGACTACGTGTCTATAGAAGGACTTCTTCCTCACTGGTGAGGAGGATAGTGCGATCTGCGGGATTGTTCGGGTTGAGATATTGTCCCAACTATGGTGGGGTAGGTTGCATGTCTTGTTGGGTGTTCATCACACCTTGGTGCGGAATGGGATTATGCAACACGACTAGGGGAGGTTGTTGTACGTATTGTTGTGGGGCCTGCTGAGGGGCAGGCGGTGTTGGAGGATGTGGTCCATTTCCTGAGTCTTTCATTTGTTTAAAATCAACGATTTGGGGGCAATGATGAGTATAATGACCGAACTCACCGCAAAGGGCACAAGGGAAGTTGGTTCGAAGATTATTTTTATTTTTCCCTTGACGTATGTTGTTATTGCCCCCCTGGGGGTTCTGATTCCCTTGGTTTTGGTTGCCCCCAATAGGTTGGTTTTGTTAGGGGTGATTCCCGCCTTAACCTGGGTTGTTATTGTTCCTGTTTTTTCCTTTATTTTTGGCATTATTTGACTGATGGGTTGGATTTGTCGTATTCAGTTGTTCAAAATTTTGATATTGTTGAATGGGAGAGGGTTGAACAAAATTCACCCCAGCGTGAGGATGTTCTTGTGGTGGAGCCATGGGTGGTGGAGGACCAGGAAAAGGAAAGTATGGATTCTGTGGGGGTAATGATTCGTAAGGTACATAGGAAAGCATGGCACTTTCGCTAGTACTTAGAGTATAAGCTAAGGTAAAGGGAGTACCAGAACTTGTTTGGATTGGTGGGTGTATTGTGGGTGTTGATGGTGGTCCACTGATGGGTGGAGGAAGGGCAACAAGATATGGTTGTTGATGAGGGGGTGGGGGATAATAAGGGGTTCCTCCATATGCCAACGGATATTGAGGTGTGCCATACATTGGTGGTTGTTGGGGTTGTGGTGCGTGGTGCGTGGTATTACCAATCAATCTGTCTGTTGAGTGAGACATCTCGGGTTTGTCTTGGCCAAATGACATGTGTTTTGGGAGATCAGGAAGTACTGTGTACAAGTACTCTGATTGTGAATAGATGAGGTCGTATTGTTGAGCCTTACTGATGACTTCTTCTTCTGATTGAGGGAAGGTGGAAGCCACATCTTTACCGAGGAGAGAGACAAGTGATCTGAGGAACCAATCAAGACATTGTTGTTTGGTGGTTTCTGCTTTGCACAAACTATGTCGTCAACGCCACTTATGAATGTGATCAACGATATTTGTGGCTGAGGTTTGTTTAAAATTAGAAAGTAGTTCAAGACCATTATCATGGCGGATTGGTAATTGGAAAAAGGTCAAAAATGCTTTAGCCAAGGACTCGAAAGTCGCATGGGACCCCGATTTTTTGTCTACATACCATTTGGTTGATAGGCCAGTGAGTGTGTGTTGAAATAATCGTAGTCGGATGGAAGCATCCATAATGTTGTTGGAAGAGCACCATAAGTGGAAAGTCATGACATGATTGGCAGGGTCATCTCTTTCCTTTCCTTCAAACTTGGGGATATATGAAAGTAGTTTGGTAGGCATTGCAGGCCATGTGGGGTCATGCAATATAGGATCATTTGTGAGTTTTCTTAGATATGGTATGTTGAGAGAGGCCATGTATGGCATCTGGAGTGGTGGTGGAGGGTTAATTCCAGCCATGGTGTGAGTGGTTTGTGAACTTGACCCTTGGGGGGGACTAGGTGGGTTTGAACTTCCCCCGTGAGAGGAAGTTGGCCCCCTGCTTCCGTGAAAAGGAGAGCGAGTGGACGGTAGACCTTGGGAATTGGACCCAAGTAAGGTGGAACCAAGCAAAGTTGATCCTAAGACAGTGGCACTCACTAGAGTGTGAGAAGGTGGTGTCGATGAGGTGGCAAGACTAGAAACTCCCCCTAGAATAGGAGGGAGGTTTAGCAAGCGTCTGGAATGATGGGGGTTCTGTGGGTCCCCTATGATGTCCGACTAGCTAAGTGGATGTGTGCGAATGGTGGTGAGAGTAAAATAAACAAGAACTTTTGTTTGCAATTTTTTGAACTTTACACAATATATATATATATATATCTAAATCAAATGTAATAAAAAATGCATCATACATAAAGTGTTTTGATAAAGAAGCATATATGTGGATAAATGGTTTTGTCTGTGTGGGGAGACAAAGAAAACAAATGCTCGTGTCCTAAAAAACGTAATGTCCTTCCTCTCAAAATAGCACTGGACCTTCCAATAGTACTCGACAGTGGGGTCTGAAGCCACTGGAAGTGAAACTAGTGAAAGATGAAGAGATCAGTTATAATGAGGGGTAGAGGGGGCATATCCCGAAAGAACTGACGATATTTCCCAATAGCCACACAAAATCCGATCAAGGTGCAAATGCAGCCCACAATTGCCACTTGGGTAGATGTCCTAAAATTTGGTCACTAGGTACCTCGGTCAAAGTGCGACATTTAGATTTTCAGCCTAAGAAATGGGTCACGGGTTGGATCTCGTCCAAGAGGTGGGTGCCTCAAGGGGGGATGCACAGAACAACTGGACCTCGGCCTTCAACCCTTTACGAGTATCTCCCAGCCTTATGGTGTTACGAACACTTGACTTGGAGGATTTACAGTTCCCTATTTGACAACTTCTAATGTTTTGACAATGTGAGAACCAGATAATGAGGAGTTATTTGGATGCTTATCCCCGAAATCCTACCTAGACTAAAAAAATTATTTTGTCACCTCCTATGGAGGAAAACTTAGTGAGTTTTTAGAAAAAAATTATATGTGGTTGTTTGAGAGATTGGGGGTGTGAGCCAATCTCGTTGAAATTAAATGGGAGTGGATAGTTTCATCAAGAAAAGGGTGGGGTGTTTCGGAATCCTGTTGGAGGAAACTTACTTTGACCTCCACGTTTCGAGATGAAAACTATGTGAGTGATAAGTGACTTTTGTGTGTGAATGAGTGAAAGTGTGTCAATGTTTTAATGAATTAGGTGTCACCTTGCTGCATGTGGACTTCGCTTGGTCCTTACAAGTGTTGATTACCTAATTAACTAAATGTCTTTGGTACAACCTTGCGTAATTCAAAAGTCCCTAGGAAGCTAGCATGTGGACATGTGGATCCGTTACTATTCCTTTAACTCCCTATTGTGATTTAATCTAAGAAAGCTTTTGAAACTATCCTAAATTGTGATTATGTGGGCATGTATGGGCCCATTACAAAACCTTTAAACTTCCCTAGTGATTTAATCTAAGAAAGTAAATTTCAACACTATCATATCTTTGTAGCATGTAGGCATGTATGGGCCCGTTACAATCTTGAGATGTGTTTGAAAAATAAACTAAGAGGAGTCCCAAGGGGTTTGTTGTCCTCTCCTAAAGGTTTTAGTCTTTTTAAGGGAGATGAACTTGTCCTACAACCTTTTTCTGATTCTCAAGGTCGCTTTGAAGCGCGAGAAAAGAGCATACTAAACTATTGTTATCCAACTTCTGGTCCCAATGCAAGTTTTATGTGATTACAAATGATTCTCACTTATACTCTTAGTCAAAGCAAACCATCCATGTGGCAAAATGAAAACAAAAAGAGGAAATAATGATTTTAAGCCCCCTAAGTGCCTATGTGTTTTGACTAATCTCTTTATATGGAGAGGGAACTAAGTGTGGTGCAGATTACAACATGCATGAAATCACTTTTAAGAAGGCTAGGGGCCTTCCCCAAATCACAAAAGGCTTACAATGTGTATTTTTCTGCACAGGTGCGCGGGTCTCAGAGTAGATAGAGGCGCACTGAGCGCCTATGCGCAAATCGAAAAAGATTTTTGGGCGCAGGTGCACAGAGGGCGCTGAACAACACGGTAATTTTGGCGCACGTGCGCACAATGCGCGATTGTGGGCCAATAAACCCGTGCACACCTGTCACACGGCCGTGAAGAAAATTCCAAATGGAATTTTCTCAATTCAGCTTTAAATTGGATGTTTTGCAGGTCGGCTTGGGCCGGTTAAGGTACCTGCAGGTTAAATAAACCAAAAGAAGAGCTAAAAAAATCCAAATGGGGTAGGAAATTGATACCTCTCCCCAGTGGAGTCACCAATCTGTTGCACCTTTTTTGTCACCTAAATGAGCAAAACAGAGGTACTTACAAGCTTAGTTGGGTTAGCTAAGCAAGACARCAATGAAGGAAAGGGTTAGAAAAAGAAACATAGGAGATTAAGCTAAGAATTAAACCAAGAAATGAAAGAACAACTAAACTATTGAGCATAAGGACATAAGAACAAGAAACCAATAAGACTCATGTCACCAATGGAAATGATTGTATTAGTGAAAAAGAAAACACCGAGAAGAAAGAGGACTTTGGGTCCCTTCTTCCTCCAAGGGAGGGCTCTTGGACCCCCACAATTGAGCTCTTCTTACAACTTTGAAACTTGAAAAAAATGGTGAAAAAATCTCAAGCTAATCCACTCAAAGGGTGAGGTGGATTGCCCAACTGGAATGATGCTAATATGCTCTTGATGAGAAAAGAGGATTCCCTAAGAGAATAGCAGCAGCATAACTTTGCAAATGAATTCCTTGAAAATGTAGTGCACCCATGGCCTTGTTTTATAGCACCACTTTGAGGTCTTGTGCAACCAACTTTTAGTGTGAAAAGGGGTTGTTTAGGGCATTTTTAGGTCTTTGACCAGCCACCCAGTTGGATCCAGCCGAGATTTGGATGTCAAATCAACTTGGAAGTTGAACCAAAAGTGGGTGGGAGGCCGACCAATGTCATAAATGTGTCGTTCTCAGGTGTGCACGACTTTTAGCAACCACAGTCGTGCATGGTGCACATGTGCGTTTTTCTTGCATTTCTGGATGGTGCATGTGCGCACGCGCCCTGTGTAGTCATAACGCACTTTTATTTTATAACTGGTTGTATAGTTTTGGACCTTTTGGAAATATTTTTTTGGTAATTTTGGTCCATGGGTGAACTCATAGCTGTTTGAAGATGTTGGATTCCTGTAACCATTTGCGGACGAAATTTCAGTGATAACAATAAGGTTTTAGGCTCTTAGCAAGCCTTCAAGGCTTGGAATTCTATAATATAATGGGTGGACATACAATGAAAGGTATAGAATTTAGTGTTACAGGGGGCAGACAAGGAAATGTTGGGTGCAAGGTAAAAACCAGAAGGTTTAGTAGACTATTTGGAGGGGGGGGAGGGGTGCTCTCGATGCATTTCACCTTTTCACCACAAGAGCACACTTTTAATCCTTATTAAGAGAGGTGTTTGTAAACAAAAGTACATCATTATGATTCAGATGATGGACCACATTACTCATGTTCAAAATGTTGATGAAATCAATACAAATGTGATGAATCTGGAAGATTTTATACCTAATGTAATTAGTGGAATAAATTAAATATGACATTAAGTACCTCTTCAAAATTAAAGCTTTATAACTGAGGTGGGAGCTTGGAGAGGGGCTTGATGAATTGTTGGATGTTTTCTCGAAGGATTGTCTTAGTTATAACTAGTGTGTAAGGAGATCCTTGCAATATCCAAGAGGGTAGAAATAACCATGAAAAGTAACTACAAAGACATTCCAAGGACCAAAGATGTCTTCATTTAATTCAACCATCATAGTGATGCCAACTTAAGAGTGTGATTAACTTTACAAAGTCTAGGTACATTGATGCCACTAATCCAGTGACCTCCAAATGTCGCACATCATGTGTTAGTTTCACGACATCAAGTGTTGGATGGGCTTGGAAATAGACCTCAAAGATGCAAATCTAGGAATCTACTTTCTCACCATCCATAGTGCCATTGAAACAAAGTAGAGAAAGGTACACATCAAGATGAAGTGTTGGACATGCTTATTGTTTGGTGAGCAACTCAAGGAAGGTGCATTGGTTTCAATGTTGGCTCTAATGAGTGAGGTCCAAGGTGTTTAAGAAGCTATTGAGTGAGATCCACATTATCTACCATTATAGATGAGGGTCCAACTATTGCACAAGCATGAGATGTGAGGTTGATATGCAATTGATGCACAAAACAATAGATTAAGATTATTGTGTAATCACTGCACAAAGAATCTAGGAGGCAATGAAGGATCCTCAAGCTAGATCTCTCTAGGAGGCAACAAGGGATGCTCAAGCTACATGAAGGAGATTATTGAGTTTTGAAAAGGTTGCAAAAATGATAGCAAATGATATGGATAAGTAGGGCACATCAATACATAAGATGATTAAAAAAAGACGTTGGCTAAACGTTCTACCTTTTGGGTTTTTTTGCCGGAATCCGACAATGTAAATTTGGACAAAATTGCTATTTTTTGTTGTTTAAATTGCATTTCTGAATGCATAAATGGATTCAGCGTGATGGAAAACCCATGGGGCACTCAGATTATACAAACTTAGCCACTCAAATTTGCAAATCCAACCATTCATCACCGGATTTCGGGCAAAATGAAACGGAAAAATTTGTCAGAAAACCTCCAAAAGGTATAACGTTTAGACTACTGCTTAAAAAAATGCAAAATGCAACAATAAAAGGCTGACAATGGCTCACAAGAGCACGTAATTGTACACAAGTGTTGTACATTTGATAATCAATCATACATATTTATAGTTTTGTACAAAAGAGGTCAAGTATAACCAATTCTTCATGGAGTAAGCTAAACCTTCTACGTTTTGGGTTTCTCGACGACCGTGTCTTTCACATCTCTGGCAAGCCCGTCTCTAGTCGTTTAGCGTTGTCCTCTACAAACTTTGTTAACGTGTTTTCTCCCGTCTGTTGGGTCGTCGTCTGTCCTACATTGACTGCAGGGAGATTAGTGATATCATTTAATACACCACCACCCTCGCCTCGATGTTCCAACCTATTCAAACTCAACGTTCCAACCTATTCGAATAGGAGCTCCTGCGCACCAACCCTATGGACTCCTCTGCCTATGCTAATCCTTTGTTTCTTTGTTTCCTTTCTTCTACTTTTGCAGGTCCAACTCATTGTCTGTTCTTCATTAAATATATCCAATGGTATTACAACCCCTTCTCTACAACAAACCTATGGATACATAGCGAATGTGACTGTAGATTAGAAGGACAGAGAAGTGTATTAATTTGTGACTGTAGATTCGAAGGACAGAGAAGTGTATTAATTTTTCATTTTCTTCATGTCATTATAGATGAGCCACATGCACAAATAGTTCCACTGATAAAAAATTTAACAGAGGGTCCCGCAAAAGTAGAGAAAAGGAAATATTGAGTGATACACGTAGAAATATTAAAAACCCATGTGCAAGCAATACACTAACTTGCATGAAACCAAAGAATCAATCCTGAACAATATGACTCCTTGCTAAGAATAACGAATAGTGAGTTGGACCTGCAAAAGAAGAGGAAAGGAAACAAAGAACCAGAGAATTTGCATAGGCAGGGGAGTCCAGAGAGTTGGCGCACGAGAGCTCCTATTCAAATAGGTTGAAACGTGCGATGTATTAAATGATATCACCAAACTCCCTGCAGCCAAAGTAGGATGGATGGACGAACGTATTAAATGATATCACCAAACTCCCTCCAGCCAACCTAGGATGAACGGATGTATTAAGACGTATTAAATAATATCACCAAACTCCCCAACGTAGCATGGACGGACAACGCCACCCCAGACGAAAGCAAACACGTTAACCAAATTTGTAGACAACAAGAGTAAACTGCTGGAAACGGGCTTGCCAGAGATATCATTTAATACACCGCCACCCTCGCATCGATGTTCCAACCTATTCAAACTCAACGTTCCAACCTATTCGAATAGGAGCTCCCGCGCACCAACCCTGTGGACTCCTCTGCCTATACTAATCATTTGTTTCTTTGTTTCCTTTCTTCTGCTTTTGCAGGACAAAGAAGTGTATTGATTTTTCATTTTCTTCATGTCATTATAGATGAGCCACATGCACGAATAGTTCCACTCATAAAAAATTTAACAGAAGGTCCTGCAAAAGTAGAGAAAATGAAATATTGAGTGATACAAGTAGAAATATTAAAAACCCATGTGCAACAAGTAGAAATATTAAAAACCCATGTGCAAGCAATACACTGACTTGCATGAAACTAAAGAATCAATCATGAACAATCTGACTCCTTGCTAAGAAGAACGAATAGTGAGTTGGACCTGCAAAAGAAGAGGAAAGGAAACAAAGAACCAGAGAATTTGCATAAGCAGAGGAGTCCAGAGAGTTGGTACACGGGAGCTCCTATTCAAATAGGTTGAAACGTGCGATGTATTAAATGATATCACCAAACTCCCTGCAGCCAAAGTAGGATGGATGGACAGACGTATTAAATGATATCACCAAACTCCCTCCAGCCAACCTAGGACGGACAGATGTATTAAGGCGTATTAAATAATATCACCAAAATCCCCAACGTATTGTCGTCAAGAAACCCAAAACGTAGAAAGTTTAGCTTACTCCATTAAACAATAAATAATGAGTTATTATAGGCTATAAGATGGCTGAAAGGATAGAAAGCCTGCCCCGGGCACCGGCATACTAGACGGCCGATGGATCGAAAGCCTGCCCCGGGCACCCGCATACAATGGCGATAAATTGAGCACAGGTCTAACTCCCGTTTATTTTTTGAAGGTGTGCACGACAAACGTAGTCCCAGAAATCTTCACTGGGGAGCACACAGTACTCAGATCTTTGAGGTTCTGCATGTTGTCAAATGTTGTTTCCTCCTCTACAAACGAGCCTGAGGCCGAGCTTGGTTTTGACTTTTTTTTTTGCATTCTCCAGAGATTTCTACCTTTTTCTCTGTAACTGGGCTCTGCCAAGGAGGCGGCGCGGGTAGATGCGCAAATCAACAATGATACTCGTTCACGCGAATCTATTGGATGGAGATTTGAACTTGGCGTGGGGTTTTGTCCAGGTAATTTAGGTTACTTATAGATTTTCTTCAATTAAAAAAACCATCCATTTTCAATTTCAGTTCTCTGAGCTACGCACGGCAATTTCCATTTTCGATTTCAGTCCTCCCAGCTACGCACGACAATTTCCTCCCGTTAAAAGTGGCTGTAATATATATATAGTTTGTTTGTGATTTGGAGACTAGTTTGTGGTTGAGAAACTTCTACTCAGGGGTATTTAAGTTATCAAAATTATAAGATCACACAAGGTCTCAACTCTTAATATGGTTGGATTTTTTGTCCCCTCATGTTTCAAACCGGTGACTTAACATCAAAAAATGCCTTAACAACACACTTCGATTGGCTGTCTTATACCTGAGAGACAAAAAAATGTTGTAATATTGAAGATGACTGCTAATTTAAAAAAATGATGAGAAAACTGCTAACTTTAAAATATTGGTTCAAGAGAACTGAAGTTGATAGATTATAAGATTACAGTTGAAAATTTGATATGTTAATTGTTGAGATTGAACTTAGTAGATAACAATCATCCTTCACAATCATTTTAATTAAACCTAATTAACATTTATATTCATCATTTACTATTAATTTTTTTTTAAATATCTTATATATAATAATAAATTTTAATTTTAATTTTTTTTTTTATTTTTTTTTAACAGAAACGGTTATGATTATATTGATAAAAGATCATCGGCCTTGCGTGAAAAGAGTACATAGAGAAAAAGATCCCAAGAATAGATTCTGATTTATCTTATCGGATTGCAGTTCACTTTCCTATGTTTCCAGTTATCCAAATAAACTACAGTCCATGATTCCTTACATGAATAATTTCGAACAGATTGACGGCCTAAAAATTGACTAAAGGAGCTCTTGGTTTTTTTTCTTTCCGGATCGACTTCTGGTCGTCATTGGTTGTATTTCTGGTGGTGTCTTTTTCCTCTTCTCAACTGTTGTCCATCCTTCTTTGGCGGGTGTTGTTGTTGTTGTTGATTCAAATATCCCCTTATTTTCCTGGTCCAGGGGACTTGCTTTCTTTGGGGATATCAATGTTGCTTCATCTTTTCCGTCTTTATCGGCCTCGTCTGCCCAGCTTGAAGGAGGTGGGGGACTGAAGAATACCCTGCTTTCTGTTCTTGTGTCCGGAGTGTCTGAAGCCTTGATACTTTCTATTCCCGGGTCAAGTGGAGTTGAAGCTTTATTCTTCGAATGAGGGACATTCTTGGAATGATTCAGAGGTGTCTCCTGAGTAGACGTGCCTTTGGAATCAAGGCTCAGAGGGTCTGATTCTAGAGAAGATTTTCGGATGTTTGTAATAATTAGTTGATGATCTTCATTGGAGCCTTCCCACCA
>SNQJ01S0004209.1:90733-114109 GCA_010110895.2 Picea sitchensis
CATAGTCTAGCTTTTGGGTCCAGGTGTAGTTTTTGCAACCCAAAATAATTTCTGCTGGAAACCCTTTGCTAAAATCCATTTCCACACAGATTCTGGCATATGAAGTGGTGTTGTGAATTCTTGTTTCTTTACTTGCAAAATAAAACTTTTCTAATGCAGATCCAATATCTCGAAGAGAAGTTTCGCCCCAGAAATGCAAGGGAAGATTCGGAAGTCTGACCCAAACTGGAGCAGAAGAAAGAACAACATTCAGAGGATTGAAGCAAGGAGTCCAAACCATCATGCACAAACCTGAGTTTCCCCAAAACCAAGGGCAAGAGGCTAGGATCAAATCTCGATCTGCTGCCAGATCAAACTCTGCAATGAAGAAACCCTTCGAGCATGGGTGGATGAACAAATCTTCCTTGATGAGAGGCTTCCATTGGGTTGTGATCCATCCATTGAGATCCACAAGCCGCGGCCAACGTCCATTGAACCGGCAGATTAAAGCATTTTCCCGGAAGTAATCTTCCTCGTCTTCAGCTTCCTGACCCATGAGAAGAGAAATCGTTGGAGCTTCTTTAACCGAGCACGAGGCACAAGGGAAGGAGTAGACTGAAGTTTGTGATTTAACAACATCACTGTAGGAGGCTGGAACGCCTCCCGGAGGGTCGGGGCCGAGGGGAGCCACGCATGTCTGAGCAGATGCAGAACTGAGTTGGGCAGCTCCAGTGCGACCTGGTCCACTGTGGGAGAGAGCCGCCATTGAAAAGGGGCGTGCGATCTTTGAGGAAAGATCAGCTGCGGCCAAGAGGCCGAGCTGCAGAAAGGAGGCGACTAGGGTTTAACCCTGGCCGCAGAATCGCCGAGAGCTCGAGCGTCCATGCAGAGGATGTCCACTTTAGCTTGTTCCAAAAGAGATAATATTTTTCACAACTAGGACATCAATGCTCAAGTTTTCCATCAAAGTTGTGGAACAAATTATTAAAATAATTATTTTAACTAATCAAAAATAAAATAAAATAATTTTGTTTTTTACTAAATGTCTATAAACCAAATTTTTTAAATTAAATTAGGTGAATTGAAGGATAAAAAAATCATTCATAAAATCATAAGAATTGATAGGAATTATGGTTATATCCCTATTTCTAATAATTAGTAGAAATTTATAGTAACCTGTCTCTCTGGTTATTAAAGTTTGTCTGAGTTGAATAACTGCATAAAAAGGAAAGCGTGAAGGATGAGGACGGACGAGAACGGAAAAAAAAATTGATCGAGAAAGAAGAACGAGAAAAGAGAACTGTCAGATGGATGGAGTGAGATTACCATATGATATGATATGGATGTGAATTGTAATGTAGAGTCGTTTATATATCAATTTGGCCACTGGGATCGTTGCCACAGCCCAACTGACAGAGTAGACAAGTATATTCTTCATTGTTGCGTTTCTTTCTTTCACTCTCATCGTTTTTTGGTTTTTTCTACTGAGTGTACTATAACTGCTCAAAGCATTCTAGACTCTCCTCTCCTATCATATATTATTTCTCTATGTTGTCCATTTTGTCAAATTCAATATCAAAATCACAGAAACATGGTTGATGATTTTTTATTTTAATTTTAGTATTCAACAACTTCGGCAATCTTACCAGCCACAGTTTGTCAAGGTAGGAAGCTGAATCCTTAAACCAAACTGAAACCAAGTTGTTAATTCATACTTCGGTCTCCTCATCATCAAAAAACACTCCACGCCTTAATAATGTAAGTTTGTTTACAGTCATATTTTATGTCAGACTAGTCTTAATTCTTTGGAAGAGCTAAGCTCTTTTTTTTCACATGTTTTTATTTATTTATAAATATTTTATAAATTTTTAGTTATAATTTTTTTTTAAGTAAGTATGTATAAATCACAATAGTGTCATGACTGTCCTAGGCATGTGAACCCTGAATTGCTCATAGAGAAATCAATTCAGCTAGTATCTCAAAACCATTAAAGAGAACTCCAAGTTTAAACAACTTGAACATAATTTCCCCGTGGGGAAACCCATCACATATGTCCAACCTTTTAGAAAAACTAGGATTGACTTATGAGAGGTAAAAAGAGAAATATCCAAAAGTACACTTGTGGAAGCATGAACGAAACACAAAAAAAGCCATGCAGTCTGACACCTGTGCAAGTGTCGTCGCTCATGCAGACAATCTGTTACTGCTTGCCAAGTTGTTCGATGCTAACGCGTGGAGAGTCGGAGCCAAGACCATCGTTGAGGTCGTTGGTGCATTGGAGGCCTGGTCTAGAGAGTGTCGAGGGCCTTGCATAATGGAAAGCAATTGAAGAATTTGGTTCCCTCTTCTCTCCAGAATTTCCAAATGGAAACGTATGTCGTCCACATCCTTGTGAACCGCGAACACCAAATCTTGCAAAATCGCTAGACCATCTTGAAAATTTGCACATGCGACCCAATCCGAGCATGAGTGTGGTTGGCCCGGTGGTTTTCCCAGGTAGATGAAGGTGTCTTCCAAAGGATTCGGGGCCGCGGGTGGATGCACAGGTGGTGGCTCTAGAGTAGAATTCGTTGGTGAATTTGGTGGGACGACCAAGGCTGGTTGCGAGGAGGAGGCTAGGTTTGGTAATGGGTCGGCAACGAACCCCAGTGAATTCCCCTGAAGGTTGAACCACTCGACTCAGCAGGGCCATGGCGAGGACAAAGGCAGGAGAGTGTTTTGGCTCTGAGAGGACTGGCCAGAGGAGGAAGGCGAAGAGTTGTGCGACGATGTTGGGGTAGGCGGAGGCCGGATGGCCAAGCAAGCCCTGTTTTGATACCATGCAGAGCCCATCTTTGATTTCCCCCGAAGCCGAGGCATGACCAAAGCAAAGAGAAGGAATGAAGGCGCAGAGAGTTGGCAGACGAAGCAGGTGAAGGCCAAGGAGGATTGTAAACCGAGTGTTGGCTCTACGGGGAAGAAGGAGATCTGTTGAACCAGCCGAGGAGCGACATGATAAAAATTGAGCCGGAGTGGGAATACACACATGCACAGAGGTGACCGCCATAAATATTGCTCCATTGATCGAACGAGGAGACAGGGGTGAGCGCGCTCAAGTAGTAAATGGAGCCCTAGCTGGAGTGAGAGCAACTCTTATTCATATTGGGGGAGGAGGGGAGGTGCATGCGCCAGTCACGTGGCTGAGTTGGCGGGCGTCATTCCCTCCACTTGACATCTGGTTCTGAGGTTTAATTATTAAATTTTAATTTTTAAACATTAGTGTAATTTTTTTGGTTCTTTAGTATGATCTAAAACTTTTAAGAGTTGGAATATAAGGAAATAGGTTAATGATACAAGATCTAGAGGCATCTTGCATGAGTGAAAATCTCTCTCCATAAAAACCACCAACTAATTATTCTAGTAATCTAATTTTCCTTAAATAACAATAATGAAACAATAAAAAAATTTAACAGATTTTTTTATTATAAACACTTCCATTATCCATCTAATCTGATATATATTGTAATTTTTTAATATCATATAAATCTAATTGTAGAATGTACTTTATTTTTCCAAGTGATAAAAAAAAAACCCTTGTGCTCCCAATTCCACATCTCAGTTTTCATAATATGAACAGATCTCTATCACATACATATTTTAATAGGCTTTTATTTTGTATTAAAGAGAATGATCTTTTATAGTTTTTTATACTTAATTTAAATTAAGAGTTTATATTAATATTAATTTAAATGGTATTCAACCAACCAAAACAATTTTATATTATACTCTATAATTAATTTAACCTTTTTTTGTTCACTAATTTAATCAACACAACACTCCATAATCATTGCTGCCTCCATGAAACTTCATAATTGTTAACACTCCCTAGTCAATTGCTGCCCCCAATGAAACTTCATAATTGCTAACAATTTTATATCTCACTCCATAAACATTTTTGTTCACTAATTTAATCAACACTCCCTAGTCAATTGCTGCGACAATGGAACTTCATAATTGCTTTGTACCTGACTCATGCAACTA
Organism: Picea sitchensis; assembly: GCA_010110895.2. Taxonomy (NCBI): domain Eukaryota; kingdom Viridiplantae; phylum Streptophyta; class Pinopsida; order Pinales; family Pinaceae; genus Picea; species Picea sitchensis. The sequence goes on from SNQJ01S0004209.1 coordinate 94,733, forward strand.
GCTCCAACCTTGATAAGCTTGACTGAAAAAGTAACCTTGATAAGCTTGACTGAAAAAGTCTGCCCTTCCCTCATTTACCTGCAGGGATAAATATAGATATATAGAAAAAGGGTGTGGTTTCAATTATTTATTTTCTCTAAAAAGAAATTGTTTTTTTTATTTTCTTAAAAAAAAAAAAAATATGTTTTGTGTTTGAAAGTTTGGAACTGTTAAGTTGATTTCTAATGATACTATCTTAAAATCTACATATACAGTCAGTTGAATCATTGTGTAATGATTAAACTTGATTACTTTTAATTAAAACTTGATGTTGTCTATAAGGAAGTCAGATTTTTACTCTTTATTTGAGAGAGTCTGCAAGGATAAATATAGAAAAAAGGGTGTGATTTTATTTGATGTTTTCTATAAAGAGGTCAGATTTCCACTCTTTATAGAAAGTCTGCAGAAATAAATATAGAAAAAGGATGTTATTTTTTTTTCCAAATACAAAAAAAACTCTGGTGAATTCTTAAGCTAACTTCCAATGATATTATCTTAAAATCTGAATGTACAGTTGCATCATTATGTAAAGACTAAATTTGACCACTTTTAATAAATTAATGTTGTTTATAAAAAAAAAAACTAGATTTCCACTTTTTCAAATGCTTAGGTTTTAAGTCATTAATATATTTTATTATATAAAATAAAGAGAAAGTTATAAAAAAAAAAAAAAAAATTCATATTTTGAATGAATTATTTTTCCATCTTATAAGTTTTTTTTTTAAAAACAATTTTAAATCATATTTTGCTCAATGATTTTTTCATCTTCTAATTTTGTTGGTGAAAGGTTTTTGAAAGGATTAAAAAATCAAGGTCAGATCAACCAAACGCAATCCTTCCTTATGAACGAAAATCTTCATTGGGAGTACAAAGTACGGAGACTCTCAGAGTTGTCTGTTGTTTTCTCCTGTACAAAAGCGCGCGCCTGATTTTTACTTATTTTTGGCATTTCGGTCGACAACTTTCTCCCCAAGTCTCTTTCACTGTTTCTATAATTGGGCGATGTATAGATATTTGTTACTCACTGCTTTCATTGGCCTAAACCTAATTCGTATATGCAACTGGGTCCGCGAGCTTCACCAACCGTCATACCCGATATAGTTTTAAGCACGGTCCAGTTTTCTAGGATGGTTACTAATCGTCTGGTTTACACGCATTTTTCCAGCTGGTATTGTACAGGAATTCTCTTAAAAGTACTAAGAATAAACATTTGTTCGAGAGGACGGTCAGCTTTTGAATACTGGAGCAAGAGGACTGCAAGTTGAAGTTGGCAACTTGGTAGGGTAGATTTCTCTGAAAGATACATACATTACTCAAACCAGTAGGTAGAGATTTGAATTTTATCAAGCATGGTACTTGTATTCTAGGGTTGAATCTTTGTTCAGATTATGAGGACCCACATACAAGTACTGACCATATCAATCTTCGGATCAATCCGAGTTCAACCAGTAAACTAGAACGCCTCGAACATCCAAGTCCTCTAAAGGACAAACGAAGGAGAAGAGTGAGGATTGGACAGGACAAATATTTGACCAGATCGATCTTCTGATCGTGAGAGTCCGAGTTCAACCAGTAAACCATAACGCCTCGAACATCCAAGTCCTGTAAAAGGACAAACGAAGGAGAAGAGTGGGGATTGGACAAATATTGTGTTTGTTGAGGGAATTTCTTAATAAATGTGCCGTGATACATCTTGTCTTTTCAGACATTAACACTGCAGCTCACCTGCCTGTACATCTCTTTGGTCAGAAAGTACATTGAAATGGGAAGCGTACAAGGTGCCAAGCGTTATTAAAAGTCATTTGCTAAACACATTTGAATTCTCTAGGAAAGGACTAGCAATGCATAAATCGTGTTGAAATATTTAGTGTGGCTTTGATGGTACAAACATTCTTGGAGACTATTATTTTTTATTGGGTGACCATAATTTAGTTTTAGTTTTGATTGTTTTAGCTCAATCATTAATACAAGGCTGACATCTCCACATGGGATGGATATTTAAAGATATTTTTTAATTATTTATTTATAATAATTTGGATAGTATATATAGGGATGCAATTTGACCAGCAAATTATTACTTACAGAGTGATTTATGTTTCAAATACAATAAAAAAATTGTTTACAATCATTCACATTTTTCTTTAAAATTATAAACAAGAATAAAAAAAATATCAGAACCATCAAATTTAAATTTAACATACATACTGTGTGTCTGTTTGTGAAATTCCAACCCATACTGTGTAATTTAACATACATACTGTGTGTCTGTTTGTGAAATTCCAACCCATACTGTGTCTCTGTTTGTGAAATTCCAACCCTGCCCTAGATGTGGAATTTAAATTTAAATCTGCTGCATCAAATTTAAATTTAACATACATAGTGTGTCTGTTTGTGAAATTCCAACCATACCCTAGATGTGAAATTTAAATCTGCTGTGTCTGTTTGAAATTCTGTTTGTGAAATTCCAACCATGCCCTAGATGTGAAATTTAAATCTGTTGCATCAAATTTAAATTTAACATACATGCTGTGTGTCTGTTTGTGAAATTCCAACCATGTCCTAGATGTGAAATTTAAATCTGTTGCATCAAATTTAAATTTAACATACATAGTGTGTCTGTTTGTGAAATTCCAACCATGCCCTAGATGTGAGATTTAAATCTGCTGTGTCTGTTTGTGAAATTCCAACCATGTCCTAGATGTGAAATTTAAATCTGCTGCATCAAATTTAAATTTAACATACATGCTGTGTGTCTGTTTGTGAAATTCCAACCATACCCTAGATGTGAGATTTAAATCTGCTGTCTCTGTTTGAAATTCTGTTTGTGAAATTCCAACCATACCCTAGATGTGAAATTTAAATCTGCTGCATCATATTTAAATTTAACGTACATACTGTGTGTCTGTTTGTGAAATTCCAACCATACCCTAGATGTGAGATTTAAATCTGCTGTGTCTGTTTGAAATTCTGTTTGTGAAATTCCAACCATGCCCTAGATGTGAAATTTATGTCTGTTTGTGAAATTCCAACCATACCCTAGATGTGAAATTTAAATCTGCTGTGTCTGTTTGAAATTCTGTTTGTGAAATTCCAACCATGCCCTAGATGTGAAATTTAAATCTGCTGCATCAAATTTAAATTTAACATACATACTGTGTGTCTGTTTGTGAAATTCCAACCATGCCCTAGATATGAAATTTAAATCCGCTGTGTCTGTGCTGTGTCTGTTTGTGAAATTCCAACCATGCCCTAGATGTGACAGCTGTGTCTGTTTGAAATTCCAACCCTACCCTACATCTGAAATTTGATTTTAAGCATTTCTAACATGGTTCTATCATTATATCTCGTTACTTTCCGATTTTAAAGACGAAATCTCACAGAGTTTTATATATAAGAGTAGAGTGAGAACGGAATTTAATTATTTAACAAACCAATTGTATTGAATTTCAATAAAGATTTTAAAGTTTTTAAAAATGCTTATTACTTTTAATAAAAAAATAAAATTCCCTCAAGGATACACAGTCACGAGATGGTTCTTTGAATACGTTGAATACTATATATATCCTCTGTAATCTGCAGCACTCCAACTTTGATGGGTTAATGGCCACCTAACATGTTCTTTGGACGCTGTGCAAACAAAAGAAGGTAAGACAGAACATCATAATATGCACGGTGTACGTTGACAGCTACAGGTGAAAGTGAAAGAAAATGACACATCAGCCAGAGCAGCCCTAGTCTTATATATAGAGTCCTAAAGCTAGCGGGAAACCAAAGATACCAAATATTTCTCGTGTCTTACTGTTACGGTAGCTCGCCTTCTGATAAATCCTACTCCTAGAACTCAGCACCCAGGCCAGGCCTTAGTCCAAGAACGATTCGCGTGACCTGCAGACGTGAGTACAGTCATTCATTGTCGGTAAGTACTAATCTGAACTCAGAGGAGTCCACAAAAAGATCAAAAATCAAATCAAGTATGCAATATTAGTATGATACCTACGCTTTAAACCAATCCCTATAGGTTTTAATGATGTACCATCATCTCCATTTGGGCTTTTAAATATTGCAGTTCACAGTCAAGCCTGGCATCATATTAGAAATATTTTTACTTGCACTTTTTCGATGTTGGTATCAGCATAGCACTTCTGTATAATTTCAGTCTCTCGACTCCGTTTCATCAAAGAAAATCACTCTGAGTGTTTATTCATACATATTGGGCGCTGCAATGGTGAAGCCAGAGTCTGGGGATCCAGCCCACTCTTCAGCCTTCAAGCCTCAATCTGAGAGTGACAATAATGGTGCTCACTCCCCAAGTCTAAGCCCTAGCAAGTTATCAGAAAAACAGTTTAAGCGAGGCAAGGAAGCCGGGAGATACAGAGGGGTCCGCAGACGTCCATGGGGTCGTTTCGCTGCAGAAATCAGGGACCCAAAAACGAAAGAGCGCCGTTGGCTTGGAACCTTCGATACCGCAGAAGAAGCTGCGTATGCCTATGATTTCGCTGCGAGAGCCATGAGGGGGATGAAGGCACGGACCAACTTCATATACGTCGATCCAGAATCCTGTATGATCTTCTCACAACCACAATGTTCTGCAGTGGCCACTGATATCAAAAGCCCATTTTTGCAGAAGCACGAAAAGATACAAGACTCTTGGGTTGATTCCCTATGGCGAGCTTCGACCACCAGACCTGGCAGCTACAACGAACCGAAGCAGCAGCAGCAGCACCAGAAGAAACAGTTCAGTTTAAATGGTGTTTACAACCTGCTTGAAGACGTGGCGATGAACAATTACTTGAATTCTTCAACGAATCAGATGGAGAGCAATAACTGTGAGTCGATTGCGAGACATTCCATGCCCGTCTCTCGTCCTAGAAATCATCAGGATGTCAGCTCCTGGCACATGGGCCAAGCTGTTACTGTTCGAGAACCGATATTAGCCAAAAGCACAATTGATCTCACCCGTGATTTCACCATTCCATCCTCCGTCTCATCATCAGCCACTGCTTCTGTACTTGCTAAAATCTCTGATCATCAGCCCTCCTTCAACAGCAGTACTGCGATCCCTACTTCAATACAATTTCCATTTTCAAAGCCTGTTGAAAGTCTTTCTTTTCTTCCATTCTTAGAAGAGCCTGCATCTAAAGTTTGCAGTCCAGTGTCATCAAAAAATGCATTGAACTCCAACCTGGAACATGGATTCCAAAACATTGTGGATTTCAATGCCTATTCAGATTCAGGTTTGTTGGACCAGATAATTAGAGGGTATCTTCCTGTGCCTGACATAACCCCACCTACATCTACTTTTTCCAGCTCCATCAATAGAACCACCTCGGGTTGTGGTGTTTGTCTTCCCCAAGAGAGATACTCTATCTCTACTCCTTGCACTGGCATTGGCTCAACTGGCTTTATGACCAGGGAAGATCTGGAAAGGTTGGTTGAAGCAAATTATCGTGGTTTATACTTGAATCCAGAAGAGCAGCAGCTTCAACAGCAACAACCCCAACATGAAGATGGCAAATTCAACAGCACCCACTTATCAGCTTCAAACCCAAACGCTGATTCTTTGTTCAACATACCGCTTGTTTCAGATGCTATTGAGGAAATTCTACATCTGACTCCAGAGTTGTTTGATATCCATCAGTATGCTTATAGTAGATATTCCTAATGCATCTGCTTTCCAATTCTGGCCCGAAGCCTGTAAATTGGACATGGGGGAGTGTAGAAGTTATTGATTGTAGAGCTAATGCATTTCTACAGGGTTATGGTGCGCCGAGTTATTGTTTCATCTGCTAACACAGAATGAATCTATGCTCAATATTTATTCTGTTTCTCCCCAAATCCACGGGTATTGAATTTAAGTGAATCCACAAGAATCATGCACTTCATGAACTTCATGAACAAGAATCATGCAGCTTAATCATTGCACCATTTTCTGAGATAGTTGTATAAAAAGTCAGTATGAAGGATAATCATATGGATATTCGTTATTTTGTGCCCTTTTTGCTTAGAGAAAATGAATCAGAAGATGGGAAAAGTTACAGGCCTGCATGCAGTTGTTGTCCTTGAGATAAATCTGAAAAACAGGCTATACCTTTTTCAGTAATAGTACTTTTGATGAAGGTGACAAATTTCTACCTGATATTCATTCAGCAATTGAATATAAAGATGTATCTGATTTCGGATTGCTTATTAAAAAAAGGGTCCAGGAGTTTTAATTTCCCCTGGACTATTGAAATTTTATTCTGTAATCACCAGGATGTTAACATCGTTTTCGCTGTAAAGTTCTGTGAATCAATTTGCAAAATAAGGCTATAAATAAAGAAAGACGACCATTTGCTGCAACGGCTGCGATTAGCTAAGAGACTGTAATCTGTGAGTACTGTATACATCCTTTCAACTAAATGGGTATATATATTGTAGAAGTATCTGCAGGTTAAGAAGGCAAGTTTTTTGTTTTTGGTAAAATTGTTCGCAACCTGGTCAATTTTATTGCATCACCTTTCTAATCTCTCTTTGTTTTCTTAAACCAACATTGACCTGCAAAATGTTTGTTTCAATTTATTGCCTTCCGTCTTTTACACCAAATCCTTTGCTACATTATTTATTTGGAAATATGCATTTGTTTCAATTTATCGTCTTCCATTTTTAGATATCAAATCTTTTGCTGCAATGTTTATTTGGAAATATGTTTTTTAATTTGAGAGAAGCCTGATGCTCTTCCCACAGAGGCCGCTCCCCGCCATGGCCACAGAAACACCCATCTATTTGGATAAACACGGATTTGAAAACGCGTAAATACCGATTTGAAAACGCGTAAGGTGTCAATTTGCATTATCAAAACGCGTAAAGTATTCCCATAATTTGCATAAATATTTATATGGAAGACAGAAAAATTGATTTACATAAGTATTTACATGGAAGACAGAACAAACATAGAAGGTATTTGCATGCAAATCATTGTTCAATAACTTTTTGGTCAAGGTATTCCCAAGATGTGCACAAGTGTACCTATGAAAAACATACTAGGTGTTTGCAAGCAAACCATTCTTTACATTAAACCAAGGTAACTTTTAATGACTAACACAAATACACAACCCTCTAGGTTATTAAAAAAAACCATTGTTCGTCTCAAATGAAGAGACATTCAAGAAAACCATTGTTTCAGTCCAATCAAGAGAAATTTTAATGAATAGAGCAAGGGAATACACTATCCTTATAGAATGGCACTTGCATATGGGTAAAAAAAATTAAATTATGCACTACAAAGGTTTTGGAAGATATGTGAAAAAGGTGACTTTTTCCATACCGAGATATGTGAAAAGGTTACTTTTTCCTTACTGATTATCGATATTGCATGGAGAAATTCGTTATCATCACATATTATAAGAAAGGAATCTAGGCCTTCCATTTCCTACAAACTTTTTTTTTTTTTATATGGGAAAGAATTGAAGTGGATATTTATTAGAATTCAGGTATGTATTTAAGTGGGTATTTATTAGAATTCATGTATGTATTTATCAATGTATTAGATTTTCATTTAAAATTTTAAATCTTTAAAGATAAATAGATATTTAGAAAAACATTAATAATATAAAAAATAAATGAAAATTTATTAAAAAAATAAGAATATAAATGACAAAATAAGTAATTATAATGCATCATGTATATTGTCTAAAAATGATATCAAGCAGTATGATAAAAAAAGTAATTTGTATAGTTTAAACACCAACATTATATATTTAGTTAATAATTATCAAGTTATATGATGATGATAATTTATTAACTACATTGTTATGATATCAATTATCAAGTTATATAATGATCATAATTTATTAATTACATTGTTATGATATTAATGGTAATAAATTAATATAATATTGTATATTTATATTTTTTCTTTAATATTAATATAATTTAACAAATTTAAGAATGGAAAGTTGTATATTGAATATATATCTATTTATAAGTTATTTATATTAATGATTCCAAGTTGAAATATCACATATTATAAAATTTTTTAAATTATTAAACATGTTATGCTTGTTGTCATTTTGAAATTAGGTGGATGACATCTATATAAATACATTGCATTGTTACTAATAGTAGAAAGTGTTTGTTTTCTTGAAAAGAATTGCTTAGTATTTTATGGATATTCAAATTCATCTTTTGGTATATTTTGGTGGATTACGTTTAATTGGCTAGTGTAGTGAGTTAGGTATTTAGTGAATATTAAAGTCCATTTTTTGCTACATTTGGTGGAATACAATGAATTAGTTAATGTAGTGAGTTACATGTGGATGTTCTTAAAACACAAATACATGAAAACATTTAAAGGATATTTGTAAGGCAGTGGACACACCTTGAAGTGCATGATCTAATAGTACATTGTTTATGAATATTTATTTTATATTTTGAAAAAACCCATAAATACTTCAATCACATAAAATGATGACCATGATAAAAAACAATTAAGAGAGATACTTGAAACATAAAGTGAAACACATGTTTTAAAATATATTTATTTGACATATATAATTATAATTGAGTTTTTCTTTATAAAAAATTATAATTATTAACCTAAATTATTAATATTGATAAATCCATTCTATTATATATGGAAGCAACCTAACATTGATAGGTTCATTCTATTTAATATAAATTTAATATAAAGGCAATCAAGGAATACATTCATTCTATTTAATATAAAGGCAATCCAGAAATAAGTATATATGTATGATGAGATGCATACAAATGATTAGAGAAGAAAACATATGGGTGTAGGATGAGAGTCATTAAGAAGGGTGTAAAAATAAGTATATATATATATGATGAAATGCATAAAAATAATTAGAGGAGAAAACACATGGGTGCAAGATGAGATTCATTAAGAAGGGGGTAAAAAATAGGATGAGAATTATTAAAAAGGGTGTGCCAGCTAATATATATTATGGTAGTGTACTACTTTGTTCACATGCAAGAAGCTTTTTACTTTAATAACGAATTTCAATGTTTTATTAATGTTTTTATTGAATTTAAGTAAATACATAATTAATTATAAGTGATTTTGTTTGATTTACTTATTTGATATTTTATTTAATATTTAATTTATAAAATACTTAAATTTAATTTTATAAACTTATTAAATTTAATTTAATTTTTTAGTTTCATACATTATTATTTTCTTAAGTATTATTATTCCTTTTATAGAAGTTTAAATGTTTCTAATCTCATACTTGTGAGTATGCCCACGCCTATGTGTGTTCATGTAGAAGCAAAAAAATTAATGGGGCTATTTGCAAATTTTTAGAAATTTTACTAAAATAGATACTTCTCACTTGTGGCCTTTAAGGGTAAGGGTTCATTCATAGTGTGTTAAGATAATTTGCAATTTAAATATTCAAATAGAGTAGTCATTGCTTGTTGGTGTTGATTAAAAGTGCAAACAATTAATTTAGTTTAATATAATTTAATATAGTTTATTTTATATAAGATACTTTGATATAGCTTATTTATTTTAATATAACATAATTTAATTTAACCCACACACATAAGTGACACATCTATGTAAGTTATGCACCCAAAGAAAGTGACACAATTAACATAATGGATGCATTTACCCACACACATAATTAAGCAACGTATGAAAGAAAGTGACATAATTAACATAAGGGATGCATTTACCCATACACACAATTAAGCGAAGCACGAAAGAAAGTGACGTAATTAACATAAGGTATGCATTTACCCACACACACAATTAAGCAACATACCTAATCAACTCGCACAAGTGAAACACCTAACCCACACACATAAGCAACAATGTACATAAGCAATGCACTTTGCCTATACACATAAGTGACATGCATAAGCAAGGTTATGTTTGTGGATTTGTTGAGATATGAACCTCGCTTGAACATGGAAAAAATCAAAGTCAATAAATTTGTGTATAAGTTGAATCTAGCCATCGGGGACACAGTTCACATATTAAAGCCATGTACCTTATATGAGGTTGTTTAGAGAGAAGTTATTGCTGAGGAGGAGATAGTCACCATCAATCTTTACATTTTTTCTTAGATATATTCATCAATCTTTACATTTTTTCTTAGATATATTTAATAATTCATATGGATTTGTTTCACAGATCATTTTTTAATTGTGCTTTTAACATATTTTGTGCATGTGTTTAGTTGGTATCCAATGATACCCCTCCATCACACAAAGCTCCTCCTCCCTCAATGGATTTAAATGCGATGATTAATGCTACATGTTCTCTTGCTCTTTTTCCAATCCGAGTAATGATAATATTATTTAATTTATCAAATGAGTTATTGTATTTCTATGAGTCGACAACATTATATTTTTTTCTAATGTTTTTTATGCATATTAACGGTTAGTATATGTCAATATCTATGAATCTGGTTATTCCAAAGGCCCGACACAACCAACATACAATATTAGTTTCATGTTTTTTAGTACACCATCATTCAAATGTTGATTTTTAATTATCTAAGTTGTTTGATTAACTCTAGTGCATGCATAACAACCATTTACCATTGCATCGACTATCGTTGCATCCACTATTAATGCATCAATTGTCGTGTTCTTTACTTACTGGAACACCACAAAAATACATGTTAACTCCTCATATTGTTAATGTTCAGTACACTCTCTTAATAATTAGGAAAAGTAAAAATACTAATTGGAGGGCATGGGCACAAAAAATGGTAGCTAATAACCATTTCACTAATAAGATTGACATGGTGTTAAACCATTAACCAAGTCTCCATTAATTTGGTTAAATTTTTATACTATAACTTGCATTTCTTACTTTACCTAAAATAAGAAATTCTTAGGATTTTCTTACAAAGTTTGAGTTACTTATAATTCAATTTCGATACCTACAGAGAAGTTGTCTGAATTTCCTTGATTGATCTAGTTGTTTTTTTCATTAAAAATTTGAATTGCATAGGGATTATATGAACCACAACATTTACTTCAGAATTACACATCAAATTGATTACATACAATGATTGCCATCACCAACAAGCAAAATCTAAAGAGAACCCTTAGTCTTTCCATTTTTCTACACCTATTACTTGAAGTATTATAACTTGGCCAAAGCCCAACATATTTACACATTAATGTTGAATCTCTCAACTTCAAGACTTCAAAGTCTAAGCATTTTGGTTGTAACTAAAAAATTGGGCCATTCTTGCCCTTCTATATTAAAGAAAAACAATTTTTGAATGATCTAGGAGGTTGGATTTTTTTAGGCCTTTCCCTTGATAATCTTTAAACAATATTACAATATTAGAGAAGTGACAAAATATCTTTCAATCTACCATCTAAAATTTCCTAATGCATGTCTATGTAAGGTAAAAAACTATTTTTTAGAGGAAAAAGGCAAAGAGAGCACAATATGTAGAAAAAAAAGGAAAGCTCAAACTAATACCTAGTATTCCCCAATTGTCAGTTGGATAGTTAATTAGTTATCGAATGTACTATAAAATGTTGTCTTATGTGATATTAATTAGAGAGAAATGTATACTGCTTGATTTCCTTTCATTTTATCTCCCTGTGTATTCCACAATTTCTCTTGTTTTATTAATTGATGAGTGCATACATGTAAATGTGACTTTCAACATATGTGTTTCTTATTCTGCCAATTAATAAGGATAACAAGTGTAGATATTCAGAATGACATTAACACAGGTGAATTCATTAGATAACAAAATGAGAGATGTGGCATAATACATAGGGAGAAAGAGATAATTTCACACAGGATATGTCTCCTATTCATATTATGCAAGGAAAAAATTCAAAATACAGTGGATATCTGACTAATTATCCAAGTGTCGAGGCAATGGCCAACAACAAAGGTATGTGTTTTAACTTGAATTTAGACTATGGACCTCACAACATTAAATTATCATTATAATTCCCCTTGGCCCTTTAGGACCTTAGAAATATATATTGTTCCCCATCGTATTTCCAGTAAAATTTGAATGGTGTTTGGTACCTAATTACAAAACTCCAGTAGTGTGTTAGTCATAGAAACCAGAACATTTACAATAAGAGATCCAAAAAAACATAAAAAGAGAAACATAACTAATCTGATAGGTTCTCTTTCATGACTTGTTACATTTCAAGTAGATTCCAACTGGGCAATATTTTAGAAATTTTTCAAAATGAAAGTAATGCACAACACCTTAATTACCAAGTAATTGATCAAAATCATCTTCATTGGGATTTAGGAACCCCACCAGTCCCAACTCCTAATAGTAATTTTTTTCTTTGACATTTTTTTTCTTCAATGTTTATAAGTCNACAGATTTCAGTGTAAGAATAAGAATGAAACAAAGTCCTTGCTCATAGCCATCTATTTAAAGATCAAATTTCCAAATAACAAGGCATTATATTATACCCAAAAGCACTGTATATAAATAACATAAATTAAAATTTAAAAGGATTCCAAGTGCATATAGGTTGTTACAAATGTCATATTAATCCTACAATCCACTGCCTTGAATAGTTTATTAGCAATGAGCGTGTCATTTTAGGGTATAGCAATGATANTTGGTCTCAATAGAGAAAAGTAGCTAACCATATTATGAGCAACAGATTTCAGTGTAAGAATAAGAATGAAACAAAGTCCTTGCTCATAGCCATCTATTTAAAGATCAAATTTCCAAATAACAAGGCATTATATTCATACCCAAAAGGACTGTATATAAATAACATAAATTAAAATTTAAAAGGATTCCAAGTGCATATAGGTTGTTACAAATGTCATATTAATCCTACAATCCACTGCCTTGAATAGTTTATTAGCAATGAGCGTGTCATTTTAGGGTATAGCAATGATAATAATTAAATCCATAATAATATATTGCAAGACAGGACTTAAACTATACATATATGCTACTACCCATATTACTCTTAGATGTTTTCTAATCTCCACATACTACTCTACATTAGTTCCATTGCCATAGGAGTGCTTTAGTCAATGTTGAAGAACCACAACCTCAATCATTTTGAGACACCATCTAATTAATTTCACTTGTGTAAGTTGCATGGTTGTTTTCATCTTTCTTATTGTGTAAGTTCCATGATTGTTATCCTCATTCATACTGTAGAAATCGTGTGGATACATGGGTTCAAAGAAAAACTAGATATGAATGAAATTGCAATGTTATCAAAGTGCAATCACATCTTCAATAACAATCTCATAAGATTAAATGAAACATTAACATTTGCAAACATAAAAAAATTTATTACAATAGAAATCTTACCCAATATCCAATATTATGTCAAGGGCTAAGGAGGGTTCATAACCTCACACTTAGTCCTTTATAATAACTTTTATTTTCCACAATTAGCCATTATGCTCAAAGAAAGGTTACATAAGTGCAATGTTAGATGCTTCTCTACCTTAGATTTACAGTATGCTCAATCATACCAGCTTTTGACCTTTTTTGAAAGGCATGGAATAATACATATGAAATCAATATTTGCATAACCGTCATTAAGTGATCCTAAGCCACTTCTTTGAGCTGCATAAACTCAAAAGGTACACCCAAAATTAGAACCACTCCTCATGTGTTATAGCAACAACAAGAAGGCATCAACAAAAAGCCCAAGAGATAAGAGCATGCATCATGTTTACTCCTTTTGGAAATTTGACACCATACTTGAGCTTACACATGTAGTTTCAAACTCCAATTTACTCTCAAATAATGAACCTAAAACATATCATCTCAAATGACAGGTCCTACTAATTATCTCACTTTGATGCCCTTTTTTCCTCTAGGATCATTCTATCTAAGATCAAGTCTGAAATGTCCTTTATGGAGCTATTACACTCATATTCTTCATTGGGTATTATTTCAATATGCCATCCTCATTATTGCATATATCATCAATAAGCATTCATAATATAAGCCCCTTTATTATCCATTCTGACTGTTATAATCAAACCCAAGATTGCACTAGATTTTATACGACGAAATTACATAGTGGCCTTGATTGAGTGGTGGATTTGCATTCTACAACAAATCTTGTAGAAATTGATTCTCTTGCATGCCAAGAAATAGTCCCAAAACAATGAAGGAGCATTATGTTGATCCATATTACAATGAGTTGACAACAAAATCCATATCCCTCAATATAGAAAGTATGATAATTGAAATCTCTAGAAGGATATATTTTGGTCTGGATATATTCAATCAAGAGATGCCATTTTTGTTGGAATTTCACCTTCACAAGGTACACACTGATGTTAAAAATGTTTTGATTCATCCATATTCCGTCTCTAGCTAAAAACCATCAGGATGGAAGCTTAAATTAGTTGATCAACTTGAAGTGCAAAGTAAGATAAACAAATTCAATGAAATGAATTGAAATCTATTGCAGTTGTTACCATATATATAACCTAGACTTATCTCAATAATACAATAAAATTTAAAACAATATTAGAAGGTAAAGAATTAAAGGTGAAGTGAATATATTAGCTACAATAACAACGATGTATTAAAATCAACCATTCCAAGTCCATAGAAAAAAATGGATGTTGAAAATCATGGTGGTGTTTTGAACTATTACCATTTTCATCCCTTGGAACATGTTGAAGGTATTCCATTCCCATGAATAAATATCCTTGAGTGCAATGGATTACTTGAGATGAGAAGGTATGTCACCAGATAATTGGGTAATACTAGAGCTAAATCCCTCCCAAGGGGTGCTTTGTATGGAAAAGATGATTATTCTCCCCTCATTCTATAGTTACCTATCATAATGATAGTTATCACAATGATAATATATTAACAATATCCAATACACTAATAAAAAGAAATTGAGAGAAAAAGATATCACAACTAACATGTTATAGAGTTTAAAACGTAATATATGTCAAACTTTCCAAATCACCAACTTGAGAGTTGTCAACCAATCAAGCATATTCCAAAGGAAGAAGATCCATAGGAGAAGCTCCTATATATGTAATATAACAATGCAATTCTAATCAAAACTCAAATTGGCATGTAAAGTAATACATACATGAAAACATGGATTACATCAATTGGGAGTCCCATCAAATGTACCTAGAATGGTAGGAAAACCATGGCACTACTTTCATCTACATCCTTAGATTGAAAACACAATAGTGGAGTATCGCACCTTTAAAAAATGGTGATGTCTATATACACTAATCTAAACATATTGATCTTGTTGCTTTATAAAACTCACCCGAGACCATAGAGGATGCATTGTTGGAGTGAGGTTGCTCCGTTTTTTGAAGTATTGAAATTGAAATGGCTTATATTCAAATAAAAAGACATTCAAATCAATTTCCAAGTCACCACTTTGTTTGTTTCTTCTATTTTTATTTTAGRGCTAAGGARA
Organism: Picea sitchensis; assembly: GCA_010110895.2. NCBI lineage: Eukaryota > Viridiplantae > Streptophyta > Pinopsida > Pinales > Pinaceae > Picea > Picea sitchensis. Next base: position 110,168 of record SNQJ01S0004209.1, read on the forward strand.
CTCTTCTTCATCTTTAAACATGACTCAAAAGCACCCAACCCAAGGGTGAATTCATAATCCATACTGTGAAGATTGTTGGCCTCATCCAACATTTTTTCAACCAAACCAACCAATTGTTTAGACTTGCTCAAAKTAGMAACATAATTGTTTTGAAACGACTCTAAGTAGCCAAACAACTCATTTCCGGTCAATTGAAATCCTTCAACATCTAGACCAACATTTTCAGTATCCATAAAAACTATGTTAGCATCTATATCAATGTTTAGTCCCTCTATACGTATCTCATGAGGGGCATTGAACAAATCAAGTGTTGCATTATGAGCCAATAATGGGTATGAATCCCCTGAATGAGAATACAACAAATTAACCTTTATGACATGCTTGCAAATGTTGTTGTGAATAGACCATGGGCTATCACGCACTATAAAATTTGTGCAACACCCAATAGGAAAATTTCGAAGTAAAAAATGGGCCTCAAAACAAAAAATATACTATAAAAAACAACTTTAAAAGAACTAATAACATTTAAAATGATAATGTTAACCATAAGAGTAAATATTTTTAGAGGGAAGGACGAAAACTACTTTTTTTAATCATATTTTCAATTTATATCCTTATAGGTTTATTCAAAATTCAAATGTGGACACTTGTTAGATGCAAAATTAAATTCATCGTCTAACAAGTACCCACTTTGCATACTTTTGATAGACCCGCAGTGAGATAAACACATGTTTTCATGTATTTCCAATTTGTCTCACTATTGGTCTATCAAGAGTATGCAGAATGGGTACTCGTTGGATGCACAATTTAATTATGCATCCAACAAGTTCTTGCACTTAAAATTTGAGTAAACACATAAGGAGATAAGTCAAAAATACTATTAAAAAAACAATTTTCTTTCTTTCCCTTTGAAAATCCATAACTCTTGTTTTATTATTTTCCTTAGGAGACCCATTTTATACCTCAAAATTTCCCTAATGAGATGACAAGATATTGTTTATCACGATTAGTTTGACTCCTCACCTAGTAAGTGTATGATATTATTTCATAAAGGTAGTAATCACTATCTGAAATTCTTCTAGCTTTTTCCATTGATGATTCAAACTACTTCTTTTTTTGTAGTTGTTCAAATATCCTTCTTCTTTCAAAATTTCATTGAAACAATAACAGGGTTCAAAATTTGTTTGAAGGGTATACAACAACCAATCCATCTTATGAGCACATTTCTTTCTTTCTTTGGATAGAAAGTTTGTCTTTATGTAACAATGGTATGACTCAACAACATTATTGGTCTCTTGATTTGCATAAGGAAAATCTCAACAACCTTTTACTCACATCCCTAAATGTAAAGAACAAAATTAGTGTAGATATCTCTTCTTTATAAAACACAAAAACATAGATACAAGCAAGAGTACGTACACTTATGAATTTTATCATCAACAACCCAATTCTTGTAGAAATAGTCTAAGAACTTCTCCTCATTTGTAAATTTGTTGAGAGATCCATCGATTGCATTGACCACTTCATCACTGGAATAATATTTCATGATAAATCCTAACTCACTAAACATCTCATTCACTTTTTATAGACTAGTGATCAACCAGTTCACATCTTTTAGCCACACCCTCTGTACATGTCAAACACACAAGATCGCTTTGCACCTTGTCATCCTCTTGCCAGATTCAATTTATTTTAAGTGTGACATTCTTAGAATAAATACAAGTTGCAATGCAGAATAATCAAATTGAAGTTACCTCAAAGCAACGATTTTGTCCAATCCGTCATCGACAATGAAGGCATTGACTTTCCAATTAGGATGAAGTTGGTAACACGTGCATGAGCTACTCCAACTATAGTGAAAATTCTTGTAATATATTTCATGATGTCACAACCCATGCAACTGGTACACTACTTTGCTCTTCATTAAACACCATGAGTGTATATAACTAACACTCTCATATTCAAAGAACATATGAAGTCAAATTTAAGTCATCAATCATATTAAATGGCTACAACTCAAACGATCATACTAAATCGATTATTTGCAACACACTTACCCTATATTTATTTGTATTGAATGTTGAATCCATGGTTATTAAGATATTATGGATAGCTTGATCATAGTTTCCAACATCAATTTCGTTTGAACTACAACTATAAAAGGGACTTCTCCACCATTGAGATTTTGGTAAAAGAAAAAAACATCTTGGTGTTTCCGATAACAAAAATTTACACTTATTTCATTATTTTTATGCAGATGATAGTTCCCCTTCATCAAATGATTGTAGATGTTTACAACATATTTCCTACACAAAAATAAATCCCCATCTCGAGTTGTTGCATCCATGTCAACATGTTTCTTAATGCGCATTTTATACACTGAGTCAACTAGTACTTCCACAAAAAAAAACTACATAAGAAACCATGTCCCTTGAGAGCTTTAGCTTATGCATGGCACTAGCCTCACCTGAAGTGTCACATTGACTATGATAGGGCCATATTTCCCCATCTTCATGGTCACACATGTTATACATCAATAGTTTGACTTCAAGTCTTTTAACCGTAATCTTTACAATAAAATGGCAATGTAGCATCCCCTCTTTTTCACAAATGAAGCCCTTTGTTTGACTAAATACCGTTTTTTTTTGTCCTATGGGTCATATGAACAAGCATAACTACATAAGAAATTTTGAAATGTCAACACATACGACAAATGATAAAGCACTATCATTACCAACATCTAAGCAATGCACTTCTAAAATACTTATAGCTCATACCACAAGGGAGCACTAGCCCTTTATCCCGAGGGCTTGTTTTGTTGGTGGATGAAAATACATGGAGATTTGGATTTCATTTCCTTCCCTCTAATAAAGTTAGAAACTCTATGTGAAGGGATTTTTGCAACCCAATCAATGTTCATGTTTATTCAATATGCTTCAAACCAGACTAAATCTTTACCAAAAACGGTGATCATGTCTTTAAGGTCTTGCACCTCAAGACCCATGATAGTCTACCAGTTGCACTACTTGCCCATTTTGTATCAATGTCCATTGCCTAAAAATAATGTGCAAACATGTTAATCAAAATGTCCATCCATTCACAATATCTACTTTTTAAACTAAGCTAAAATTAAAGAAACGAGAATCATAATACTTATCATGTAGTTTTGTGAATGCCAGTTATTTTCATTATAGGATATTGAATAACTTGTACTTGTAAACATGTGCTAAGCAACTTTTCTTTATGCATAACAATGTTTAAAATTGAAATATTTCTTAAGCAAGCATTTGAATGCTAAAAAGTTTGAATATTAATTATTGAATATATATGAAACATTGACTAGTAAGCAAACCCTAGGTGGAAACGATGCAAAGTGTTTTTGCTAGACTACTCCATATATTAGTGTTTCTTACAATTTAAATAAACTATATATCATATTAGTGTATTGTGTGTGCATACTCACAACACAAATGTTGTATTCCTGTTGAAAATTTATGTGGGATGTATTGCTTGTCATGAGACCACTTATACTTCACCTAGATTGGTTGTAGAATATTGTAAACTTAAACATGTTGAACATTATGGATTAGTCTTAATGAAGTGTGTTGATTTGTCAATTCATTTTTGTGTTGATTTATAGATGCCTACAATTATAGGGGTTTAGATCCACAATTTCCTTGGGATTTGCAAGTTGATATCCAAAGTAAACTTTAAATAACTATGTTTTGTTAAGTTTTTCTTAATTCACTTATAGTTGTGATGATCACACATTTGAAGAAAATACATAAGGATTCAACTCACAACCTTTGTTTATCATTTCTATGATGTTGAAAGGCTATAGACATGTCAAGCATGGCCCAAAGAAACTTCCAAAAGTGAGATGAATTGCAAATCTTTGTCATTGAAAATGAATGCAGGGACCTTGAAATTTACCTAGATGAG
>SNQJ01S0004209.1:155125-181229 GCA_010110895.2 Picea sitchensis
TGACTTTACCTTTATCTTTCTTTTTCCTTGGAACTGAAGCCTTGGGTAAGACTTCTGCTTCAACAGCTTCCTTGTGGGATGATGATCTAATAAAAGGCCTCCTGACTTTGGTCTTATCTGCTGGAGTATGTGAAGGGAAATTCAATTTCCTCCCCCTCTTGGCTGTGATTTTGGTCGATGAAGGGACTTCTTCCAATTCAGATGCAGGAGGAGGTGGAAAATCTCTCTGTGGGGAGTGATGAACCTCCCTCTCTTCTTCTTCAATTTTCTTAGGGGTTTCTTTATCTTGGGTAGTAGGTTTGTTTTTTCTCTTATTGCTTGTTCCTGTTGGGGAAACACTACTATATGGAAAAGGTATTTGCATCCTAGATTGAGGGGTAGAGGCTATATCTAGCTGCATATTGGCAGAGACAATGAATTGTTCCCAAGAAATGTTTCATTTCTTCAACTCTTCCATAATCAGCATCATGATCAACCCAGAGTGGAAAACACTAGTTTCCATAGCCTTGGACTTGGCTTGGACTCTATCAAACATCTTTCCCATACTTCTCAACAGATAAAAAGGGATATTCATTGAATCCTTACTAGTGAAATGTAGCAAGAGTCTTATGTGATATTAGTATATCATGTTAAATCTTCCCTCACATGTAAAATATCTCAGGATAACCTTCAACATTTTATCAAATGCTTAAAGTAGGTGGCTCCTAGGCACTCCCTTAGACAAATTGTCTTTCTGATAGTCTGGTTTGAGGAAATCCTTGGAAAAGGCTGCATTGAGGATCATGGATTTGAACCACCTCTCGCCAGTGTTGGGTATCTCAGTGGTTTCTTCATTAGAGGCCTCAGATACCTCAAACTCAAGGTTTCCTACCTTGGTAATAGTGCCATCAAAGTGCAATGAAAACTTCCTTGCTACTTCAGGGTGTCCCCTTTGCATGTTTTGACAAAAAGAGAGGCAGCCAACCCTTTGGAAAACCTCCCTGACCATAGGCTCAACATCAAACATGTGCATGTCAGAAGGTTCAATCCTGACCACACTCCCTCCCTTGTGAGACTTCTTCCTTTGAGGTGTATCCATGGATATAAGCATGGGATCAAAGACTATAATGCTATGAGGGGTAAAGAAACCAAACAGAGGAAAAGATATATGAGGTTTGAAGGTGATCAATGGTTACTCTTTCATGTATTTTCCTCCAACTCGCTTTTGAATTAAAAATAGACTGGTCTGATTGGTTTTAAAAAATGAGGGAAAGAAAATCTGAGGAAATATATACAGGGATGCATTGTTCAGGTTTAGACTGTCATTATGCCACCATACAAGGTCATCAAAGCTTTAAAACATAGGGTCTTCTATCCTCTTCACTGCCAGCAGACTTTGAGATAAAAAAAACGTAGGATGACACAGTGAATAAGGGAGGCTGATGCATGGATCTGTGAACACAGAAGATGGAATTGATCTAACAAGGAAAATGCAGTGTTGGGACAAGGGATCTATAGCATAGTTTTGGCAGTGATCTTTGTAGCACAGTGTGGACACATGAGCGAAGTGGATGAATGGGCATTCAAATATCTGAAGTAAAATGGCTTGACCTTAGTATATGAAAAAATCAGTTGGAAAATGGCTATGGAGTCTGTGGAAGAATAGGTACAAAGGCTAGTAGGTGGGAGAAGATGCATCCTGCAGCGCCAGGCGCTACCAAAAGATAAGACAAGGGTATCTTAACACGTTTCCATGCAGCTGAAAAGGCTCACGAAATACCTAGAGGTTATGGATGATGATGGAAGATCTGTAGCAAGCTATGGAATTGTTACATCCACCTCAGCCTCCAATTCATCTCGAATAGTCGATCTCGTAGCGCAATCCGCAACTTTTTCTGAACTAGTGGTTTCAGTAGCGTCGAGCTTAGGAGGAAAATTTCAAATTGATAAACAGTTAGCAACCTCATAAATGACCAAATCTCAATATTCCTTTTGAAGACAAGGGTGCTGGAAAAAATGAAATACATGACATCAGCTGATGATGGCGAATGATGGTAAAGGAGCATAAGGACAGAGGTGCACTACGGAAACTCCTACTGAGTTTGCAGTGCCCTTTTCAAAGTTTGATTTGAATCCTTAACGGGCATAGGGACAACATGGAAAGGATAAAGAGCATGAGTGGATGGAGTGACCTGTCAAGTCGTTAGGATCATGGGGTCAATAATGCTTGGTGTCAAGTCAAATGGTGAGTCAAAAGACATAAAACATAAAATGAACCTAGGCTATAACCATATGTGTGGGCCAAAAATATGAGATAAAACCCAAGTATTTATTTGTTTAGACTAACCTAAGAAAATCAAAAAAAGAAAAATAAAGAAAACCTAAAGACTAAAGGATAAAAATTAAAACATAGGGGACAAAAGACCCATGACAACTTCAAGTGATAACACCATCCACATCATATAGAGAAACAACAATCATCCAGGCAAGGGTGTGAGTATCCACACACTTATGCACCAGTGGGGAACCAAAAAGGAAAAAAATCAAGAGGTTCATGGAGGCCTACCAACACTACAAGACGACATCAGGCTATAGAACCAAGTCCATGGAAACATCAACATGATGTAGAGTAAGCTCAGGGTGGCAAGAAAACAGTTGGACATCATATATGACTTCCATTAGAATGGATGGATGGTCATACTTAGTACCAGTTGGCTACTATTCTTGGTCGGTCATATGGTATGGTCTCTTCTCATGTTTCGGGGACGAAAAATGCTTAAGGGGGGTGGAATGTAATATACTTAGGGAGGTAATATGGGTGGTAATATGGGAGGTACCCAATGAGAATGGGTGTTATTTACTATTTGTGGAGGATATTAAATGTAAGGTGGACTAGGTCCACATGGTATTAAATAAGTCCCACTATGGTAGTTGGATAGAATAAATGGGTAGTTAGATATAATAAATGGGATTTCTAGAAGATACCTTATCTAGAATGTTCTTAGGGGATAGAGAATGCTATATAAGAAAGTGTAAGCAATGTAATTGGCATGGTGAATAATATTGTGAATGTATCAAGCATTTCTTGAGTGATATCCTTCCTTAAGGATTAATATATGGTGTTACCCTACCTCAAGGGTTTTGTCTATTTCTTGTATCCACTATTATGGTGGATAGTTTTGGTGTTTATTCTTGTTATTTCTGAAGTATATTTGCATATCAGTATAGATCTTTAACACAAATAAATTGATCAAAACATAATGATAATATTACATCTCTCATCGCTCCTCTGTTGTAAATCAGATGTTTGGAAATCCTCTCCAATCTATCCCCACGTAAGGGTACTCTACAATATCGAGGACATTATCATCCTCGCTAGACAATAAATTAAATACCTCATTTCCTACTAGAGTAATGGGAAACTCAGTTTGGCCCCTCTTGGGCATCAACTGCCCCCACATGCGCATACATGCATCAAAATAGCTTGAGCAGGAAAGCGAGGTATCATTGTACAAGTGGCATGAACCCTCTCAAAAAATAGTGTATACAACTCAGACATGAACGGGAAGAATCTCATCCCATACAAAACAAAGTGATAGTGATCTAATGCACGACAAAATTGTCTCAAAAAAAAAATCCGCCCACCTAATCAATCGGGGCTCCTACAATAAACTATCTGCATAATACAACATAGATAAACTAATGTGTTTCCCATCAGAGATATACTATGACAGTGACAAGAGCACATGACACATGCACTTGACGTCTTGTCTCTGAAATGCACCTATCTACAGCTGATCACCATGAACATAGAACTCTGAAGCCAAAAGAATACCCAGACTGGCATATCTCTGCACATATACCAATTGGGTATCTCCTGCAACATTGAGCGGTAGCACAGGGAAATGGGGTAAATACACCCCCCCTCCTAGACAACCCAGTGATGAAATAGACATCCTCCTTCGTGGGATAATACCACAGATCGGGACTAACCTTGAAACCGTGTCCCACATTATCTTAATGAGGAATAAATTGCTATAACAATATAGAGTTCCCCCTAAGGTATGTATCCTCCTAATAAAACTTTAGGAGGCCAATATCCATAAAAGGGTCATGTGTATGTTGTGAAAGAGGGAGAGGGTGCAACTCCCTATCCCTCTCCTTGGCCTCCCACTCATGCACAAATGCATATGCTTCGACCTACCACTACCCCACCTCCTCCTCCTCTCTTTGTCGTCGTCTCTTATTCACATAAAAATATTAGTAAGCACATATATAAAGATAAAATAAATTGAAATTATCAAACAAATAAATATATAAATGACGTGTATTTAAAAAAATCCAAAATTATATTTGTTTTTCAAAAAAATATTTAAAATCAATTGTTTACCGCCAACAGATCATTCGCCCCGCGGTCGGTGCACTATCTCAAAAAAAAGCACCACTAAGAATTGCATCCCATAGGAAAATCTGCACCAACTCGGTGCTTTTAACCACTTAGGTTTAGTGCTTTTAACAACGTCAGTTCATTTCGTTAACAAAGACGCACCACAACGCTAAAATTTATAATGCGCAAATCCATGGTGCCCTTTGTAAAACCAAAATCATGGGTGCAACATGTCTACCAGAGCATTGGCATGTTGTCTACCAGTGACATTGTCTTTAGGACATAGGTGCATTTGTTGGAGTGATGTGAAACCCTCAGCTAAACTTCATTCTCGCAGTTGAACCGGTGCGACGTGTTACTATTAACACACTGGTACCACATTGATAGTGGAGCACTGGCATTTTGTACCCTGGTGTGTTGTAAAGGATAGAACACCAAGAATGAGACGTCCAATGAAATTCCCCTCTATGAAAGTTCGGGCAATATATGTGTCGGTGTGTTTCTGTATATAGTATCGATGCATTTGATTACAATGATTGCATCGCTACATTTAATTTTATAAATCGTTATCTTATCACTGTCGTTAGTTAAGTGAAGTGTACCAATGCGTAATGTTAAACGACATTGGTATGATCTATTCGGTGCATGTATTTTTTTTATAAAGTATTGTGGTGCATTTGAACATTGACGTTTCAGGCATTATGTTTCGAGTACGCCTCAATGCAGTTGGTTAAAATTGGTGCACCACCAGGTTAAATGTCATATATCGTTGAGCCAACGATGCGGTTAATGAAGTGAAATGTGTTGGTGCAGGTAGAAGCCCATTGTGCACCGGTTACGAGGCATTCTGAAGGATGTATCGTATAGTAAATGATAGAGCATCGCGAACAAGGGATCCAATGAGACGCCCCGCTATGAAAATTCAAGCAATATATGTCTTGGTGCATTGATATATACAGTACTCGTGTATTGGATTACAATAGTTGCACTGCTACGTTAAATTTTAAAAATCGTTAGTTAAGTGAGTGTAGCGGTGCGTAATGTTAAATGACACAAGTGTGATTTATTCGATGCATGTATTTTTTTATAAAGTATGGTAGTGCATTTGAACATCGACGCCCTGAGGAGTTATTTTTCAGGTATGACCTTATGCGGTTGGGTAAAATTGGTGCACCACCAGGTTAAATTTTATATATCGTTGAGCTAGCAGTGTGGTTAATGAATTGAAATATATCGGTGTAGGTAGAATCCCATTGTGCACTAGTTTTGGGGTGTTACGAAGGATGCACCACTTTGTTTTTAATAATTTATCACGGTGTGCTTGCTTGAACGGTACTAGTGTGTACATATATGAGTCACATCAGAGGCAGTGCTCATTGTGAATTTAACACAGTATGCACTGCTTCAGGGCGATCTAAACTGTTCAAGCGCACCGTGCGAAATTGAAAAAAATCACAAATTTCAAGCTAAATTGTAATTTTGATTGAATGGAAATGAAAATAAGAAGGTAATAAATAATTTACCTAGTCTCTTTTGTCCCGAGAAGGCATGGTTTCACCATTGATATGAAACGAAAATTTTTGGTAATTTCCAAAATTTGGAAATGTGTGGAATCCACTAATGGAGTTATTCAATTTGGTGCAGAACACCAAAAACAGGGTGTCTTAAGAAGAAAGGTGAGCACAAGTGCTTGATTGAAAGTTTGGAAGCAAAGGATGCACTGTAACAATGAAAATCAGTTTGGTAATTTATTTTTTATATACCCTACCAAAGTTCCCCTTTCGACAATTAGGTGCATCGGTGTGTGTTGTTCAACAACACCGACACAATTTATTTGGTGTATGTAATTTTATTATAAAGCATGGTGGTGTGTTTAAACATTGACACTATGGGGCGTTATGTTTCAGGTATACCCCATTGTTATTGATTAAACTTGGTGCACCACTAGATTAAATTTTATATATCAGCGAGCTAGCGGTGTTGTTAATGAAGTGTAATGTACCAGTGTGGGTATAAGCCCATTTTTCATCGGTGTCGGGGCGTTCTAAAGGACACACCGTTTTGTTTTTTTAGTAATTTATCATGGTTCTCTAGCTTGAACGACACCGATGTTGACATATATGGACACACTGACAATGGTTCTCACTGTGTATATTTAACATAGTACGCACCACTTCGGGGCTAGCCGAACCGTTCAGGCACACCATACGAAATTGAAAAAAATGTCAAATTTCAAGCGAAATTGTAATTTTGATTAGATGAAAATGAAAATAGGAAGGTAATAAATAGTTTACCTACTCTCTTATGTCTTGAGGAAGCATGGTTGCACCATTGAGAGGAATTGAAAATTTGTGATAATTTCCAAAATTTGGAAATGTGTGGAATCCACCAATGGAGCTATCCAAGTCAATGTAGATCATCATAAACATGACATGTTAGGAAGAAAGGTGAGCATCAATGCTTGCTTGAGAGTTTAGAAGCATGGGATGCACTGTAACAATGAAAATTGGTTTGGTAAAAAAAAAATATTTACCCTACCGCAGTGTGCCTTTAGGCGCACTAGTGTGTGATGTTCAACAACACCAATGTGATTTATTCAATGCATGTAATTTTATTATAAAGTATGGTGATGCTACTGGAACATGGATGCCTCAGATCATTATTGTTCATGAACACATTGGTGCATATATACCTTAAAGGCACACCGAGAAAAAAACCTATGTGAAAACCTCTGGTGGCTCGCCTCCACTATGAACAATGACAGTGAATTTGAACATTTAAGCATGGGTGCAGTATATTTTAGGTACACATCAATGAATATGTACCATAAAGGTGTATCGAAATAAAATAAAAATAAAAATAAAATAAAAAACTCCTTAAAAACCTTCGCCCTCCTACCTCCACTAAAAACCTTTGTATAAATAGTTAAGGGAAGAATTTTTTGTGGAGGTTTCGTAAAAAGATCCACAAGAAGGTGTTCTCCTTATAGTGTCCTTAGGTCTGTCTATGGAGATGTGCAGTAAAATATTGGGGTTATATCTGGTTTTGTTTGACGTTTATGGATCGTATGAGGAACAACAATAGTTCTGGGAGAGGGTTTTCAATATTCAGTGCCTAAAGTCTAATAGTATTATTATGGGAGGAGATACGAATGTTACACTAAGTTGAATATAGATTTGGGAGGACGTTGCAAGGGTAGATCTACTCGCGGATTTTTTTACTAAAATATTGGAGGCTAGTAGTTTGGTAGATGTGGAACCTTTGAAACTTATACCTACATGGAGCAATAACAGGGCTAGAAGGGAAGGGGTTCACGAAATATTGGATAGGTTTATGGTTCATAATTCAATCCTATATATTATGCATAGATGTAGGTCTTGGATTGATTCAAGCTAATGCTCTAATCACTTTCCAAAATTTCTTGAACTGGATCTTAATGACCCTAGATGTAGAATTCCCTTTAAGTTCAATATGGTGTGGATAAAGGAGGAAAAGTTTTTAAATTTAGTTAAGGAGAAATAGAAACATGTTGATCATTCCTTGGAATCATCTACTAGTGATCAATTCATTATAGCACTTAAAACTATTAAGGTAAGGGTGGCATATTGGATAGGGGAGATATATAGGGCTCATGATCAATTACTGGTGGAGGTGGAAAAGGAAGTGGAGGAACTGGTAGGGATAAAGAAATAGACAATAAAATCAAAAGTAGGGCCACCTGGCTAGAACTAGGGGACAACTATACAAAACACTTTCACTCATTTTCCAATCACAGACAGGGTATCAAAATAATTTTGGAATCGTAGTATCAAGATGGTACAAAGGTCAAAGGATTTAATGACCTAGTGGACCTTGGAGTCAAATACTTTGAGGGGATTTATAAGTAGCCAGAAAGGGAGAATTTGGTAGAAATATTGAAAGTTATCTTATTTTTTCCATTTATGATCAATGAGAAAATTAATGAGGAGTTGTACATTCTGGTTACAAAAAAGGAATTGTTTTCAATCTTGAAATTATTTAAAAAGGACATGAATCCTGAACTAGATGGGTGGTCGATTGAATTTTGTATTGATTTATTTGATTTACTAGGTACAAACTTGTTGTGAGTGGTGGAGGAGTTAAGAACCTCCAACATGATGGAAGGTAGCCTAAATGAAACATTCCTAACCTTGATACCTAAACAAGACTACCCAGTCTCTTTTGACATATTTAGACCTATCTCACTTTGAAATTGTTTATACAAGATAATTTCAAAAGTGATCACAACAAGATTGAAGCCTATACTCTCTGAGTACATTTAAACAGAACAATTTAGTATTTTAAAGGGAATATAGATTCATGAAGTCGTTGGTACATCCTAGGAGGGCCTACACTCTATTAACTCTCTCCCATGCTAGCAACAATAATCAAGATTGATTTATCTAAGGCTTATGATAAACTTTCCTAGTTGTATCTCTGGTTATTACTTATACATATTGGTCTCTTGGTGCCTTTGGTCAAAAGGATTATGTGTTGTGTTTCCACTTCTTCATTTGTTATTTTTATAAATAGAGCTACCACATGTTTCTTCAAACCAATAAGGGGTCTTAGCCAGGGATGCCCATTATCCCCTTACCTTTTTGTTCTTGTGGTAGAAGTTCTGAGTAGGTATTTACAGGAAGCTAGGAGTGTGAGGTCTATTCAAGGGGTCGAGATTAGGGTTGAAGCTTGGTCTCATCTACTATTCATGGATGATGTTCTTATGTTCTATTTTGGGACTGGTAGAGAAGGTGCTCAGCTATAGTAATTACTTATGTTATATAATAAAGCCACGGGAATGGAAGTGAATGTTACTTAATCAACTATTTTTACTTCAGGTATGGAGTATGATATTATTCTTTATTTTGAAAGGTATTTTCATTTTCATTATTTGTATCTTAATGATGGCATTAAGTACTAGGCTTTACTCTTAAGCCGAATTTTTGTGGGAAGGTAGATTGGTGGTGGTTGGTATCAAGAATTAGAAAAAGAATCACAAATTGGTGCAATAAGTGATTATCAAGAGGAGGAAGATCAGTCTTAGTCAACTATGTTCTTGAATCCATCTTGGTGTATTGGCATACACTACCACACATTCCAAAAGGAATTTTGGAGAAAATTAGAAAGTTGTGTTATAATTTTTGTTATGTTCCCATATCTAAAAATATAAGATAAAACCAAATAACTCACATAAAGGAATAAACACTAGAGAAATTGTAGAGAAAACCCTTGAGGTAGGGTTACACCATATATTAATCCTTATGGAAGGATAACACTCATCAAGCAATGCTTGATACATTCACAATATTATTCACCATGCTCTTTGCATTGCTAACACTTCTTTATATAGTGTTATATATCTTCTAAGAACATTCTAGAGAAGTAATATTCTAGTAGGTGGAACCTTATAGTAAGCCTTCTTACATTTATTGTGTCCACACTATGGGCCTTATTTACTAGAAATGGCCTCCATACACAACAATATATCTATTATTATTATTCACATTGGGTACCTACCTAGGTACGCTCATATTTCCCCTCTAGGTATACTACATTTCATCCCCTTTAGCATGTTTCATCCTCAAAACATGGGAAGGAACCATATAATATGATCTACTAAGAAATGTAGCCAACTAGAACCAAGTACAAGCATCCATCCAACCTAATGGAATATGAACATGGCGTCCAACTATTGTCATGACACCTTGATCTTGATTCTTGTCACTCCTTAGGTGCCATGGGGTTTTTTCTCTTCTTTTATATTGTCCTACAGTGTCGATAGTCCTCCATGTACCTATTGATTAGTGTCATGTATGGTGCCATGTTGCTCCATAATAATTTTGTTGATGCTCATGCCTTAGCCTTGATGACTATTGTTTCTCTAGGTGGTGTGGATGGAAATATACATCAACCTTAACTCTCGATTCCTCTTGCTTGGACTTGTCAACATGGTTGTCCTTTGAGTCATGTAGCTCCTTGGCTTCATTTTTATGCCATTCTTGAGACTTTTATTCATATGGTTCAGTAGGCTCAACTTGTGATTCAACCTCTTACTCTACAATTATTTTCCCAACAATAACTTCATTAGTTTCCCCCACAAGCCCTTCTAACTTACTAAGAGACATATCTTGAAGTGTAATTTTCTTTCTCTTATACCATTTCTTCAAAAACTTATTTTGCACACTCACATTAATACTACTAACTAATTCCATCCAAGAATAAAAACTATATCATTCATATCTATGACATGAAAAACAGAATGAAACACATATTTATCCGTCGCAGTCTTCGAATTTTTAAAAATTTGAATGATTTCAACTCCAACCTGTGTGCTTTGAATATTCATTGTAGGTACTTGCAACCTTTTAGACAAATTAACATTGATAAAATTATGCATGCAACCAGGGTTAATAAAAAAATAACCTTATCTTGTTGAATGCATCCATGGACCTATAATATAGAGTTTCCACATGAAAATGAACCCTAGGTTCTCTCTTTATCCTTTTTTCCAACATGAGACCACCTATCTAAGTATAGTTTCTCATATCCCTCATAGGAAAGAGTCTTTATCTCTTCATGGTTAAGATCATCCCACCATATGCTAGTATCATCCTTTAAATCAACGAGTAGATCTAGTCTCCAAAATAATGAATGCTTAGAATTCATCCATTTTATATATTCTTCAATACTAGGCCCATCATTTTCCTTGTAAATACATATTTCTTGATATAACCCAAAAATAGAACTAGGGTTTGTAAAAATAACTTACTTTTCAATAATTTTGTCTATACTTCTTTGATTGGTTGTGATGACCACAATTATGAAATGTCATGGTGAGTATACGTCTAACAATGTTGGTTTCACTGAAATCGAGCGCTCTAGCAAAATATATATGATCTGTGAATTGCATGGTTGTCTCAGGGAAAACCCTAAAACTTTGTTGATTTTAAAATGTTGATAACTTCACTTCTCGGAATTTGTTTCGGATGATTTTTTTTTAAATTGGGTATTTTTCGAAGAGAAACTCAAATATCCAATTGGTTCTACAAATTCAACTCAAAAAATTTCAGAATTTAATCTGAATTGTGTCGTCCACTTTTTTCCCTTGAAAAGTCTTCAAAAAGAAAAAAGAAGAAAAGATTCCATCTTTGTCCAAAGAAAGAGCTCCGATACCAAATTTTATATACCTCATATTTGGAAATATAATATAGAATGAAATCAATCACATAAAATAATAAACACAAGATAATTTGTAGATAAAACCCTTGAGGTAGGGTAACACGATATATTATTCCTTATGGAAGGAAATCACTCGTCAAGCAATGCTTTACACACTTACAATATTCTTCATCATGCTCTTTATATTGCTAACACTTCTTTATATAGTGTTATCTATCTCCTAGGAACATTCTAGTAGGTGGAACCTTCTAGTAAGTCTTATTATATTTATTTTGTTCACACTATGGGCCTATTGGGTACATCCCTAGGAAATATGAGGGTACCTAGGGAGCTACCCAATGGGAATCGTTAATACTCTATAATTTTCTTTGGTTGTGGAAAGAAAAGCCAAAGGTAACCACAAACCAACTTGTAGATTGGAAGCTATCCCTTCCAACCCAGAGAGGGCTCTCTCGTATAACTCAGCCACAGAAAAGACTGGTTATTTGATAAGCACAATGGCTAGATCTTCAGTTGAGCTAGGATTTCAAAATATGCTGGTAAGGTTGAGTGAAACACCCATTGGGCATGGAGTCATAATAAATGTATGTCAAATCGAGGCTTTCAAAACTGGTTAATATGAACACATTCACTTCAAAGGCTAGGTAGCTAGCAATCTGTCAATCATCAAAATTATTGTAGTATGGTGGTGAGAATAAAATAACACATCAATTATAACAGAGCACCTAGCAGTGGATGAATTTTGTTACAATATTAGAATATTAACGTAGGAAGTTGAATGTGATATAAAGAGCGTCGAAGATGAATTCTCTATCTATAATCATCCATTCTAAACAGAAGAATAAACATCATGATTAACAAAGATAGAAAGCATTCACAAGGAAAACAAACTGCAGATTACCAACACAAGAATATTTGAGACAAATGTCCAAGTACTTATGCTCAAAATATTTAAACTACATGCATCGACAATATAAGTCCAGGAAAGTAATTCCACATCAAACTGCAGGATGACATACCAAAAGAACCATAAGCCAATTCTGGAGGCATCGTGAATATTGAATGTTCTCCTTTATTCATAGTAAGGATACCTTGGTCCAAGAACAGACGATCAACTTCCAACAAAGGAACTTATCCTAAGGAGTTTTTCACAGAGGATAGATGCAATCCATTTGGGCAATTCTAATTTTATCCACATTCTTTCATATTTGCTCTATATTTCTCTGAAAATATGCTCCCAAATGAATGCTTTCGCAGGGACTGGTTGCTTGTAATAGAGTATGTATAGAAGCCTGATATGAAAGTATCTTAACCCAGGAATTCTTATCGATGCCAAGCCAAACCTTTGAAAACAAGAGACCCTGCATTTTTTGTTTTAAAGCGATCTTGGCAATGAGCAATCAGAAGTAGATCTTTGTCTCGACACTTTGACTTGTGAGCTCATGGAACACTTTGATACTCTCGACACTTTGTTAATTGATTTTTATTTGTCGTGTGAAGTCAGTGGCTCACCCTTACCATAATTTCTTAGTCAATGTACTTCAATATGCACCTGGATATGTGGGAATTTAATACATGTTAGTGTGCTTGACACTTGTGCATGGATATGGGTGCGTTCACTTTCCTCTCTGGAATATATCCCACATATAACACATACAAATGTTTTAAGTCACTCATATATGCAGAAGTATAGGACAACTATAGATGCATTGTGCACAATAAATGCCCCTTATGGGCTCCTCCCTTTGGCTTGGCACTTGGTCTTGGAAACTGGGATTTGGTGCTATGTGTGTTATGTTGGAACTCACTTGTGTTTATACTTGATTGGATCATGGATATAAGTGGTAAAAATGACACTTGGAGATTGGGTAGAGATTAGACCCAATATTTTTTAAATAAAACCACTAATGCCATGCAGAGAGACTCGAGATCCAAATAGGCACATTTAAGACCAAAAAATACAAATTTTTTGCCAAAATTCTATATTTTTGTTGATCACCAAAATGACTATAATAGTTGTCTACCAAGCTCTACAAAATGATTGAGATTGCAAGTGCCTTTAACACTTGTTTAAACTGGAAAATCGATGTTGTTTTAAGGACCCAAAAATGCATTGTCAAACTAGCAAGGATAATTTCAAAGATGTTGTTATATGTGCTAACATCGCCTCCAATGGAGATGGTGTCCTCCCAGGTGCTGCGAAAGTGCCATAATGCTGCAAAATGAGCGAATAGGCTCATAAATTGGCATGAAAATTATAGGGTGCCAACAAGAATAATAACATATATGTTTTTATGTATGGAGGTCATTCCTAGTATATAAGGCCTATAGTGTAAACACAATAAATGTAAGAAGGCTTATTASTAGAAGGTTCCACCTACTAGAATGTTCCTAAGAGATAGATAACACTATATAAAGAAGTKTTGGTAATGTAAAGACCATGGTTAATAATAGTGTGGATGTATCAAGCATTGCTTGAGGAGTGTTATCCTTCCATAAGGATTAATATATGGTGTTACCCTACCTCAAGGATTTTCTCTACAATTTCTCTTGTGTTTATTCCTTTATGTGAGTGATTTGGTTCTATCTTATATTTTCATATCTAAGAACATAACATTTGGTATCAAAGCTACATTTCTTAGTCGATCATACTATATAGTTTCTTCATATGTTTCGAGGATGAAACATGTGAAGGGGGGTCGAATGTAGTATACCTAGGGGCGGGGGGGGATATGACGGTATCTAGGGAGGTACCCAATGGGAATAATAATAAATATGTTGTTGTGTATGGAGGCCATTCCTAGTAAATAAGGCCCATAGTGTGAACATGATAAATGTAAGAAGGCTTACTAGAAGGTTCCACCTACTAGAATGTTCTTAGGATATAGATAACACTATATAAAGAAGTGTTAACAATGTAAAGAGCATGGTGAAGAATATTATAAGTGTGTCAAGCTTTGCTTGAGGAGTGATTTCCTTCCATAAGGAATAATATATGGTGTTACCCTACCTAAAGGGTTTTCTCTACAATTTATTTTTTGTTTATCCTTGTGTGTGACTGATTTGGTTCTATATTATATTTTTGGATCTAAGGTATATAACAATTTCCTTTGGCAAGGAAGTGGTGATTTTGAAAGATCTTGGTGGGTTAAATGGAATAATATGGAAGTTCCTTAGGCATTAGGAGGTTGAGGATTAAAAAATATTCACCTCTTTAGACAATACCTAGAAGTTAAATCTTTATGGTTTGTACTTGCTAAGGATAGTCTCTAGAGTAGAATATTGGTTTAGAAGTACATTTCCCCTGGAACCAAAATTGATTGGATAAAAAAAGAGAATAAGTCAATCTAAAATGTGTCTAATTAGTGGAAGGAATTGTCACCTAGTTATAGGCTCCTTCCTGGCCTGGTGTGTGGGGGAAGGGACACAGGTGAGGATCAGGGTTGATGTAATAATGGGATGTACTCAAGACATTTTTCTTCCAAATTCCCTCATTCAACACTTGCAATATATTGGGAGAACAATGCTTAATTTAATTAATAAATTGGGGGAAACAACACTATGAACAAGGTTGGTCGAATTCAACAGATTTGGGTCTAGGTGGGGCATTTAGAAGAGATTGGGAGGTTTTGTTTAAAAATTACAAAGGACCCATATCAGACTTAGTGATAACTTGGATGAACTATTCTGGGGGTTAAATAAACAAGGGGGATTGCTCACTACAAAGTTGGGTTACTAGGCTCTATTTACATTTGATAAGGATGCAGTTCAGTGATGGAAAAAAGCATTGTGGAAGGTAAAGGCTCCTCAGAAAGGGAAACTACTTATGTGGCTTACCCTATCAAATTGGGTCTTGACTTGGGATCTCTTATAACAATGAGGTAAGGTGGGGCCTAGTAGGTGCAATATTTGTAATATGCATGAGGAAACCAACCTCCATCTTTTTCTGCAGTGTCCTTTTTTTGTTCAAGTGTGGCATGAGATTGAAGAGTTACTTGGTTTTGATTCCTTGTGGAAGGGGATAACCATTGAAGCTTTCTTTTATATTTGGTTTACAAGGGAGGAACTATAAACTTTGTGATTTGTGCCTTATATATCCTTATGGGGTATTTGGCTTGCGAGGAATTCTTCCCTTTTCGAGGACAAATTTCTCCCCACCTTTCAAATCTCCGTGTATGTGATGGGCTTACTTTACTTTTTAAAGGAGGCTACCAATCAAAGGATTCCAAGGGTAATACATGACTTGCAGGTCGATACCTCAATTCCTTGAGGCCATTTTGATGGGGGCCAAGGACATAATAGAATAGTTTGCATTGGGTTTACCTTTTTTATTTTTAATTCAAATTACTATCAGTTTAAAACGAATTTGAGTAAGGGTACTAATAACTTGGGGAAACTTATGGCCCTCTTCTATTTGCTTAAATTTGCTTTGGACAGGGATTTGAGAACAATTCATGTTTTTGGTGACTCCCTTTTGGTAGTTAACTAGATGATTGAGAAAGTGTAGATCCAAAACATTAGGTTAATTGTTGTTGATGACTAGCTAAAGGAGATAGCCATATCTTTCCAGAATATTAATTTTTATCATATCTTCCATGAACAAAATAAAGTGGCAGATAAACTTTCCAAGGAAGGTATGGAATTGATGGAGATCCATTTTGTACGCTTGAAATTTTATGAAGGTCAATTTATTGTCAATGGACAATATAATCATGAGGAATTTTGATAATGCGGTTTATGTATTGAGTCTGTAATATGTCAGAGATACATACAATGTTGTGTGTAGATAATTTATTTTGATTAAGTCTTTAATATGTCGAAGATGCATATAGTGTTGTATGTAGACAATTGATTTTGATTAAGTCTATAATGTGTCAAAGATATGTATAGTGTTATTTGTAGACAGTTAATCTTGATTAAGTATGTAATATGTCAATTCTTACTGATGACAACTCATTGAGTCTTTTTGTTGAGTCATTGCTAGCTCATTTTTCTAGTCGCTTATAGTGCGCATATGTGGGTCGAATATGGTGGGAGCAGAGAGTGTAGGAAGCACCTTATTATTGTATTTTATATTCTACTTGAATGTGAAGTACATTTTTTTCTTGGATAAAAAAAATCAAACCACAATCTCATATATAAAACCTAATACTATTCTAAATTACTTTAAAATATTGTAAAATAATAAATTTATTTACTTATTAACTTTTTTTCCTTAGAAGCGTAAATTTTATTTCATCAGGGGAGAAAAGGAATTCACATTTGTAGCAGAATGCATGAGACATGTATTTAGAAAAGTTGTAGGGAGAACTTTCTAGGCCCCGGGACAACAACAAATCTCATATATAAAACCTAATACTATTCTAAATTACTTTAAAATATTGTAAAATAATAAATTTATTTACTTATTAACTTTTTTTCCTTAGAAAAAAGCGTAAATTTTATTTCATCCAGAGAAAAAAGAAATGTACATTTTGTAGAATACATGAGACAATGTATTTAGAAAAGTTGTAGGGAGAACTTTCTAGGCCCCGGGACAACAACAAAAATAGACCGGTTGAAATCTTCGCCAGAATTACATCCACTAAGTGTTTTTACAAAAAAATAGTCATGAAGAAGTTGTCAAGTTTTTAATCAATAGTTGATCAAAATTTGCAGGTTAAATGCCAGAAATAATTGTGATGTATCCTTTATCAAAAAAACTAAAGAGAGATGCCAGTGGGGGGCTTCTCTTTAATAAAAGTCATCCATTGTCCAAAACCCATAGTGTGTTCCTTCTTTGAATTTTGAAATCATCCATTGTCCAAAACCCATTTGAACACCTGCTAGAGAGCAAATCTGCCTTCAAGTTACACTCCATGTAGACATGCCACAAAGAGAAAGAATCAAAAGAGTCCAAAAATATGAAACTTATTCAAGTAATGAAAGCAGAAGAATGTTGTGACATTTTTGTGTTTTCTGGGACCAGTTTATGACTGTAATTGAATCACCAAAAATCTGAATGTTTTTGACACATTTTTCCCCGCAAAGACTAACAATAGTTTTAGAGACATGAGCTCAATATAATTATTTGTGTCAATTCCTATCCCCATCTTAAGTTTGAAGAAATGGCTTTCCGAGAGATAGATCATTTCAGCCCCTCCACAAAGTTGGTTGTTATTTTGTGAAGCCCTGTCAAAATAAGATCAGGGCTTGGTAGAGTCCACTTGTTCTTCCTAAATAATCGAAATTGTACACGACCCTTTTTCTCATGGGAATTGGGATATAATGTTGAGACCTTGTGTCGTTATTATTTATGGCATTGAGGGATTATCCTGGAATATGGAAGTGTTACTTTCCAACCATGCACCCCAACTGAGGATCAACGAGAGTGCCTTGAGCCTGTTATTTGAGTCATTGGAAACCAAATCTCTCCAAGCTTTTTCTACCAAAGGACCCTGCCAGGTGTGTTCCTGACTTGGTTTTTTGGAGCACTCCTACCAGATTTATTTAACAAAAGGTCATATTATAAAGAGGTGTGTCACCATTTCCTCATTATCTTTACAATAAGAACACCAACTTGGACCCCCCAACTGCCTTCGTTTCATCGTGTCCCATGTGGGTACTTTATTGACAATTAAGAACCACATAAAAATGTGGGCCTTTAGTTCTTGCTTATGACTGTTGATATTATGCTTTGGTTCCCTTGGAGGAATAGTCATTCTGCAATATTTGGCCATGTGACCAAAATTGTGCATTTGTAGCATTCTAATTCTTCACTCAAGGATTCAAATATGTTGTAGTTTATGATCTTTCCTTCATGAGGCCTTATTGGATAACCATTTCTTGTGTAGCCTTCATAGTTTCTTTTGTTCTTGGTATTGACTCTACAATTCACAACTTTGTGCCCAAAATTATTACATGAATAACATAAACCAATAAAAATAGTTTGATACATGGGGGTGGAAGATCTTATGAATGGTTCTACTCTTCTGAATCCTTCTTCTTCTTGAGTTCTTTCCATTGTTGGTTTTTGTTAATTCTAACTTATGAAACTTCTAGGTGGTGCAGTTTCTCTGTGATCTTATTCTTGGATCTTCTTGCCTTCTTTCCTCTTAGGAGAACCTCTAACAATTTTTGCATATCTTCTTTTCTATATTTCTTTATTTGTTATCTTGGAGCTCGATCCTTTCTTTGTCTGGTTGTATCCAAGCCTAGATCTGGCATAGTATGACCCTTGACTACTAATGATCTCATCCAATATTTTCGTGTTGTTTTGCTGCATATATTTTTTCTAAAGGTCTTTTCTTAGAGTCACTATTTCTACTTCCAAACTTTCAATCATATTCTCCTTTTCATCTAACTGACCTCTTAATGTTTCTTCAATCCTTTTGTTCTCTTCTACTTGAATTTTAACTGCGTGATTATCTGCTCAACTTCTTCTGAGTCGGAATTATGAGATCCTTCTTTCCTCTTTAGTTCTTCCTTGAGTAACTTGATTTTATTTCTTCCATTCCTTAGATCTTCTAGGGCACTGATTAATTCTACTCTAAGATCAACTTCTCCTTCTTCTTCCTAGTCTTCCTCAGAATCTTCTACTTCCCTGAAGAGTACTCTTTATGTATCACTATCAGTGTCTTCATCCTCATCTGATGAGGAACCGTCTTCTTTGGTGCAAAGACTTTTCTTGAAGAATTTCTTTTTTGTTTTTTTTACCCTTTTGATTTTTCTTTTTCTTTCTAGGGGCTTCTTCTTCATCACTTTCCTTTTTGTTAGCATGAGGTAATTTAGAAGAAAAATGACCAATACCACTACAATTAAAATATTTCAATGAAAGCATACCTTTGTATTTGTCATTTCCTCTTTTCAACTTTCTCACGAAGTTTTCCATTTCTTCATCTTCCTCTTAATCATCGTTGCAGCTACAACTTGGATTTGACATTAGCTTCGATTTGTTCTTCTTTATATTCTTGGATGCCTTGAATGTTGCTTCCTTCGTGGTTGGGTTCTCTTGCTCCGTCCTCATTTCATATAATGTGAGTATCTCATGTAGCTCATCCATGTTCAAAGTATCTAGGTTTGTTCTTTCTTCAAGGGTTGAAATATTTGGGTCAAATCTCATAGGTAGAGAGCATATTACCTTTTGAACAATGATTGGTTCCTTCATCTCTTCTCTGAAACCTTTAATAATGTTTACTATTTCATCAACTCATAGAAAGTAGGTTGCAATGTCTTCGTCTTCCTTCATCTTCAATTGTTCAAACTTAGCCCTGAAGGTTTGGAGTTTATCTTCCTTGACTTTATCATCTCCTTCATAAATCTTTTGAAGCTTATCCCAAAGATCCTTTGCAGAATCGCAATGCATAACCTTAACAAATATTGAATTAACAAGACTATTTAGAATAGTACCTTTTGTTTTCTTTGAGTTTCTTTCCATCCTTGTTTGTTAGGGGGTGGGTGGTGCTTTGTATCCATCTATTATTGCTCATCGGACATCAAATCCTTATGCCTATAAAAAGGTTTGCATTCTTATACTCGAGAATGCATAATTTTGATCATCAAATATTGGTGCTCGAATCTTAGTGTATTCCATTATCTCCTTCCAGTGGTTAGACTACTTCTTAAAGGACCTGCTTTGATACCAATTGTTGGAATACAGAGAGGGGGGTGTGAATCAATATTATAACTTTTATTACTTTTAACCATAGTATATATTCTTCAATGGTATTTAGTAATTTATAATTAGGATTCAATATATCATCAATAGTATAATCATAAGTAGTATCACATCACCAATATCACATCAGATACATAGTACACCATAATTTACGTGTAAACTCGAATGGGAGAAAACCACAAAATCTTTTTATTATATTTCAAAAGAATGTATTAATTGGAAGCACCAACTTCCCAATTCTCCAGCTGCAACTGGAAGGAGGCTCCAACCTGAAGGAAGAAACAACTCCCTGAATTCGCTGGCTCCAACCAGAAGGAGGCTACAACTCCCTATGTTATCTAGCACCAACTAGAAGGTGGATACAACCAACTTTCCTTGCCCCGTCCTACTGCTCTGAAATATAAATGTAGACCAACCTATCACTGTCCCTATCATTGGAACTATCACTGTTACTACCACTGATATTGAATTATCTCATAAACATCATCAACCAACCAAATCTACTCACATAAATCATATGCCAAGATCACCACAAACAACTCTCAACCATATCAAAAAATGCCTCAAACAAATACCATATGATATGCCTCAACCATGTACCACAAGATATTCCATAAACCATGTACTAAACAAGTACCAAAACTCTCAAGATGTGCATCAAGCATAAACCATAATCTCCAAAATATCACCAATCCATGCCACAAATATGAGCCATAACATTACTAATATATAACCCTCAAAACTTACACAATGACATACCTCGTAACCTATGGCCATCTTGATGCATAAGCATACCTTGCTGAAACCTGGAACAAGCATCCCCTTTACTTTAACTCATCCTTGCTACCTCATATTTGCCAATAGATCAAGTGTTCACTAGATAGATATTCAATGAACTTGTGTGTAAGAATGAGGGATGCTTGATGTGTATTTATACTCTTCCATGTAACTGTTTTTCAACCACTTTACCCTTAATTAATTTCCTGTTGTAACCACTTTACCCTTAATTAATTTATTGTTACAATTGTTTTACCCTTTTTCCTAATTTTAGGGTAATAATTGTCTTACCCTTTTTCCTAATTTTAGAGTCATAATTGTTTTACCTTTTTTCCTAATTTTAGGGTCATAATTGTTTTACCCTTTTTACTAACTTTAGGGTCATAACTATTTTACACTTTTTCCTCATTTTAGGGTCATAATTATTTACCTTTTTTCTTAATTTTAGGTTCAATCTGTACTTTCTTGTTACAGCCACTTTACCATTTCATTAAATACTTGTAACCAACTAGGGGCTTCTTGACCATTCTTCGGGGCTTCCAACTTCATAAGGCCATAATTCCTCAACCGCGAGGAACTACGTGGCGTACCACATATCACCAGAAACAACATGATGAGTAATATCCATCTATGAGTGTCTTATATGAATCTACATTGTCCTTCATGTCCATATTCCTAAATCAAATTTGGGTACCAAAACCACACCGTTCGGGCTTATTCAAGGGTTGACATCAATGACAACCAATCTTTCAACACCTGTAGCCTCCAGTAAAATAGAGAAGTGATCAAATTCACCTCAATTTCCAACCCATTGTCTCAATTGAATAGGGGTATCTAGTATTTTGTCTGATACAAGAAATTGGTCGATTATTTTTTCAATTATGTCCTCCCCTACTCTCTTATTCCTCCAAGTATGGTTTAGTTTGACCATATCTATATCCGACAAGCCCTTCTCTCCTAGGATGTGAATTAAAAAATCATATAAGGGGTCGGTTATCGCCTTGGGGCCCCATACTACAACAGCTCCCATTGAGAAATTTAGGCCTCTTCCTAAGATTAGGGCTTCATAGTTCATGAGAGAGTTTTTTAGCAAAGATTCCCAGAAAGGGGCTCAGTCTTGGTATGGGCCGTAAACATTTACCACCAAGAACACCAACCCCAAATATTCCAAACATATATCTACCCTTAAGACAGATTCAAACCCCGAGAATTTTTCATTTTGACAATTTTGATATTCCACCCAATTGCCAGACCCCCAGAATGGCCCCTAGCATCTGCACCTATAAAAATCCATTGCTTAAAAAGGGACTCCAATAAATTTACGACCATTGATCCATCCCCCAGTGTTTCATGAAGAAGAGTAATATGTGGCTAGTTATATTCCACCAACCTTTTTAGGGCCGATTTTTTGGAAGGGCTCACCACACCTCTGCAATTAAAGGAGGGAGTTTTCATAAGGAAACCCCTTTTGGCATTGGCGATGTTCTAAGTGCCCCCAATATGGATAGTTATTTCTTGACTACCATGTCCACGAGTTCCCTTTTTTTGGCCTTCGATATATGAGATTTCCTTCCATGACCTTTACCTCCTATAGGAGGCACTGGATTTTTTCCCAATCCCTCCACCCCTTTACATGTGGCTCCCAAGGAGGGAATAAATCTATTCCTAAGATGATAGAAAAATGTTTCCTCTTATGAATCCATCAAGGACTCGACTTGTATTGTTATTTTTGTGGTGGAATCAAAGGCCTTCTCTTGAACTAAAGAATAGTGAGCTAGAGATGATCCCAGCATAAAAAAAATAATAATAATGGGCCCAAAATCCCAGTTGGAAAAGGGGAGGATTTTTAGAGAACTTGACCAGTCCCTTCCCAAGAGATTCAAATAATTTGTCAAAAAATGAATGGTAGGAGTAGGAGAAGAAAGCATACCCATCTGAGGAACGAACCCCGACATGTATCCAGAGAAAATTGATTTGCCAGTGGTACCTACCCAAGATCAGGAATAAACTCTTGAGGAGATTGAGATAAAAGTTGGATGGCTTGCCTTTCTTCTGCTACTTCAACACCCTGCTCCATTGAAGGTGAACTTGTTTCCTCCACCCTACTCTGATTCTCAGAAGGTGGCAAGGATTCCACCTCCTCATAAGTTGTCGTCCTCTTTTTTTTTATCGGCATACAAGGACCTCCAGCCTATCCATGAAATGGAAAGTGGAACTCACTAGCTATGTGACCATGTAAATGGCATCGATGACATTGAAAAGGGATTCCTTTGTAGTCCAATTTATGAACATAGTTTGTGTTTTCCATCACTAGTTCCATATCCTCTACCAAACCTTCCTTGATATCTAAAGAGACCAAAATTTGAGCAACTGTCAACTCACTCATTGATTGAAAAGAAATGTATGCATCTAAAAAATTCCCCATGGCATTCCCTAAGTCCTTAAGAATTTCTCTATTCTAAAACTCGGTTGGTAATCCAGGGAGGCACACCCAAATTGGGGCCACATTCGTTCTTTCCCTACTAGCATCTGTAACACCATGTTTCCCCCAGTCTGTAAAAATAACTATACTGGCCAAGAACTGTGGCAAACTCAAAATGTGAATGTGTGATGTGAATGGACCTTGTGGAAAAGGTCGATGAATGTAAATAATAATATAAATATATATATGTATTGTAGGACTGTTGAGAGGGGAAGTTGTTGAAAAAGAGACCATGATGGCTAAAGAAAGGTGGTGGAAGGCACCTGGAAAGGTGGTGTTAACTTCCCCTGAAACCAATACCGTATTTGGACTTCACTGGCCCGCAGAACCAAGAGTGGCTCGCTAGCCTCGAWTTAAATGACTCGTCAGGATTGGTAGGTAAAGGGCTCCTCATGAGTAATGAGGGATGGGGGTGAACCGCCCATCCGTAGAGTCCTCCAACCTGACCACTGCGAGGAAAATCATGCCACACGCAACCTCGTCAAACAGAGAAAAGGAAGGAAGTGTGGGCGATCAAGGGCAGACACGAGGGAAAGAGGAAGAGGAGAACTCTGGAAAAACACAGAGTGAGTGATAGCAGAGAAGAAGGAGAGTAACCTTCATTCTCGATCACTGGAAAATAGAGACGCAGTCTCGCAGCATCGTGGTCTCAACTCGGGGGTGGCTAGTGGTAAATCCATTGGGAGTCGTTGAGCCTACGGTTGGGTGGAAACGAGCACCCCTCTCAGCAGTTGCAATCACACCTGGTGTTATTTCTGGTAAGTGTTTTTACATCTTGCATCTTGAAATTTATATGCTGACATGTATGCTCATAGTCTGTGCAGTTTTATGAATGGTTTGCGTATAAGACTGCCTATGTAGTGTTTTGATTTAGAAATGGTGGTTGCACGCTTATAATGGAAAGACTACGTATGGCTTATGTTTTATAAATCGTTATTTATACACATATTGAATTAATCCAAACTTCAAGTCTATTCTCTGGAAATCTATACCCTTATCTGTCTCAGGTAATACCCAAGATAGATCTCCCCATAGAGACACCCTTCTTAGAAAGCTCACCAAGAACCTGGAAAAAGGATTTAAAGGCGCAAGTCTTAGTAACCCTGTACGGGGAAGAATGATCCTCTTGAAATCTCAAAATAACAGCGAAGTAATACTGTGNGGAAAAGGATTTGAAGGCACAAGTCTTAGTAACCCTATACGAGGAAGAATGATCCTCTTGAAGTCCCGAAATAGCAGCGAAGGAATTACCGTGTTCACTTCACAAGAGTCGTCAAGGAGGCATTGGACTGTCGGAATTCTCCGTGGATAATTTGCGAAGTCCCGAGAGCCGTCAGATCTTGCAGAGGAGCAGGGGAGTTACGGTAAGCCTATTTTCAAGTTTTAAGTTCGGGAGAAATCGGACCATAGGATCTGAGTCGACAAGAACCGTTGGATCACTCACGAAATCTCATTTCGTGGATTCGCGAGTTGAAGGGTTAAAACCCTTGCTTCAAAATTCGCGAGGTTGTGAAAGGCAAAGCCCCGAAGGGGCGAAAAGATTTGTGTGAGCCAGTTATTGGTGAAGTGCATCGGAACTCGGTATTTCAGGGTTTCGTGGGTTGAAGAACCGAAAGCTTAGCATCAGGATTTGCGAAGTCGCAAAGTCCGAAACTCAAAAAAGGCGGGAAGTTTCGTTGTGGGACCCGCGTTAACGACGTGTCAGAATTTCGACATTTCGGCATATCGGTGGATAGGAGGTTGAGACTTTTTGTCCCGAAAGTCCCGAAGTCGCGAGTTGCGATAAGGAGTAGCGAGGAGTTTGGGATCTTGGCACTTCGGGTGTCGGGATACAAAGGAGCTAGCGCTTCGGGAAGCGAAGTCGCGAAGTGTCGAAGTTGGGGATGAGGGACACGTGGTAGAACCATAAGGTGGGCCCGTGCGATAGATAGGCGGACACGTGTCACCTAGTGAAAGGAGTCAACACTCGTTGACCTCTTGCGTCTCAGGGACTCGTGAGATAAGGGAACGAGAGTTCAACCCTTCGACTTGTGAAGTCACGAGTAGCAAGAATGCGAGAGGGAAAGCTAACATCGCTTCTCGGGGTTTCGTGAAGGGAAGGTGCCAAGGTTGGATGCCACAACTTGCAAAGTTGTGAAATAGCGAGGAGCGGAGACAACCGTTGGATCCAGGTCGTGGGAGGACCGTTGGATTAGGAACCCCATCACATATCGCGCATTTAGGGGTTCGGAGGTTGAGAGGACCTCGTCTCGACTGCAGAAGTCGCGAAGTGTCGAGAGCTGAGGCACAAGAGAAGGGACACGTGGCAGGACCGCAAGGTGGGGCCCACATGGTTAACAGGCGGACACGCGTCATCTGAGGAGAAGGAGTCAACACTCCGTTGACTTCTTGCGTCTCGGGGATTCGCGAGATATGAGCATGAGAGCTCGACGCTACAACTCGTGAAGTGGCGAGTTGCGAGAAGTGTGAAAGGAAGGTCAACCCTCGCTGAATTCCAAGTTTTGGAGGTTCGCATGGGAAGAGCACGGAGGTTCAACCCTTCGACTTGCGAAGTCGTGAGTTGCGACGAGAGCTAGTGTTTAGCCTAGCTGGTGGTCACGCGTGGAGGGCGCTGACAAAAGGGAGC
>SNQJ01S0004209.1:186809-215238 GCA_010110895.2 Picea sitchensis
GAATGGTTTGCGTATAAGACTGCCTGTGTAGTGTTTTGATTTAGAAATGGTGGTTGCACGCTTATAATGGAAAGACTACGTATGGCTTATGTTTTATAAATCGCTATTTATACACATATTGAATTAATCCAGACTTCAAGTCTATTCTCGGGAAATCTATACCCTTATCCGTCTCAAGTAATACCCGGGATAGATCTCCCCATAGAGACACCCTTCTTAGAAAGCTCACCAAGAACCTGGAAAAAGGATTTGAAGGCGCAAGTCTTAGTAACCCTGTACGAGGAAGAATGATCCTCTTGAAATCCCAAAATAGCAGCGAAGGAATACCGTGTTCGCTTCACAAGAGTCGTCAAGGAGGCATTGGACGGTCGGAATTCTCCGTGGAGAATTCGCGAAGTCCCGATAGCCGTCAGATCTTGCAGAGGAGCAGGGGAGTTACGATAAGCATATTTTCAAGTTTTAAGTTCAGGAGAAATCGGACCGTAGGATCCGGGTCGACGAGGACTGTTGGATCACTCGCGAAATCTCATTTCGTGGATTCACGAGTTGAAGGGTTAAAACCCTTGCCTCAAGATTCGTGAGGTCGCGAAAGGCGAAGTCCCGAAGGGGCAAAAAGATTTGTGTGAACCATTTATTGGTGAAGTGCATCGGAACTCAGTATTTTTGGGTTTCGTGGGTTGAAGAACCGAAATCTTAGCATCAGGATTCGCGAAGTCACGATGTCCGAAACTCCAAAAAGGCGGGAAGTTCCGTTGTGGGACCCGCGTTGACGACGTGTCGGAATTTCTACATTTCGGCATATCGGTGGATAGGAGGTCGAGACTTTTGTCCCGAAAGTACCGAAGTCGCGAATTGCGATAAGGAGTAACAAGGAGTTCAGGATCTCAGCACTTCGGGTGTCGGGATACAAAGGAGGTAGCGCTCGGGAAGCGAAGTCACGAAGTGTTGAAGCTGGGGACGAGGGACACGTTGTAGAACCGCAAGGTGGGCCCATGCAATAGATAGGCGGACATGTGTCACCTAGTGAAAGGAGTCAACACCCATTGACCTCTCGCGTCTCGGGGATTCGTTAGATAAGGGAACGAGAGTTCAACCCTTCGACTTGTGAAGTCATGAGTAGCGAGAACGTGAGAGGGAAAGCTAACATCGCTTCTCGGGGTTTCGTGAAGGGAAGGTGCCAAGGTGCGAAATCACGAGAAGATCAGAACCGTCTTTCTGAGGAGGACAAGTGGCAGATATTGAGGGATCTCGCGAACTCGGAGGTTCGCAAGGTGAGAGCCCAGGAGTTGGGTGCTCCAAGTCGAGAGTGGTGAAATCGCGAGGAGTAAGGATCACCATTGGATCAGAGCCTCATCGCGCGTATCGCGTATTCGGAGGCTCGGAGGTTGAGAGGACCTCTTCTCGACATCAAAAGTCACGAAGTGCCGAAATATGGGCACAAAGGAACACTCGACAGAACCACAAAGTGGGGCCCGTATGATTGACAAGCGGACACGCGTCACCTGGAGAAAGGAGTTAACACCTCGTTGACTTCTCGCATCTCGGGAATTCGTGGGATGAGAGCATGAGTGCTCAACCTTTCGATTTGCGAAGTCACGAAGTTGCAACGGGAGCTAGCGCTTAGCCTAGCCGTTGGTCACGCACATAAGGCACTGACAGAAGGGAGCTATACCCATTACATGATTTCGGATATCGTGAATTTGGAAAGGAAGAGTCCATATAGATTTCGCCAATTAGGAATTCGAGAGTCCCATTAACAAGAGGTCGGGCTCTCGTATTCATAAATCCCAAAAGAGATAGGACAACAGTCTTATGAGAAGTGGTCATATGGACCAAGGCATATCCAGAGGGCTAATTGTTGATCGACGCATCTTTGGCATTTCGGCATTTCAGGGTTTGCATAGTCGAAAGACTCGACTCCCTTATACCGTTGAGTTGCGAAATGCGAAAAGGTGCCTAGTTGTTTGGCCTATGATCATGATCAACGATCACTCGGAGGTGGGAAAAAGGGAAAATCTAGCCTGTGCTAAGCCCCGTAAGTATCTCAGGGATTCTGATCCTCGAGTAATCGATGAAAAAATTATTATGCCAGAGTGGGTATGTGACAGCATCAAAGAGAGGGGTCCATTTTTTAAGCAAAATCAGGGTGGAGTCTATACTTCAGGTGATTTTCAAAGCCCACTCTACCCCCTTAACCTTCCCAAATTTGAAGAGGAACCAACCCCTTACCAGAGACTTCACTGAGGGGATATGGTTGAGGGATTTTGCCCAGGTCTTGTCGACCCATTCTTTCAAAGTTTTGACATAAAAATTGCATCCTTGTGCCCTCCCAGCCACTGCAGTGTCAGCCATTTCCACTGCCTGTGGCACCTTGATGTCAATCCATAACATGAGCTTGATTTCCCTCCCTAATTTTGACTTGATGCACTTGTCCTTTTTGCACCTCGGACTAGATTTTTTGTTCACGACAATGATTACACCTCCCACTGGAGATGAACCCCTCACCTGCCTATCTTCGAGCATGTTCTCCACTCCAAAAGAAGCCTCTCCACTGCCAATTTGGTTCAATGGTGCCAAAAGGGAAGTTATGAATCTCGTCGTTTCTAGTAAGCATCCCTCACATAAGTGAAAAATAAGTCTACACGGGGGATAGGGGCAGAGGAAAACTCATGAAATGCCCAGCTCCTTCTGGGACTATCCCCCAACTGAAACCACCACCGCATGGGCCCAAACCAGTCAAAGAGCCTGATACTCCTAGATCTGGAAGCAAGAACCCCTCCCTAGTCATTGTTTCTTCCAATAGAGGGTATGTCGTCCAAACCAAAGAAGAGGATATTAGAAGTTGTTATTTGGAATCATGCCAAGGGATTCCAAAGTGTGAGGGTCGGAGAAGCGGGCCCTGAAACCGATCCAATCGCCAAACCTAACTCCAAAGTGAGCAAGTAAGGGGGTAAACCTCGACTATCCAGGAAAGAGATATCCCCAGGGCAGCTTCCAAAGGAAGAGGAACCACCTACCTCCATCTGATCCCCAACCCCAGCTTTTACATGGAAAAATCCTATGGATAGATCCATTTGGTGGATAGTTGGCTCCATCTAAATCCCATGCCCTTTAAGTGGGTCTGGGTAGAAATCTACTAGCTCCTCCTCCTCAGCCATAGAAGGAGACAGATGCTTGAGCATCACCGTCTGCCATCAGACTAACCATTTGCGACGGGGTTTTCCAAATTCACCTCGCCTCCTACCATCGAAAAAAACATTAAAAGTTTTTTTGGTTACCTAATTAGGGTTTCCACAGAGCCAAAATTCCCCATCCAAAGTTCATATACATATCTATTTACTTATTAACTTATTCCTATATAGATTTTAATAAGCAATTCCAATTTATATTCTTTTAGAAACTTTGATAATTTGTTCTAAAAAATTCACAGTTAGATGAAGAAATGAGATGAGGCTTGAAATTTTTTTACTTATTTTCCATTTTCACAATTGAAAAAAATTAAAAACACATAAATATGAAATTTATTTAACGAGTGAAAACGTAATTTTCACATACATATTTATTTGAGAACATTATTTATGCTACAGGGGTGAACTTTGAAGGGTCATTGAATTAGTCTATATATGGTTTGGGGTCATTTTTAGAAATATGTACTATTTATGGCCTCCACTAAGTGAAAATCGGTACAAGTTTAATTACATCTAGGTTCACATTAATTAATTTGGACTTGTCATTGTATTTTTTATTGTATGTTTGTATAATTTTTTTAATAGTGTATTTAACCAAATAATAAGTTGTGTTATGCTCAGATCCAGGTAGGATAAGGATTATTTAAAATAATTTTTTCTTAAGGGGGCAATCCTCTGTGTACGGGAATGAAGAAAAGTCAAAGTCAACTAAAGTCAACATTTTACTTCGAGTAAAGTCAACGAAAGTTAATGTTTGACTTTGCTTCATATCCGTTGGAAGGACGGAATCTGGAATTGAATTGATGAGTTCGAGTAGTTTAAGGCAGTAAATCTGGATGCTCAACATAGTTCCATGGTGGGTTAAATTTACAGAGTATAGTTCCTCAGGATCATAACCTTGACAAGTATGACTTGTGACAATCTTTTTTGAAACTTTTGTTTGTCGTTCCTACATACCCCGGGACCATAACCTCAACAAATCTGGCTTGGGGCTGTCTTCTTTCTGAAATTTTCATTTCACCTAAGACCTTATTTCTCCAAGACATTTTGGATAATCCTTTTACTATGCTTGGATTGTTGTGAAGAGAATATGTGACAAAACCTCTAAGAATTTGTATTGGAAATTTGATCCAATTAGATTGGTAGCTTGTTTGGTGATGCTACATGGAACTGTCTTTTATCTGTATTTCGAGTCAGAGAGTATTTCTCTTCTTTCCATTTGATGAAAGAGTGCAAAAATGTTTTGTAATTACTATTTTTTGGCTTCTCTGTTATTGGATTCTCAGCATGAGTCTCTTTGGGCCGGTCGGGTTATCTTTGCAAATTATCACCAAATCTCAGGCCTTTGGTTTTTATTGGGTGTTTGTTTTTTCATGTCGTTCTTTTGGAATTGTGAATCTCGTGATTATGATTGATACAGCTTCGAAATGATCCCATCCACTTTTGGTAGGGTTGTTGAAAATACGGTCCATTTTTAATAGGGCGATGGAAAATATGGGTGCATAACAAGAAATTCCCCTGAATAATTTGATTCAATTTTGGTGGTCATTGTTCAAAATATGAGTCGAACACAAATGAAAGTTAGAAATAGTTTTGTTTAAATTTTTTTTAAATATTGTTCTATTGGTAAAAAAATTATTGTAATAATTGTTCTAATGAGACATAAAACACTGTAAAAAATGTTTACTTCGTATAATGGTTAGGTTTTAAACTGGATATTTATTTTTTTATCAATAATTAGTGACTGCATCATAAGTAAGTAAAAAATGTTTTGTTCATATAATGCTTAGGTCTTAAAATAGATATTTAATTTTTTATCAATAATTATGATTGCATCATAAGTTAAGGGAAATTTTTTGGATCATAAAATAAATATTAAAAAGTTTTTTAAGTAAAATAAAAATTTCATCAATATTTTGTAAAATCTCATAACCACTATAATATGGTAGGAAATATTATTTCTACATTAAGAGAAACAAAAACACACGATAAGGTTAAGGTTTATGTGAAAAGGATCCTTAATTTATGCAAAGCTTGAGTATATGCAAAGGGAGAGGGAGGAAATTGTTAATTATTAAAAAAAGAAAAAGAAAAACAATCTTGTGTAAAAATAAGGTTCATGAGAATCTAACTTAGAGCTTCTATGTGGCCTTAAAAGATCATATCATAGATGATATGGCCAAGATTCCATTCACATTGGTTTGATGAGTGAATATCAATGTTGTGGGGCATAACTTACTACAACCCACAATACTTACAACATGTTTGATAGCATTTCTTGTATGTGTGTGATCAAAAGTCCCAGCAGCAATTCATTTCCATAAGGCTTAGCTTCATTAAACATCCATGTAAATTAAAGTCTCATTACTCTAATAATGATCCATAACGAGGGACTTATATCCCACTCGCTTCACCAACATGGATCCTCTATGGAAATAGATTTTGATTGCCTCTATTCTCTGTGGAATTTGAAATGAATTCAAGCCTCTCTTTGTTAATTATCAGCGGGCAAAAGAATGCCTTTGTTTGTTTTATGGGTTACCTTGTGGCAAATGAATGGCTCTGTTTGTTTGATGGGTTAGGCTACTTTTTTATGCTGACCAACAAGCCTGCTTTGTCTTCAGATCTATTTTTAAAACTTTATTATGAGCTTTAATGTTAATGTCAATGCTTACAAAAAGGAAGCCATTCATTTTATTATAAGGCTAGGGAAGACAATCCATCACTTCTGTAAAACCTCATAGCTATCATATATTGTATCTTATAGGCAAGCACTTGAGTTTAATATGTGGGATGAGAAAAAAATTGAGATGTATGGACAAAATGATCATTCAATTTCATCTAATTGTTCAAGCTCATTTACTATGGGAAAGAGTCTAGACAATGATTTTATTAAAGGAGAGTGTGGGTATCATAGTTGGTTATCCTAACACAAAGCGAAATGCCTCATGATTGTAGAGGAGGTGCATTGCAGGTTGGTTGTAGCAAATGGTCAAATGCACAACATCCATCCAACGGTCTAGTATAACTCTCAATTGAAGGAGGAAACCACCCAATAACCTCTAAGAAATGGATTGATTGGAGCTTTTATTAATACGCTACACACAAGAGACAACGTATACACCCAATAGTGTTGGCTCTGTCCATACACATTCACCATACAAACCATTTACCATACATGTGTTGGTGGATAAAGGAGTGTGTGGGGAGTGGACATGGCCTTATAGTAGCAAAAATATAGTGTTGGACAAAGACAATGGTTGGGGAAGTGGCAAAATAAGGGAAACAAAACTTGTAATTCAACTGAAAAATAGAAACTCAATGTAAAGACTCTCAACTTTCCACCGTATATTTTCCTATAAGCTCAAATTGGAAGGTCTGGAGTCTCTAGTTGTTGTGGTTTAGGGAAACAAATCTAGAGAAAAAAAAAACATGAGAACACTAAAGGGAATAACCAACACCTTAAATTAGCTTGGTAGATAATAGAGGAAAGGAAATTGTTATGGCATGGAACCTGTTGGCGACGGAAGTCACTCCTGGATTGCTAACAGGAGCAGAGCCCGACGCCCATCAGTTTTATGTCACGATTGTTTATAGATGGGATGACCGAATGGAAGCCAACTCAAAACAATATCATTCCAACTCCAAAACTAGGCCAGGCATGCATAGGTAAGTGAGGTCTTATATAAACTTCAGATAGTGAGTTGTAGTAAAGGATGAACAGGCGGAAGACTTATATAAGAGAAAAGCAGAGGTCTGTTATTAACATCGAGTTCCTAATAGACTATAGAAGAAGACATCCAAATGCAATATCCTCTTACGTTCAAACACAAAAGCCAGAGAATGCAATAATGCAACAATAAATCTTTTATCATAACATAACTGCAATAATTCGCGCGAATCAGTCAATCACGAACTCTCTTAGCATGAGACAAAAATTAGATGGAGTAAGAAAGATTGTTTGTCATAAAACAAGAAATCTCATATACAGATGCATAACCAGCAAACTAGAATATCTGTTAAAACTTTACAGTAGGGAGCTCTGCTCTACCATCGATACCTACAAAAATGGGAAAAATGCCTACATATACTTTTCCCTCATTTCGCCCCGCAGAGGCATCCCAGGACCTTCAATGTATGGTGTCTCCTCAATCAAATCTGGCTTGCATCCTCCTGTCACACGCCACCTTAATTCTGCATGGCTCACGCCAGGGGGTTACTAAGCCCTTAAATACTGAATTAGTGTGTGCAGGCTCCCCTGGCGAGTTGAAGAATCGGCGTGGCTTTCATGAAAAGAACCAGTACAGAGGACCATCTTGGGTAGACTTTTAGCTAGGACATCCATACTCTTGCAATAAATGAGTGAGGCGAGGTTTCACCCACCCTCTCTCTTCTTCATTCGATTCCAGCAGGTACCGGGCTCTTGATCACGTCGAACCAGCCTCTGAAAAACACAGTGTCCACCTTCTGAGACTCGACTCGGCACTTTTTCCCCCCCCTTTTGTACAACCCTTTCTACTTTTTCGAATGACCATGGGCCGTGACCCTGCGCCTATTTTCCAGAGTGTTTTTGGCGCTTCGGGGTTCGCGGATGTGAAAGGAACATGACGTTTCTCTTTCAAAGTCGTGATGGGTGAAATGCCAAGAGGGCCTAATGGTCACCACGCGTTCCCCACAAAAATGAACGACTGAGACTGCTTACGGCGCTTGGGAGCTCGAGTGGCCAAATGTTGAACATTAGCGCCCCTCCTCCAGGTTTGTTCCTTTATGACCAGGCGCCAAAACCACGGGCCTGATTTTGGGCACTATCGGCCTTTCGGGGTTCGGGGTTTCGAAATACGAAAAGGCAAGGAGCGCTTACCGCTCAAACTCCCGAACGCCGACATGGCACGGATGCGTGCCTCGTGTCCTTGAGATGAACAGTCGGGGTAGCTTCGTTATTACAAAAGGGGTTGTCCCCCCTTCAAAGGGTCGTCCCCCCTTCAAAGGGTCGCTTGATAAGACCTGGGGCTAAGACCGTAGGCTCGGCGCCAAAGGTGCTTTCGGCGTTTCGCCGATCGGCGATTTCAACTGCAATGAACGGACGGTTCCTTGACTTCTGAAACGTTGATCCCCGATACGCCGGTTGGCTGCCACCTGTCCCAATTTGGTTGGACGACCCAAGTCTGCTTAGAACTATTGGTGCTTCCTCCAGCGCTAAACCTCAGGCAACTTGGTAGCTCCGAAAAACCGATGACCGTCGATCTGCTTTGTAAATAGATCTTGGATGTTGCCAACGATAATTTGCCCGCTTGCTTGACTTGCTACCGGAAAAAAAAAGGTTTCTCCCGTGTTGCGCTTGGGCATTTCCTGTGTAACCTGCAGACCTGGGTACTTTTGTGCCTAAGTCAAAAATAATCGCTAACAGAACCTGTAGCTTCCCATTTACTCAATCAAATGAAATCAGATTGTTACAAGCAATAGATCAACTAGCAATAAGCAAACAATAAATATACTATGGGAAATTGAATTTAGTGTTATATCTAATGTCTGATATGCTAGTGAATAGAGCAATCAGAATATTTTAGTGCTAAGATAAATAAAATAAAATAGATTAGTGATGTTATTTGCATATATTACCCAAAACATAGCATTCAATGACAAGCAATTCCATACATCATAGACATAGATTTTTACCATGGAAACCTAAATGGGGAAACCAACTTCAAATGGTTGCTTAGTTTTTATTTTGACAATCTTCAATTACAATACATCTCATGGCTCTATGTCCATTCAACAATTTATATAGCTCCTCTTGTGAATCCTCACCTCCTCGCCAACCAAAAAAACCCTTTATGAGTCTAATTACAAAGAGATGTAGGTGGAGATGGGGGTAATGGGAAAGCCAAAATACATGACCTTTAATTTCCCATTCCCAACTCTCTTCTCTCCTATTTTCATTTTTTCTTTCTCATTTAATTGTTTTTCTCTTTCTTTTTTTGTTACATTTACTTCCATTATTTCTACATTGTCTTTTTTTTTGTTTTCTAGTTTCATTAATTGTCAACTTTGTTTGTGTGTACCTAGTCTTACAACCATTTGTGTTGTTTAGATCCATTTCATATTACACCTCCCCATTGAGAGGATTTTTGGTCTCTGAAAGCTTCAAGAAAACCAATCTCTAGATCAATGTACCTTCTCTATACTTCTCTAAAACATGGGTCTCAACTCTGGTCGTTGGCTAAAACTCTAACTCTAGCTCATGGCTCTTGATACTAGCTCTGCTTTTGGTTATGGCTCTAGGTCCACTTGTTCTCACAATGCATAAGTCTACTCTTGATTCTTTGCTCTAAGCAATCTTCAAATATGAACTTTCAATCAAAGTCCATTCTCATCTTCAACATGCAAGTCTCTTTCATTCTCAAACTTGGAGACAGTCCATCTTGGTAGCTAATGGAATCCATCTCAAATTCTATGGTTTTCTCATTCAATGAGATTCCGGAAAGCTATGTCATCACACAACAAATACACGAGAGGAAGTGTGTATTTCCCTCTTCTAATAGGATCAATTACTCCCCAGCATGGAAACAATTCTCTACTATAATGTTAATTAAATGGTAGTCTTTGTATGAAATCATAGCACCTTCTTGTGCCCACAACAGTTGAAAAATCATGCAATGTTGGCTATAGGTGACATCAATGATTACATTCATTAGGGATGAGAGAATGCCTCAAGATTTAGACAATGCAAGGAGTGGTTAGCAGATAGCTTAGTGAAACATGAATTATCTAACATTCGGTTTGCTTTGTCGATTTCCATGGAGTTCTAAGGAACCCCCAAGGTTACTGACCTCCATGCACCAATCTCCAAAACATCTCCAAAAATGGATTATATTGTTGCAATATCAAAAGAAACAATTAGATCATGGTTTCCCTTGATGTTGGCATCAACCTATTGTCCACATTGTTGATGAGGATGACCTCCTATGCTATTGTAACTCCTTGAATAATTTTGGCTCCTTAGGTTGGAGATGTGATGATCTCTTCATCTCCTTTAGACTTCACTCTCCACACCCTTCTCTTGGTTGTGTGGTTGTTGGGGTGAAGCTCTAGATGAAGTCTCCAACACTTTGTTTCCCAATGTCCACTCATCTTGCAATGGTTGTGAAAATTCTTGGAGTTACATAGACTATTTGACATACTCTTATTCTCCTCGTACCTATGAGTTTGTTGTTGTCTTGGGGAAGTCTTCTTTCCATTCTTCATGTCGAGCAAATTAATTAACTTAATTTTTTATCATTAAATCATCAATCTAAGGGCGTAATCTTAGAGGTGCCAACACTATATGTGTAGAGACTAGAACATGGAACTATCTAATCTATGAAGAAAAAATGAAACTATACTCCTAGAAAATCACAATAAACTTGTTCATTGGGCAACAAAACAAGAAAGTGTTATGTTGGCACAAGCTACAATCTTTCACTCAAGAAATTACTGAGTGTTCATGTAAGCAATTCTTAGAGAAAATCTCATTCCTAGCTTCAAGTGACATTGTTCTCTTAATTTGCAAAAGCAAACAAAGAATGTAAAAGGCTACTATATTTCATACACTGGCAATTGCAAAAGGAAAAGGAGATGATCTTCACTGGGTAACAATGCAGAGTTTTAAAGGGCACATGTTATGTTTATTTGAAAATTAGGCACACAATGTTCGCATAACATAATCAAATCAATGTTATCGTTCAACCCCTAATGATATATATGCTACCTATAATCAAAGAAATTCAATTACTAAACTAAAAGTGTTGAGAAAATGAATGGAAAAAATAAGGATTGATCCATACACACGTTTGCACACAAAACTTGTGTTAACAAACTCAAGCACTTGTGATCTAAATATGGAATCCTAAATGATACAACCTTGAATTTTAATAAAAAATTATTTTCAATTATGAATGGAAAGTTCATACATCTATAAAGCAAAATTGCAATGCAATTGTTCAAGTTATACTTGGGTTATGACTCCATAAAACTCGAAAACAGAGATGTTGTGTGAAAATTGAAATTGTATGAAAAGAGAGTTACACTTATAATGTATTCAAATGGTGAATTTGAAAGGATTGCAATGCCATGTTGATGGCATATTTCCAATTCAAATGAATTCTAATCCAAGATGATACACTGAACACAATTAGAGCATGAACAATCATGAAATTAATTACATAAAATAAATGAAAATAGAACTAATCAAAACAGAGGAAAACACACTTACAAACCTTATGCTAATTGTGCAAAGAAATAATGGGCAGATTGGTGGGATCTCACAATCGACGTCCAATTGTTAAAATGACTACAGAACTAGATCAAATGGAACCACGAACTGAACTTCAAAACACCAACATTTTATTGAACAATCTCAATGATACAAATTGATACAGGAATACCAGTCTCAAAGTATGATCTCTAATCGTTTGTTTAGATATCCCCTACTACACCTCCTTATTTATACATGAGAGGTGGGAACCAACTCAAAACAAATTTTACAACTTTAGCCAAATTGTTGCTAACAAATAATTTCGGGTTTTAACAAATCTAGGCCCAACATGTAATTTGGGAAAATCCTTGTTAAAGATCTACCAAAATATCCTAAACCATTTCTCAATTCAAGAAGCTTCTAGTGTAATGCTCAATTTATCATATTTTGGACAAAACCCGTGTTTTAGTTTCCTTAGATTTGTCTTTATATCCTTGGAAATTGTGTTAGAAGTTGGTTGTTTGAAATTGGTGCTAATTTGGACCATAACAAAAAATATAGGTTTTACACCTTTAGAAAATTGTCTGGATCTCCCAAACCATATCTCATTTTGGAAATCAACCTCTAACTGCTCAATTTGGATCCTTCTGCACAAAACCCATGTCTTGTATTTTCTAGATTCACCTCCACTGCCTAAGAATTCGCCTCAGAAGCTAATTGTCTAGAAACTGCTACTTATTTTGGCTAAATCATTATTCATGAGTTGGAGGTCCACTCATGTGACCTGGGTGCAAGTTGATTAACACAAAAGTGTGTCAAGGATCCTGGTGACAAAACCCGTGTCTTGTATTTCCTTCTAGAACTTTGGAAATATCACGAACAATGATGTGGGTTACCAGACCTCTATGTGGGTTACAGGATCTCAACTTAGGGAAAACCATCATTATCAATAAATGACTTTGAACTTCTCTAATTCGTCAAAAATGATGGGAAAACACTAATAAACCAATGCAATTATCTTATGAGCCTTTGAATGACCTTTATAGCAAAAAGAGTGATAATTGTGGTGAAAATAGTGGTTTTGGTATGTAAGAAGGGTTTCACTGGCAATGAAAATGGAGTCAAATTAGAGGCCCAACATCTCCTCCATGTCTGATATTGCAAACAAGGCATCTAAATATAGATGTAGTTGATTTCCTGATATTAAAACCCTCAAAATTGAAAAAAAATCATCAATTCAACTATGTCAAGAGGCAGTATCAATGGAGAGCCTTCCTTCCTTCTGCTCACCTAAGTTTTCTTTCCAAGCTCTAGCTATGTGAGTCCAATGACTCAATCTATTTATGCTTCTTCTTAGTGAGTTTTCGGAGCTTCCCATTATCTGTTGTCAACGTATCAACTTCCTTTTGCAACTAAGAACATTTGTCTTTCAGGGTTGCATTCTCATTTTCATGTACATGTATAGGGTTTTAAATTTTCAACCTTGGTCTTCAATATATCGATTTGTTGATATTCCCTCTCCAATATAGAAGAGATCGACCTGGTATCTGGGAGCATAGTCTCATAATAGTCTGTAGTGTTATCAATGTCGTGAAGTGCAGGTGTGGGTGGCCCAGCAAAGTCAAGGGATGAACATACATGTGTCTTAGGCTAAGAGTGTTTCTTTCAAGGATTTTAGATAGTGGAATCACTTTGTTTTGTAGGTGCAGGTTCAGGGTCCAAGAGAATTGGATGTTTTGATGAACTATGAGTGTCAAGCATTGGGGTTTTTACATTTGGTTTTTGTTTGGCCATACTTCTTGTAATTCTGACAGGAATGACTGGTGCGACATGAGTAGGGATGGTTGGCGCAATAGGGGTACATTACCAATGCTTTTGTCTCGAATGAGTCTTTTTAGGGAGGTTTTCATGAGTATAAATCCCTTAGCTCCACAAGATCTAAGGCCTTCACTGTTATTTTTCTTTTTTTTTCTCATAAGGAAGCGTGACAAGTTCTTGAGGTATCTCTTCAAATGGTTTCCTTTTGGCAACATACCCATTCCGTTATAGAAATGCATCCCAAATATCACCCATTTTATTCAATTTTTCAACAATTAAAATTTTGATCAAGCCATGTTGACACAGGCTTCGATTAATTCTCTTAGGGTTTGCTTGCACATGCTTATCCATTCTACACAAGCATTGACAGAGATAAAATGGAAAATTCAAATTATTACTAGCTTTAAAATGCAATAGAAGGCAGATATGGTAAAGAAAGGTAATTGCATATCGTCCCTCACAGGTGATAACCTTCTAGAGAACAAAACAGAATATTTTCCATTTCTCTACAGTCCACATTGTAGGCACCCCCTTTTTCCACTTTAGACTTTGTCCCGTCAAGCACAGGAATCGATCCCATACCCCTTGCTCCACTTGTTTATTTTGAACCAACGTTCCCCTATTCATGGGATCCCTGTGGCTCTAGATAATCTTTCCTTGGAGACAGCAAACACCAGATCACCCATGCGAGCCATACTACCATTGAACTCTTGTGCAAATTCCTTGGTTACAGAGGCATCGTACCCTTGGAATTTTCTGAGAAATGGAAGCCAAACTATGGATTTGAAGAGGGGTCTGCTAACACTATACTTAGAGTATGCCTCATGTCTCTTGTCTTACCATGTCGAGATTCCCCATACCACCACAATTCAGAATGTAAGAGGGTATGTGAGGGTACTTTGTTTTGAACGATTCACATTGCCGGTGGGGAATAAGGATTTCAAGAGTTTGGAGACAGAGTATGGGAGAATTCAAAATTATTTCAAATCTTGGTCGTGATTCAAAATAAGTGGGGTTCAAACAAAATGGGAAATGAGTATAGAGATCAGTCATTTGATGCAATGATCATGCATAAATGGAGCGACGACCACGGGTGACAAATTAATAATTGAACACCATAGTTAAAACATCATAGGGAACGAAGAAAATGGGTAAGGATAAAGGATATAGGTATGGGATATGGGTAGGTTATAGAATGAGTAAGTGGGATATGAGTAGAGTATAAGTTTATAAGATACATGTAATAGGATATATATTATATGAATGAACTCATAAGCAAATACAAATTAAGTTTCCCACGTTTTTAATAAACTAGAAAAATCAAAAGTTGTCTTATTACATCAAGTTTACCTCATGTTGGAATGGATGAAAGAAAGGAAACCTGGGACTGTTGTTGCATTGAGGTGAATTTGTGAGATCATTGAATGCTTGTTGTTGAACTAACTGAATTTGCAAATGTTCATGTTGAAGAGATGACAAAATGATGGCATTGTTGGTGTTGAGATTGATCATTAGCACAGGAGAAGACAAATGGATGATGATGTTG
Source organism: Picea sitchensis (assembly GCA_010110895.2). Classification (NCBI taxonomy): domain Eukaryota; kingdom Viridiplantae; phylum Streptophyta; class Pinopsida; order Pinales; family Pinaceae; genus Picea; species Picea sitchensis. Next base: position 201,595 of record SNQJ01S0004209.1, read on the forward strand.
ATGTAGACCTATAGAGAGATGGAGAGAAGAAGATAGAGTTTCTTGGGAAACTCTAGACCCTTACCTTAAAGCCAACAATCTTCAAATTGCAATACATACTCCAATTAATATAGAGGTCCTTGAAAACAATGGTTACAGGACTGCATGATGGTTACATGACTTCCTGTAAATGTTGAAAATGCCAAAAATGTGAATGTTGATGCTATTGTTGGAAGGTTGTACAATACAACTATTTTTAGAAGGATGGACATCTACAAGACCATTGATTTTGAAGCACTGGAAGTTGTCAAGGATATATATTGAATTAAATGATGAACTCCTTTCCTAAAATAACCATGCTTTGATTTGAATTATGATGTGTAAATTGATGAAAGTTGATTTGAATCTGCTAAAGAAGGAGGATGGAGTGAATTGTGGCTACCAACAAGACTGAATGGAAATATTTATTGGAACGATATATAAGCACGCCGCTATAAGAAATTAAATTGTTGCACGTTGTTGTTGATACCATAAAACCATATAGTCTTTGTCCTTATCCCCTAGTTGTAAAATTTAATCTATGTGAATAAATTTACTTGGATTCGAACATAGAAAGAAATCATTGGATTATCGATCAATAATGTAAATCATTAACTAATGCAAGATGAACCACCATTAATGTTAATGGGAATCAAGATACAAAATTAAATTATAGTTGGTGTGAATGGATGTGTTGGAGTCGAACACCTATAGAATCCATCAATTAAGGGACATTGATGTATTCCCTTGTTGATAGTGAGAGAACCTGCCATTAAGGCATGCAGTCCCCAAGGTACTTATAAACATCTCTAATCTTGATCCCAAATGATGTGTTGGAGTCGATGGGATGAAACTTGTTAGAAGGTAGGCCTTAAGGAATCCCACATCATATGACACGGGCATAAAACGAAAATGATTTTGAAGCACCATAATACAAAATCGAACCAACATACAGAGCTTTACTGAGATTTGTTCTCGCCAGTTGCCTCATTTTCAAGCAAAACTCATGTCCAGTTACACCAGTAAACTATTTTCACAACTGGACTTATTTTTCTCTTTACTATTTTATTTATTTATTTACACTATCCTACATTACTTGAAAAAGAAAACATTTTCTCAAGTGTAGGAGTATTTCCAATGCATCCATTTATGCAACAGGATTTTTGTTAAACTCATATCCAAATTATAAAATTATACCTCCATTGTCGGAATATGAGAGACCAATTGTTTTAGTGGAGATGGTGTCAAGAAGTGTTGGAGGATGGAGGAATGTTGTAGCCTAATGATTGTTTGGAACCAAGTCTCAATGTAGCCTTTGTCTCCCTGGTCCTCCTTGATGGTCATTCCATGAAGTTCTTTGGAAAGTCGTTCATCGCACTTCAGAATATACAAGGGATCTGGTGATAGGCATGCCAAAAATTCTTCAATCTTTGGTTGTAAGTGTTATTTTCATCTGTTGTGGTCCATGGTTCTTAGATCTCCTCCAGATGTTGATAAGGATAATTAGAATAAACTTCTAAGTTCTCCTCTTTTGGTGCATGTTCATGGACCCTTTGTTCCTCTACTGCTACTTCTTGGATTGGAGATTCATTCTTAGTGACAATTCTGGAGTGAGGACAAGGATTTGAGAAAATCATTGTAGCAACGCATCCTCCCTTGTTCAAAAAAATTTTGAGCATTCTTAAGTTCTCCCTACTGATCTAGTGGTCCTGCTCAAGTGGATTAGTGTACAGGGGGATCTTATAGCTCCAAAAAAAACTTTCCTAAATAAAATTGGCCAAAAGAAACAATTTCAAAAAAAAACTCATCATGTACTCGAACAGTCTTATGCTACTAAGACCATGTTGTCACCAAGTTATCCATTGACATGAGTTAGCTTCTTCCTTTCCATAAATCAAACCAAAATAAAAAACACTTACATAAAAGCACACTTGCATAAAAGGAAACAATGAGGCATCGAAGAAACTCACCAAAGTGAATGTGTCGGGCTAGAACCCCTTCAGAAATTTTTAAGTAAGGGTGCCTTTGCCTCTTACTGTTTCTCCTCCCCCAAGTTTTAACTATAGCTACAAAACCAAAACTTGTGAAAATAACCTACCCATTCTCTAATCCCTTATAGAACATGAAGCTATACTCCTAGCAAATCAGAAGAAACTTGTTCAATGGGCAATAAGAAAGCACTCCATTGGCACAAGATACAATATTTCACTCAAGCAATTCATGAGTGTTCATGTAACAAATTCTTAGAGAAAATCCCATTCCTACCTTAAAGTGACATTGTTCTCTTAATTTGCAAAATCAAACAAAGCATGTAAAAGGCTACTCTATTTCATACATTGGCAATTGCAAAAAGAAAAGGAGATGTTCTTCATTGGGTAACAATGTAGAGTTTTAAAGGGCACATGTTATGTTTCTTTCATTGTCAGGCACTTAATGTTCGCATAAGAGAATCAACTCAATGTTATCGTTCAACCCTCAATGATATCTATGTTACATGTAGTCAAAGAATTTCAATTACTAAACTAATAGTGATGAGAAAAGGAATGGAAAAAATAAGGATCGATCCATACACATGTTTGCATGCACAACTTATATTAACAAACTCAAGCACTTATTATCTAAATCTAGAATCTCGAATTATAAAACCATGTATTTAACAAAATTTATTTGCAATTATGAATGGAAAGGCCATACGTTTATAAAGCAAAACTGCAATGCAACTATTCAAGTTATACTTGGGTTATTACTCCATAAAACTCGAAAACAAAGATGTTGTCTGCAAATCGAAATTGTATGAAAACAGAGTTGCACTTCTAATGTATTCAAATGGTGAAATTGAAATGATTCCAAGGATTTTTTATGGCACAATTCCAATTCAAATGAATTATATTGACAAGTTGATACATTGAACACAATTAGAGGATAAACAACCATGAAATTAATTACATTAAATAAATGAAAATAAAACAAAACAAAACAGAGGAAAACACACTTACAAACCCTATGCTAATTGTACAGAGAAACGATGGCCATATGTGTGGGCCCTCCCAATTGACGTCCAACTGCTAAAATGACTACAAAACTAGATCAAATGGAACCACAAAATGAACTTCAAAACACCAGCATTTTATTGAACAATCTCAATGATACAAATTGATACATGAATATCAGTCTCAAACTATGATCTCTAATGGTATGTGTAGCTATCTCCTACTACACCTCTTTATTTATACATAAGAGGTGGGAACTGACTCAAAACAACTTTTACAACTTTAGCCAAATTGTTGCTAACAAATAATTTTGGGTTTTTACAAATCTAGGTGAAACATCTAATTTGGAAAAATCCCTATTAAATATCTACCTAAATCTCTTAAACCATTTCTCAATTCAAGAAACAGCCCAATCTTTACTCCTTTTTTCATATTCTGGACAAAACCCATGTTTTAGTTTCCTGGTATTTGTCTTTATCTCCTCAAAAATCATGACAGAAGTTGGCTATTTGAAATTGTTGCTAATTTGGACCATAACAAAAAATCTAGGTTTTACACCTTTGGAAAAATTTCCAGATCTCTCAAACCATAGCTCATTTTGGAAATTGGCATGCAAAGTCCATAGTTTGGATCCCTCTGCACAAAACCCATGTCTTTTTTTTTTCTAAATTCACCTCCACTGCCTCGGAATTTGCATCAGAAACTAATTGTTGTTGATTAAGGTTGGTTGTCATTGATGTCAACCCTTGAAGAAAGTCCGGTAGCACAAAGGTTTGGGTAATGGACCCAAGTTTGTTTGATGTAAAGATGACTCATTAGTGTCTTTTCATAGTTGATAAGAAGTACAAATAGATGAACTCCAAAGTGGTCCCCTTATGGTGAAAGCCCTCACGGGAAGACGCTTTGCGGATTGAGTTATCCTAAGAAGTATGGTTAGAGAACCCATGCTTAATTGTGGAATAATGAGATGAAGGTCAATGAATTTGTCAGTGAAACTATCCTAGATGTATATGGCTTTTCATGTCATTTCCGGTGGTATATGGAACGTCACATAACTCCTCACAGTTAGAGAGTTATGGAAATGTGAAGTTGGAGGACCCTCGTGAATCATCTAGAAGCCCCAAAAAGTCAATGTGTTTGCAAAAAAAAAATTTAAATAATAAAGTTAATGGAGAACTCCCTAAAATAAGGAAAGTGGAATTATATATAAAAGTATAAATAAGAGGCAAGGCTCTCTCATTAAAACACACTTGAACACATTGAATATCTTTTTTTGTGTAAGGCTTATTGCAAGTACTCATTGATACATTTGAAGTTGCAAAAGTCTGAGGTAGTACGAAGGGTTGACGGAGAAAGTTTCAGAATTACAGCGACTACTAAAAAACCCTAGTTTCTGAGGCATACGCGGGCTGACAGTGTATTAGGGTGTGTACATACTAATGCGTATGTGGGCAGACAGTGTATTAGGGTGCGTATGTACACGGGAAAGTAGTGTATTAGGGTGCGTACATGTTGGTAAATTCATGGAAACTTGAAGAGATGAAGATGCGGAGGTTCTAGATTATGAGAGCAAGCTTCCAGGAAGGTCTACAGTGCTCAGATACATCATATCTATCCATTGGTTCAAAAGGTATGTCTTATTTCTATGAATAGTTGGATTTTGATGTATGCATGAGAAATGGCTATGGAGATTTGAGAATTCTCCCTAGAGAGACTAGTGGTTGCATGGGAACTTTTGTATAAGTCATAACTACAGAAATACAGTTGTAACTCCCTGTTTCCCCTAGTCTGTAAATATAACTATATTGGCCAAGGAACTATGGCAAACCTAAAATTGTGAATGTTTGATTTGATGGACCTTGGTACAAAAGGTCGATGAATGTAAATTTTGTTATTCTAATAGAAAATGGTTACATGTTGCATGGCTGCTAAAAGAGGGGATCTGCTAAGAAAAAACCACGAATGTTATGAAAGGTGGTGGAGGTGACCCGAAATGGTTGCGTTAACCTCCACCGATCTAGTACCATGCTAGAATTAATTGCTCAGATAAGAACAACCCTCTGACCCAGGAATGAATTACAGTCGGACTGGTAGGTGGGAAGACCTCCTCAAGATTTAATGAGGGGATGGGGTATACCACCCATCCGTAAGGCTTCCATACCTAACCATGGACTGGGAATTCGAGCCACACGCAATCTTGTTGGGGAAGGAAAGAAAGGAAGTGTGGTGGGCAGAGGAAGACCTGCGGAAAAAATGCAGAGACGAGAGCGGAAACTCTCGGGTCCGAGGAAGGACTGAAAGAGGAACAGTGAGTTCTGATCACAGAAAATGGAGATTGAGCCAAGAGAAGGAGAGTAACCTTCATCCTTATCTATTTTTGTATTTGGATAAGGAGAGTAACCTTCATCCCTAACATCCATTGAGATGGAAGTAAGAGATTGAATCTCAACGCATCATGGCTTAATCTCGGGGGTGTCTAGTGATAAATCCATTGGGAGTGACTAAGCCTATGGTTGGGTGGAAATGAGCACCCCTTTCAGCAATCACATCACACTCTATGGTTCTGATAAGTGTTTTCTTGCCTTATGCTTTGAATTATAAATAATGGATGCGTGTGAGTATTTACATGTCTATAAAGGGTTCTTTCTCTGTATTAAATGATTAAGTTATGAGTATGCATTTGTTCCCTTGAGAACCTATATTTCTGCTTGATTTTCCATACGCCCCAATTTAATCACTCAAAGGTGCTTTCCCTAGGAATTTACATCACCGTTCCGGAGTCGGAGCAAGCCTCTGGGCATATCTACCGTTTGGTAACCTCACAAGTTACTTTTCCTTGATTCAGAGCTTACAGCTCTGGGAGTTGGGAAGTTGTTCCCTTCAGACCAGTAGTCTAGGAGACTCTGAACTTGAGCCTATTCTCCTTAACCAAAAACCCGACTAAGAGCGGGGATCATAGCCCAAGATTTATATGAATATCTGCATGACCTGGGTCTAGGAACCTTGGAGCTCGAGGCTTTGAGATGTCAAATTGCACGATAGTCAAGTTGAACACCGCAATTGCTATGAACCGTCGATCTATGAATGGAGATCGAGGGTGGGGAATCATTGCGGAGTGTGAAGGTGAAAATAGTGGGCGCGCTAGTTCATGTCCTGCAATTCACCCTTGTCGTTAACCTCAATGGGATGGAAGATCAACGATCCCAGTTAGACTAGACTCGAGCGAGCACTTTCCAAATTGCGGAGGTTGAACTCTTTGGTAAAGAGCATGCATGTTGGGGCCCCGCAATTTCTGTGAACCGTCGATCGTCGTTGACCTTCGATCTGAGTTTGACATGATCCCTAAAATGCAAGGAGCGCGTGGGATGGTGAAATATTCAAGGGGATCAAGCTCAGAAGAGATAGCGAAAGAAGAGACACCAAATGAGGGCGTAAGATTAGAAGGAGGTGTGTGAGCCAAATTGGGAGTGTAGAGAACACAACCAGGAGAACCAGAACGCGAGCTTGATGATGAGGAAGCATTTGATAAACCTCGCAGGGTCGCTATGACAGAGAGAGTCTCTCTGAGATATCATGGCTTGGAACGAGGGTGGCTAGAGTGCTAAGAATGAACGCCTCTGAGCCTATGGTTGGGTGGAAAGGCACACACCCACAGTCAATTAGTTGGTTGCAACTTGTAATAGATCAATATTCTCATACCTTGTGTAATTGAGTTGTAACTATGTAATAAAGTTGGATATCTTGTGAATGACTCAAGGATATGCATGTGTGTTTAATGATTATACTGTATCTCTTTATTCTTGCTTAAATTGTGTATTTAAGTAAGTATGGAATTATCTGATTTGTATATGTAAATGCCTGAGCCCGGCTTAAGTTAAAACAAGTGGACTGTGAGTTCATCGACCTTGGCCATGGTTTTCACGGGTGCACGTCGACACTCCTAGTTGCCCAGAGTCTCTGGGAGGACGGAGTCTGTTAAGCTCAGGAGAGGTAGTGTTGATATGCACGGAGTCTCTATGAGGTGGGAAGAGGTCGCAAACCTCTTAAGTCCTAGAGTTGAGGAATGAACGTAAGGGGTGCACGGAAGAATTCTTCCAAGCATTACATTCAAGAGAAAGAGCGCAAAGCTCTTAAGCCTTTCAGAGCCAACAAAACTCGGGAAGAATAGTGAGACTCAAGTATTAAAAGGGAATACCCTTTCGTTTGGAAGATGAATGAAAAAGATCTGTTCAGGAGGGTCCAAGGTCTGTCACAACTGTTAGATTTGAAGAAGGAGTGCAGGCGTTAACGCCTCGAATCCTTCAGTCTTCGCAAGTTCAACAAATGTTGGTAATCATCATGAAGGGGACGAATCCTCTGAAGTCTGAAACCCAAAGTCATGATGTGATATGGAACATAGATCTAAAGATCTATCAGGACCCACCTTGATCATCGGATCTGTGAATTTGAATTTCATGCGACGGGAGAATCGTGCATTGGTGCGACTAAAACTCTGAAACCCGAAGTCGCGATGTGACTTGGACTGTTGGATCGATGAAAGTCATGGACTATTGATCTGACACAAGCAGATTTCGAGGATTTGGAATCGAGGGAAAGAGGAAATAAATCTTCCCACTTCGCAAAACACGAAATCCCAAAACGTTCGAAAGTGGGCCCCAAGTCATAGTTGGAGGTCACATCAGTGGAGAATAAGGGAAGGAGCTAGCACTCTCTAGGCTCTAGTTTGGAACTCGAGAAGTCGGGAGAGTCGGGTGACTCACAGTAGAATACCCGAAGTCTAGAAGTGTCTTTTGATTAGGCCTGTGGTCACAACTTGAGGTCATATGAAGGAAGGGGATAGCATGAAGAGCTAGCACCTGTTGTTCAAATCCTTCAATGGGGCCAGGAAAGAGCTCGTGGGCTTGAAAGAACCTGCAATGAGAAGAAAGGGAAACCTAGAGAGAGTTAAGGAAAGCGGAAATTTGATGCCCCACCCCTTAAAGAGCACTTAGGGGTCGGGTGTGTTACAAATTGGTATCATAGCATGGTTACAACACTTGACTTGCTTGGGCTCATGGACGAGTCGCTTAAAAACTCTATTTGGGGTACTTTTAAAAGAGTGACACTCTACCTTACCTCTTTCTTAAAAGTTTGGTTTAAAATGTTATTAAAGAAAAGAATGAAACTTTCTACTGTGTGTGTGCATTTAAGAAATTAAACTGTGTATTGTTCATGAACTAATAGACTGTTAGCTAGCAATAAATGTTTTTGTCAACACTCGAGCAGTCAGTAAATCACAGGAAAACTTCAAGAATAAAGGATGGTGACGTGTCATGAAGTGGGAGATATTTCCCACAATAGAGACGAAGAATCTAACGAAAGGAGGGCGGTGGAAACCCCTCTAGATCTGGCCTAAACTGTAAGGAGCCTCAGGGCCAAATTACAGAGTTGCAAGGATGACAATGAGAGATTGATAAAGGAGCAAGAAAAACAAACATAAATTAACGTAGTCTGGTTGTAGAGCTTGTCTGACGTATAGAGGAAACTACAGCATGAACCCGCAACCAATCATGTGGACTGACGACATAAGAAGAGAAGTCAAAGTCCACCTGAGATTCGAAAACATGAATCCATAAGTTACCACACTAGGAGAAGCGCCTCGAAGAAGACCCAACCTGGAGGCAGGGGACACTCATCGGTAGAGTCCTATGGAAAGGAAGATGGAAAATCTGAAGGATCTTCTAGTAGCAGAGCAAGCTCACATTCTCAAAGGAAAGGAAAGAAGCGGAAGCATTCCAAAAATCATGATCTTGAAGAATTCAAGAAAGCCCAACCAACCTCTTTCGATGGAGAGATTAGGAAGGGAGAAGAGGTTGAAGTTTGGCTGCTTGATTTAAAGAAATGCTTCAGAGTCCATGACTACTCTGAAAACTTGAAGGCTCTAATATCCATCTTTAACCTGAATGGAAAGGTTTCCATTTGGTGGGAATACCTTAGGAATGTGAAAGGAGTCCATGAGAAGGACTTGTCATGGAAACAGTTTGAGAAATACTTCAGGAAGCAGTATCTGTCAGAGAAATACATGGATGGGAAGACTAAGGAATTCTATGAACTCATGCTGGGGCAGCTCACCATAGATGAATTTTTCAATACATTCCTTGAACTACTAAGGTATGTACCCTACATAAAATATGAAAAAATAAAAATGCAACAATTCATTAGTGGGTTACCTCAGACCTACCAGGAAAGGATTGAGTTCGACGAACCAAATACCTTAGAAGAAACTATCCAGAAGGCGAGGTATTGTTATGAACAGTTTGGGAGTAAGACAAGACCTCATGAGGACTGGAAGAAGAGGAGTAGTTCGGGATTCCAGAAGAAGGGGTTTAAATCCTAAAGATTTAAGAACTTTGGAAAATATTCTAGAAGGAGCCTTCCTACTAGAAGTGTATATCAGCAAAATTTCCCCTCTCAAAGTGGAAATAAACCTTTTAAGACAGTCCCAGAAAAGACCGATAACCTAAAGAAGGAACCCTTAAAATGTTGGGTTTGTGGAGAAGATCATCGATTGAGGGACTACCCACATAGAAAACAGAACAGTAAGAGAGTCTACAATATCCAAGAAGCTACCATCATCAATGATGTGGCTAGGAGCATGCCATGAATCTATGCAGCCTTGGACAATAATCAAGCCGACCACCAAGATTCAGTAGTGGAGCTTGAAGGTATGATCGCCAACCATCTAGTTTCTATTTTAATTGACCCGGGTTCTAATTTGAGTTATGTGGCCCCTCGGACTGTTGATAAGTGTAAACTGCAACCAATTAGACATGTTAAATAGTGGTTGGTGCAATTAGCCACTATGACCAAAAGAAAGGTGGCAGAGGTCATACCATCCTGTCAATTCATCATGGGTGGATTGCCCACCCGAGCGACCCTTAACATACTTCCCCTGAGATCTTATGACTTGTTGATTGGTATGGATTGGTTGGCTTCTTATAAAACTAAATTGGACTGTTATCATAAAACTTTAGAATGTGTAAATGAAGAAGGGAGAAAGACAACCCTCCAAGGGATTCAGAAGCATGTCTCAGTGAGACAAATATCAGCCCTTCAAATGAAAAAGTATTGAAGAAAGGGGTGTTCCTTATATACCATATAGGTACTGGAATCTGTTGAGAATGACAGACCAAACCTAGAGGACCACCCCATATTAAGATAATACAAGGACGTGTTTCCATAAGAGGTACCAGGTCTACCTCCGATAAGGGATATCAACTTCTCGATAGAACTTACACCAGGAGTGGTACCAACATCTAGAACGCCATATAGAATGAGCACGCCAGAGCTGGCTGAGCTCAAGCTATAGCTAAAGGAGATTATGGACAAAGGCTACATCTAACCCAGTGTATCTTCATGGGGAGTGTCTGTCTTGTTTGTGAAAAAGAAAGATGGCACACTCTGATTGTGCATATATTACAAGCAACTCAATAAGACAACCATAAAGAACAAGTACCCCTTACCAAGAATCGATGACTTGTTCGACCAATTGGGAGGTGCTTCCATCTTTTCGAAGATCGACTTAAGGTCTAGCTACCATCAAGTTTGGATTAAGGATGAAGACATCCACAAAACATCCTTCGGAACGAGGTATGTTCACTATGAATTCGTGGTGATGTCGTTTAGGTTAACCAATGCCCCCGCCACTTTTATGTGCTTGATGAATAATGTACTCAGCAAATTTCTGGAAAAAATTGTATTGGTTTTCATTGATGATATCCTAATCTACTCCAAGAACAGGGAGGAGCACGAAGAACATATTAGACTCATACTTCAAGTACTAAGAGAGCATCATCTCTACACTAAGTTTATCAAGTGTGACTTCTTTCAGAAGTAAGTCCATTACCTAGGCCATGTCATTTCTAAGGAAGGGGTGGCAGTGGACCCCGACAAGATCAGATCTATTATGGAATGGCCTACCCCAAAGGATGTATCTGATATTAGATCCTTCATGGGCTTAGCAAGATACTATAGAAGGTTCATAAAAGGGTTTTCCAAGATTGGTTGTCCAATCACTGCCCTTCAGAAAAAGGGGATTAAATTCATTTGGACATCAAAATGTGAAGAAAGATTTCAGGAACTAAAATACCTCCTGGCCCATGCACCCATGTTAAATATTGCAGACCCAGATAATGATTTCCTCGTGTGTACAGATGCATGAAAGGTAGGACTTGGAGGAGTCCTTATGCAAGAGGGACGTGTAATTTGCTACACGTCCAAGAAATTAAAAGAGCATGAGATCAATTATGTGACCCATGACCTAGAGTTGGCTGCCATAGAGCATGCTTTAAAAATGTGGAGGCACTACCTCCTGGGTAGGAGATTTGTGCTTATGACAGACCATTATGGATTGAGACACCTGTTTGATCAACCAAAACTCAATTCCAGGAAAGATAGGTGGATGGATCTTCTTAGTGAGTTTGATTTCAAAATCAAACACATCAAAGGAAAGGAAAATAGGGTGGTCGATGCAGGATTGTTACAGCCCCTACCGATCCCAAAATGGAAATGGGAAACAAACTCCATGGACTTCATCACTGGATTACCAAAGTCGACCAAGCAAAAAGATGCCATCATGGTTGTGGTGGACAAACTGAGTAAGTCTGCTCATTTAGTTTCTGTCAAATCAACTTGCAAGGCCATAGATATTGCCAACATCTTCATGAAGGAGATATTTAGACTACATGGCATGCCCAAGGAAATTGTATCTAACCGAGATACCAAATTCACTTCAAGCTTTTGGAAATCCCTAATGGTTGGTTTTGCGACAAAATTGTTGTTCAGCACAGCTTATCACCCTCAAACTAATGGACAAACAGAAAGAGTGAACCAAATAGTAGAAGACATGCTAAGGATGCATGTAATGCATCAGCCTAAGAAGTGGGAAGACTACCTACCATTGGTAGATTTTGCCTACAACAACGGTTATCAGGAATCCTTGAAGATGAGCCCTTTTGAATCCATCCATGGTAGACACTGCAAGATTCCAATCAGTTGAAGTAACCCAGTGGATAGAATTGCAATCGGACCCGACATGCTAAAAGAAATGGAACAACAAGTGGTTCAAATCAGACAAAATCTAAAGATTGCTCAAGATAGACAGTAAATATATGTCGACAGAAGGAGAACTCCAAGAGAGTTCAATACCGGAGACCATGTCTATCTCAAAGTTAGACCTAGGAAAAGTTCCCTGAGAATGGGAGCCTATGCCAAATTGGCACCTAGATATTGTGGACCCTTTGAAGTCTTAGATAGAGTGGGACATGTAGCCTATAGGCTAACACTCCCTCCCATTGTAAAGGCACATAATGTTTTTCATGTTTCATTATTGAAGAAATATGTACATGATGCTTGTTATCACATATAGTTGTCAAGAGGTAGCAGGTCGTCTGAGTTCATGGTCTGCACAGGAAGCGTCAAAGTGTTTCTTTCAGAGTAGTTTATTTCGAGCTTGAAGAGCAAGCAAAAGGGCAGGTTCTGCTTTCAACGGCGGGAATTCCAGTAGTAGTTCAGATCGACGGCTCACGGGCATTCGTGAGTCTAAAATTGCACGAAGTATAGCGCCATGAAATAAGCCAAAGCCCGAAGCGAACACGAGCCGTTGATCTGAAGGGGGAAAGGTGTCAGTTGATCCAAGTGTTCGAGGTAATAAGATTTAGGAGTTTCGAAGTGAGAAGTGCATAAATCTTACGAAGAGCCGAAACCCGAACTCCCGAAGCAATCGTGGACCATTGATCTCAAAATCAGCAGGGAGCCGTTTATCTTAGCAGTAGTGCCTCCCGAAGCCCTGAAGTTCTAAAAATCCCAAAGAAGATCTCAGTCATCCAAATACAGGAGCCATGCGTCATCAAATCTGTCACTCTGGGAGTTTTAATTCAGGAGTTTTAAAATGAGAAACATTGCAAATTCCTGAGCACCTGAAGCCCAAAGGCCCGGAGTAAGTCTCAGTCGTCCGATTCAAATGGACATGCGGCGCTAGATCTAGAACTCCAGAGGAAAGTGAAGGGGAAAAAGCGAGTTTTGAGTTTTGATTTTCCCTGAGCCCGGAGACCCGAAGGGATCTTAGCCGTTGATCCAGGAGCCACGTGTCGCCAGATCTAGAACTCCGGGTAAAATCACAGAAGGTAAGTGAGGTTTGAGATTTGATTTTCTCGAAGTCTGGAGCCATAAAGGGATCTCAGTCGTCGATCTCTGGAGGCCACACATCCTCAAATCCTTAACTCCAGATGCTTTTCTGTGAGGGAAAATAAGTTTGAATGTTGATTTTCATGGAGCCCGGAGACCCAAAGGAGATCTCAATCGTCGATTTAAGAGGATACGTGGAAATCATCAGTATGGACATCTGGTGCACTCATCGGTTGTGACACATGGCACCTATTTGGCAATGACACATGGCACTCAATCCACGCATTCGTGGGCATATCTTTCGCTTAAGTCTTAGTGACATGTGTCAGTTCTCTTTCATGACACATAAGCATGGTGATGTCAGGCCACCACGTCCGATCATTCTCCGGGAGGTATTATTGTTCAACGTCAAAAGTAGCATCCCCCCCGAGGGCACAGTTTGGCAGATTCTAAAGATGGAGGGCGGTTAAGC
>SNQJ01S0004209.1:216537-232972 GCA_010110895.2 Picea sitchensis
TGATCCAGGTGGATCCGGAGGGAGAATTCCTTCCAGAACCCCAATGCATATTAGACAGGAAGGAAACCTCACTCAGGAACCGAACCATTGCACAGGTCAAGGTGTAGTGGAAACACTTTGGCCCATATGAGGCTACGTGGGAAATGGAGGATGCCATGAGATAGGCATATCCGATTTTGTTTACTCTTGTACATACATATCATGTTGACAGATAGAACATCAAGGACGATCTTCCTTTAAGGGGGAGGGAATTGTAACACCATGTTTCCCCCAGTCTGTAAATATAACTATATTGGCCAAGGAACTATGGCAAACCTAAAAGTGTGAATGTTTGATTTGATGGACCTTGGTACAAAAGGTCAATGAATGTAAAAAAAATTATTTTAATAGAAAATGATTACGTGTTGCATGACTCCTGAAAGAGGGGATGTGCTAAGACAAAACCATGAATGTTATGAAAGGTGGTGGAGGGGACCCGGAATGGTTGCGTTAAGCTCCACTGAACTAGTACCATGCTGAAATTAATTGCTCAGATAAGAACAACCCTCTGACCTAGGAATGAATTACATTCGAACTGGTAGGTGGGAAGACCTCCTCAAGATTTAATGAGGGTATGGTGCAGACCGCCTATCCGTAAGGCTTCCAGACCTGACCATGGACTGGGAATTAGAGCCACATGCAATCTTTTTGGGGAAGGCAAGAAAGGAAGTGTGGTGGGCAAAGGAAGACCTATGGAAAAAATGCAGAGACGAGAGCGGAAACTCTCAGGTCCGAGGAAGAACTGAAAGAGGAACAGTGAGTTATGATCACAGAAAATAGAGATTGAGCTAGGAGGAGGAGAGTAGCCTTCATCCTTATCTATTTCTGTATTGGGAGAAGGAGAATAACCTTCTCCCCTAACTTTTGTTGATCTGGAAGTAAGAGATTGAATCTCAAATCATCGTTGCTTAAGCTTGGGGGTGTCCAGTGATAAATCCATTGGGAGAGAATGAGCCTATGATTGGGTGGAAACAAGCACCCCTTTCAGCAGTCGCATCACGCTCTATGGTTCTGATAAGTGTTTTCTTGACTTATGCTTTGAATTATAAATAATGGATGAATGTGAGTATTTACATGTCTATAAAGGGTTCTTTCTCTGTATTAAATGATTAAGTTATGAGTATGTGTTTGTTCCCTTGAGAACCTATATTTCTGCTTGATTTTCCATACGCCCCAGTTTAATCACTCGAAGGCACTTTCCCTAGGAATTTACATCATCATTCTAGAGTCGGAGCAAGCCTCTGGGCATATCTACCATTTGGTAACCTCACAAGTTTCTTTGCCTTGATTCAGAGCTTAAAGCTCTGCGAGTTGGGAAGGTGTTCCCTTCATATCAGTAGTCTAGGAGACTCTGAACTTGCACCTATTCTCCTTAACCAAAAACCCGACTAAGAGTGAGGATCATAGCCTAAGAGTTATATGAAGATCCACATGACCTGGGTCTAGGAACCTTGGATATCAAGGCTCTGAGATGTCAAATTGCATGATAGTCAAGTTGAACCTCGAAATTGCTATGAACCGTCAATCTATGAACGAATATCGAGGGTGGGGAACCATTGCGAAGTGCGAAGGTGAAAATAGTGGACACGCTAGTTCGCGGCCCGCAAATCACCCTTGTCGTTGATCTCGACGGGCTGGAAGATCAACGACCTCGGTTAGACTTGACTCGAGCGAGCACTTTCCAGATTGCGGAGGTCGAACTCTCTTGTAAAGAGCACGCATGTTGGGGCCCCGCAAATTTATGTGAATCGTCAATCGTCGTTGACCTTCGATCTGAGTTTGACGCGATCCCTGAAATGCAACGAGCGCATGGGATGGAGAAATATTCAAGGGGATCTAGCTCAGAAGATATAGCAAGAGAAGAGACACCAGGTGAGGGCGTAAGCTAGGAAGGAGGTGCACGAACCAAAAAGGGAGTGCAGAGAACACGACCTGAAGAACCAGAATGCGATCTTGATGATGAGGAAGCATCTAATAAACCTCGCAGGGTCGCTCTGACAGAGAGAGTCTCTCTGAGAGATGGCGTAAATTCCTTAGTGATATCATGGCTTGGAACGGGGGTGGCCATAGTGCTAAGAATGAATGCCTCTGAGCCTATGGTTGGGTGGAAAGGCACACACCCACAATCAATTAGTTGGCTGCAACCTGTAATAGATAAGTATTCTTATACCCTGTGTAATTGAGTTGTAACTATGTAATAAAGTTGGATATCCTGTGAATGACTCGGGGATATGCATGTGTGTTTAATGATTATATTGTATCTCTGTATTATTGCTTCAATTGTGTATTTAAGTAAGTATGGAATTGTCTTATTTGTATACATAAATGCCCGATCCCTGTAGTGGCTTAAGATAAAATAAGTGGATTGTGAGTTCGTCGACCTTGGCCACGGTTTTCACGGGTGCACGTCGACACTCCCAGTTGACCAGAGTCTCTGGGAGGACGGATTATGTTAATCTCAGGAGAGGTAGTGATGATATGCACGGAGTCTATATGAGGTGGGCAGAGGTCAAGAACCTCTTAAGTCCTAGATTTGAGGAATGAACGTAAGGGATGCGCTAAAGAATTATTCCAAGCATTACGTTCAAGAGAAAGAGCACAAATCTCTTAAGGCTTTCAGAGCCAATAAAACTTAGGAAGAATAACGAGACTCAAGTATCAAAAGGGAATATCCTTTCATATGGAGGATGAATGGACAAGATCTGTTTGAGAGGGTCCAAGGTCTGTCACGACCATTAGATTTGAAGAAGGAGCGTAGGCATTAACTCCTCGACTCCTTTAGTCTTCACAAGTTCGACGAATGCATGTAATCATCGTGAAGGGGATGGATCCTCTGAAATCTGAAACTCGAATTCACGATGCAATCTGGACCATAGATCTAAGGACCTATCGGTACCCACCTTGACCATCGGATCTATGAGTTTAAAGTTCACACGATGCGAGAATCGTGCGTTGGTGCGACTAAAACTCTGAAACCCGAAGTCGCGATGTGACCTGAACCGTTGGATCATGGAAATTCATGGACCATCGATCTGACACGAGCAGATTTCAAGGATCGAGAATCGGGGAAAAGAGGCAAGAAATATTCCCACTTCATGAAATGCAAAATCCCGAAACATTCGAAAGTGGGCCCCAGGTCATAGCTGGAGATCACATCAGTGGAGAATAAGGGAAGGAGCTAGTGCTCACTAGGCTCTAGTTCAGAATTTGGGAAGTCGGGAGAGTCGGGTGACTCACAACAGAATACTCGAAGTCATGAAGTCGCGAAGCGCCTTTTGATTAGGCATGCGGTCATAGCCTGAGGTCATATGAAGGAAGGGGATAGCATGAAGAGCTAGGGCATGTTGTTCAAATCCTTAAAATGGGCCAGGAAAGAGCCCACGAGCTTGGAAGAACCTGCAATGAGAAGAAAGGGGAACCTAGAGAGAGTTAAGGAAAGCGAAAAATTGATGCCCCGCCCCTTAAAAGAGAACTTAGGGGTCGGGTGTGTTACAACAGTGTTGGTATAATTTATTATTGATACATCTTGTTAGAGTTGTGGCACATGTCGTATGTCTTGGCATGTTGCTAAGGGTTTTTATAGTACATGGTGGTTGAGAGCTTCTATTTGTGAAGTGGTTGATGTATTGAGAGGTTGAATACCAGAGAGGGTTTGACGTTTGGATCATGTGAGGGATATTATACTTGTTTATGATTACACACATTTATATGGAACATGACTAGAGATTTATATAGAGATTTTGGGTAAAGAGGATGCGAGCACAGGGTACATGTTATAACCCTAAATTTCTCTACATATGCATACCTATCATTTGGCCCTCTTACTTGCATTTTTTGTCAAGCCATCACTGAGTTGCTCTTCTTTAAAACTCATTTTTTGAAGATGTACGCGCCCTGCACCAATACTACTCGCATACATATGCTTTCTGCACCACTACAACCCCTGTATGTACGCATGTTGCACCAATACAACCCATGTATACTTTCAAAAGTTGCAAGGAATTCGTTGAGATTATGGGCTATTTGGTAGTTTCCCAACTAATACACCACCTATAGCCCGTCACCCAACCAAATAACCATCCTTTTGTCATACAAAATGAGGTGTTGGGGTCTCATTCCACATCTAGAGATAAGAACAGTGAAACTCTGCTCGTTTCACATCCCCTCCTTGACCCAAGCATTTGTAGCCCTTTTGTGAGAATTGCCTCATAATTCCCCAATTTGCCTTCCTTCCTCCATCATAAACCCATTATACTTCCCAAGAAGAAGGTTGAGAGGAGAAGCCATATAGAGGTGCAATTGGAGCTTGGTGAAGAGGATCCCAGACCAAGTTCATGGACCAGTAGTCAACTTTGGTTGTAAGTGATCATTGTATTATCAATAAAAGAAGTACTTTTCCTGTCCCAAAACATGATGTGTCGAATGTTTGCATTGGATTTATGTTTTTATTCTAACATCTAACCCTTGATTTATATATGAAATGTATGTTTGTAGTTTTTTGTTTATATGTCTTTGAATGCAAGCCAGCCTTGGGAGGAGGCATGCAGTCAGTGAAGCTATCAAGCACGAGAGGATCATCATTGGACACGGAGTAGAGGTACAGTTACCAGATCCTTCTCATTTTTCTTTTTGTGTATGAGTTTGGGATATGTTTGGGGTAGTTAGAAAAGTAGGAGACTTTTAAACGGTTATTGATCTGCCTACATTGTAAACCTTGGTGTAGCCATAGGGGATTTTTTCCCGCTAGAAGAACTGGCGACCATACTGGGGAAGCCTCTAGGGTTTTAGGGGATATTTTTGGGTGTCTGATTGGTTTTTGTACCTTTCGAGTTTATGTTGAGTCTGTTGAGTCTTTTAAGGGGTATAGTCACCTTTTGGTACCATACCAATTCTCCCTACCATGTCAGTCTATCTGTTTTATTTCTTTTTTTCAAGAAATACAGAGGTGTACGTGACCTGCAGTGGGACAGCCCGCACACATGCGCGCCCTTTCTAGTAAAAATCCCACGTACCTACACAGGTTGTTGAAACAATAGTAGTGAACCTATTTCAATAAATTGTTTTTGAAAAAGAGGCAGCCATCCTCTTTCCTGATTGAGGCTTTACTTCTCAGGGTTTCTTGATAGAGTTTAGTGTCTCTGTTTTTACAGCCATAGCTTGGGTTAGAATTCATTTTACTTGTCTTTTTTATTTTCTTGTGCTTCCTAGATTTTAGGTCTTCATCAGTTTTTTTTAGTATTTTTTGTTACTTCTGCTTTGATTGGAAGAAAATATAAAAAAAAACTCAATTTGTTAGGCCTCTTTCTTTCTTTGCATTTTCTTTGCATTGTTATTTGAAAAAGAAAAAGAATTAGCGTAGGGTTGTGTTTTATTCTCATCTTGAAAGCATTTCAAAATAAAAATAAGAAAGATAATCCTTCTTTGTCAGTGTTCTTATAAGTTTCATTTTCTGCAAGAGTCTTGACAACATCAGTTGCACTAACGCACCCTTGTTTAGTATATCAAGCCATTAAAAAGAACGCTAAATCTAAAATTAACTAGAATTTTTATGTTTGTAGGGTCAACCAACTAGTTTAGGGTTAGGGCCTTGAATTAGGTTGAAAAGGAAACTCTTCAAGGTCGTTAAAAAAACATTGGAGTCGGAGCTAGGGAGTGTTAAAGTCCAGTGACGTGAAATTTATCTGGGGCCCCCCTCTAACACAGGGGCTAAACATGAGGTCGCGTGAGGAAAGGAAACAGATATAAACCCTCCAAAGCCGGACTAAACGTAGTGGGGAATGCATATTAAGGATATGTCGTGGGATACTATCATCCGCATTTGCCTATAGAGCTTCATGGACCTTGAATCTGTTCGAGATCCTCATTTGTCTTCCAGACCACTTGCCTTCGATACCCTCGGTAGGTTTCGGACTTGTTATCCTGCTCATTGTGGTCCACCTGACTGTCGGTTGTACCCCCCTGGTGACTGTTTGCGAGCTGGAAACTTAGTTGCTCATTATCTAGGGACTTACATAGGTGACTGCGGGGGTATACCCCGGTACATAGGACAGACGTCGGGTCACACTTTGTAGAATATACCTGGAGGGTGCTTCCATGTTCGAGTTGCACTTGCACCGGTTAGTTTCTCTAGTGTTGGTTGGCGTAACTATTCTTCCTACTAGATAGTCGTCTACTTGATTTGCCTTTAGGAACTTTTAGTGTGTGCTTCGTGCTCCCTAGTTTTCCATTGTGATTTAGTCAGTCATTACTTTGGGTCTTTGACCTAAGGTGGTATACCACCCACTCCACCGGTCATGGGGACTTTTTGGTCTTCCGCTTAGAAACGTGGATCCGCCTCTTTATAGGCGTTGTTTTTGTAGCATTGGTTCACCAAAGTCAGTGTGTGAGACTTTTACGGACTTGAACGATATTGCAAGGGGAGAACCTATGTGTAAGATATTCATGGCTAAAGTTCCCGACGATACCAACCAAGGAACCCCTTCCCAAGGGGTTTCTTGTGCTTTTCCTTTCTTCAGAAACGTCGTTGTCCCTTTGATGGCCACTTTGTATATTCCTAGGTTGAATGTGGGACTACCGGTTTTGTTCGGTGCCATTCCAAATGTCCTTAATTCTCTTGAAGCCTCTTAGTTAAGCACCTTATGTCATGGGAATCATGTTGATGTTCCTTCATCAACAAAGTCTTCTCCTCCTCCTTCTCCCATCTCTGGTGAAAGTACAGTTACTAGTAACCAGAGGTCTAACCAAAATAGAAAGAGGAAGAATAGGAAGAAGAAATCACCAACCTCTGGGAGTCATGTTGGAGATAGGTTGTTAACCTCTACAAGTCATGTTGAAGACCAGCACCCAGCCTCTGCAATTCATGTTGGGGGCATGAACCTAGTCCCTGCAAGTCATACTGGAGTTCAAAAACCAACCTCTGCTAGTCATGTTGGAGAGTTGTCAAAACCTAATGCAAGTCATGTAGAAGACCAGAACCCAACCTCTACAAGTCATGTTGGGGGCAAGCACCCACCCTCTGAAAGTCATGTTGGAGATGTGCAACCAACCACTGCTAGTCATGTTGGAGGCATTGATTCTGTTGGAAACCTAGATGAATAGGACGTAAGCCTATGTTCCCTTGTAAGCTTTGCAAGGGAGATCACCTTACTCATCTATGCTCTGGCATTCTAGAGATATAAAGATTGTGGTTTATGTCTGCAAGCTCTTCTGATTCTGAGTCTTCTGAGGTTTCCTCACAGTATATTCAACCTTTGTTTGATGAAGTGGTTGTGTCGATGCAATCTTCAATTGATCCCACTCCTCTTTTGGGGGGTGATGTGTCTGTAGACCATGTTGTCTTGCAACTTATTCAACTAGAGTTTGAGAAAGTGGTCACGCCGATTCAATCTTTGGTTGATCCCACTCTTCTCTTGGAGAGTGTCGAGTCTACCAAAGTGGTCACGTTGATGCAATCTTCAGCTGATCCCACTCTTCTCTTGGAGAGTGATGTGTCTACCGACTATGTTTTTAGCATTTCCAGTTCAGTACTTTCAGAACAAGGGGGCATTCTTTTCACTTCCAGCACACCCCCTTCAAGCCCTGGGATGGTTTCCTTTGATTGGAATAACTTTTTTGAGCCTCGACTTCCTTCTTCTACACCTTTTCAAATTGTTAATTAAGATTGGTTGTCATTGATGTCAACCCTTGAAGAAAGCCCGGTAGCACAAAGGTTTGGGTAATGGACCCAAGTTTGTTTGATTTAAAGATGACTCATTATTGTCTTGTCATGGTCGATAATAAGTACAAATGGATGAACTCCAAATTGTGTCTTGTCATGGTCGCATAATAAGTACAAATGGATGAACTCCAAAGTGGTCCTATGGTGAAAGCCCTCATAAAGACGCTTATGGATTGAGTTATCTTAGAAGTATGGTTAGAGAACCCATGCTTATTTGTGGAATAATGAGATGAAGGTTAGTGAATTTGTCGTGCTGAAACTATCCTAGATGGATATTTCTGTTATCTCCATTTCCATTGGTATGTGGAATGCCACATAACTTCTCACGCTTAGTGAGTTATGGCCATGAGAAGTTGGAGAACCTGTGCTCGGGGTAATGGACCCAAGTTTGTTTGATGGATAATTGTATGGGTTTTGATATATTTGTAGGTAATACTATTATATATGGATAGTACATCATTACATTGGTGTATGGAATGTCACATAACTCCTCACGGTTTGAGAGTGCCGCGGCCCTCACGGTTGGAGGACCCTCATATGTCATCTAGAAGCCCCAAAAGGTCAAAGTAGTCAAAGTGATTTAAGAGATTTTAGAAGGTAAATAATAAAGTGAAGTGGATGAGTGTACCATAATTCAAAGTGAATACAAAATAAATTATTTAAATAATAAATTTAAATGAGAAATTAGAAGTGGGTTAAACTTAAAACAGTTGTAGGCAAAGTGACCTAGAAGATGTTTTAAGGAAACTACTGAGAGTATAAATAAGAGGCAAGGCTCTCTAATTTTAGATAACACTTGAGAATATTGAATATATATAGGTGTCTAAGGTAACCAAAGGATATATAAGCCTAATTTCATAGGAAAGGTGAAGAAAATAAGGTTTCTAAGGGAGATAAATTTTTGATGATGCTTCTAAGGTATGTCATTTACAAGTCATCTCATCATTTTGCAATAAAAAAATTCTAGAATGATTCATACCATAAAATTGTTATTCCATTTAGTAAACATATCCAAGTATCTAAGTTAAAAAATTCAGCTTGTGGTTCGCTGTATTTTTGGAGTTACACCTGTGGAAAAATAGGGTTTGTGGCTAGTCCCCGAAACTAGTCTAAAACAGTGTTTCGTAAAAATGTCATAAATTCTTCATAACATATCCAAATTTAGTAAGACCAAATGTTTTGCTAGAGTACATTCTTTAGTATGTTTTATAACAGTTAATGGATCGATTCAACAAATATTTTGTGTGGGGCACGCTCTCTAGAATAAGCTAGATTTCAACAAGGTATGCTATTTTTCAGCAAGGTATGTCATTTTGTTATAAATCCTTTTCTAAAGAGGTTCCAAGTAGTGAAACCCCGAGGAATTTACAAAACACTTTAAATAACATTTTGTATTGGTTTCATATCTTTATTCATTACAGTACAAATTTATGATTATTTTAAGTTAGGGCTGTTGACTAATCCAAAACTAGTCATGTGAGACTAAAGAAAGTTTGATGAAAATGCCAATCTCTTTGTTGTTAAAGTTAAGGAAGGTTTGCAGGTATGCATCGGCATACACTAGGTCTATTACATTACTTACAAATGATATCCTGGATGATGAAATTGATGAGGGCTTTGGTTAAGGTAAATATGTTATTACATGGTGGAGACAAGTAGCTGATGAGTTGGGCACATACATGAGGTGTATAGTTGATACGCAAGGCTATTGATGAGTCATAGTTGATGATAGTTGACACATTATTTGCCGCATACTTGGTACATGGTTGGATGCACTTTTTATGTTGCATCATATGTTGTTTGGTACATCGCTAGTGCATGGTTGATGAATTTGTTTATGGTAATAAGCCGACATAAAGTTGATGCATGGTTGATGCATGGTTCAGTTTATTGGTACAGTGTACAGCAGTGATATCTCACAGTTGATAGTGCGACAGCTGGTTCCATCATTCTACTTCTACTGTGGTAGGATGGGCCAAGGACAAGTGGTTGCAGCCAAAGAACATAGGAGGTTGTAAACTCCTTCTATTTGTAGCCATAGAACATAGGGGCTTGTAGCCTCCTTCCGGTTGTAGCCGGAGAATTGGGAGTTGCAACTTCCCTCAGTTGTAGCTTGAGAAACTAAGGTGAGACCCTTCCGCCACCGGAAAAACAAAGGAAGTTGGTGCTTTCAATGAATGTAATTCTTCAAGACATATAAGAAAAGCATTATGTGGTTTTCCCCGCTGGTTTCCACGTAAAACATTGGTGTACCGTGGTATGTGTATTATTGTTCATTTTTCATTGCTCATTATTGGATGCGATAAGTCACAACACGCTGCCATCACTGCTCGCCAAAAGCATCATAATTACGCATCGCACTCCAAATCAAACAAATGCGGTCGCGCTGTGTTCCCAAACCACCAAAGTGACCGCTTATATGTTCAACTGTACAAAACAACACAGCCTAATTAATACAAACATTCTTTCGGCTGGCATGTTCATATATGCGACTAACATAATCCAACAATTGGTATCAGAGCAGGTTCCTTCAGAAATCAGTTCAACCACTGAAAGGTAGATCATGGAGAGCAACAACTTGTATAAAAATGGAATACCACAGTTTGATGGACAGAAATATTCTTTTTGGAGCATAAGGATGAAAACATATATACAAGCACAGGGATTTGAAATTTGACAATCAATTGTAGATGGATACACGACACCAACAGTTCCACCAACAAATAAAAAAGAAGTGAAACTCGATCAAAATAATTCCAAAGCCACAAATGTACTTCAGAATGGTCTCAGTGAAACGGTATTCACCAAAGTTGCACATTGTAAATCCACTAAAGACATTTGAGACAAGCTTCGAAATATTTATGAAGGAGATTCAAAAGTCAAAGAAACAAAGCTTCAAACTTACAGAGGTGAGTTCAAACAACTAAAGATGAAGGAAGATGAGAATATTGCAGCCTACTTCTTACGAGTCGATGAAACAGTGAATGCAATCATAGGATTAGGAGAAGAAATCGAAGAATCTGTAATTGTTCAAAAGGTACTAAGATTTTTTCCTATGAGATTTGAGCCTAAGATATCAGCACTAGAAGAAAGATTAGATCTAAACTCAATAAGCATGGACGAACTGCATGGAATATTCACAACATATGAAATTAGAACTGAACAAGAAAATCCAGATGTAAAAGAAACAGCCTTCAAAGCATCCAAAAGATCAAAGCAAAAGGAAAGGCAACAAGAAGAACATAGCAGCCACAGTGACGTCTTGGAAGATGATGAAGAAGTGGCCAACTTCATCGAAAGACTGAACAAGGGAACCAACGGTAGGTATAGAGGTAAGCTTGCTCTAATTTGTTTTAATTGTGATGGTATTTGTCATTTTGCTAAAAAATGTCCTCATAAGAAAAAGAGAAATGATGAAGGTTACTCAAAAGGCAAACAAACATATAAAAGCAAAAGAACTACAAAGAAAGTTTTCAAGAAAAGCTTATGCACCAAAGAAGACATCTCATCGTCAGATGAAGATGAAATCAGTAACAGTGAGACAGGAAGAGTTCTATTCATGGCAGGAGAAGACTCTGATAAAGAAGACTCCAAAGAAGAATATGAAGAAGACGAAGAAGAATATGAAGAAGTCGAAGAAGAAATTGAAGAGGCAGAAGTTGACTACCCAGAAGAATTGATGTGTGCCATAAAAGTTATCAGAAGAGAAAAGAAGAAAAATAAGAAACTACAAGCGGAACAAGACAAGAAAGAAGACACTCAAGAACTAGAACAAATGATCACAAATTTGAAGGTTCAAATAGAAGAATTTAAAAGAATAGAAGAAGCAATCAAAGAAACAGCTAGAAGAAAAGGACAGGATCATTGGAAATTTGGAAGCAGATATTATCACATTAAGAAAGGATATTCAAAAGAAAAATATGCAGAATAGCTCAAAAGTTTTGGATGACATTATCATCAGTCAAAAATCTCATCTTGACAAGTCCGGACTTAGATGCAATCAGAAAAAAAAGGGGATCAAGCTCCAAAACAACAGAGCAAGAAACATATGCAAAAAGCTATGCAGAAACAATCAAAGGGGATAGGAAGATATACAAGAAAGATTACAGGGACACTCCTCCACCGAGAAGATTCAAATTTCAAAATCAACAACAGACAGATATGCCTCAAGAAGAAGAAGGATTCATAAGAGAACCTTCTTTCAGAAGATCTTCAACTCCCATGTATCAAACTATATTTTTTGGTTTATGTTATGCATGTCATAATTTTGGACATAAAGTTGTAAATTGCAGAGCTAACAACAGGAACATAAACAACTTTGAAAGTCATACACAAAAGGGTTATCCAAGAAGGCCTCGTGAAACACGGAGAAGAAGTTACAACATGTTTGAATCTTTGAGCACTAATGTAGAATGTTACAAATGTAACAACTTTGGACACATGGCCAAATATTGCAGAATGGCAGTCCCTCCTAGAGAACCACAACAGAATAACAACAGTCACAGACAGGAACCTCAAAAAAGGACATGGATAAGAAAGCAGAACCAGTATAGCAATGAAAAATGCACACTCGCTCTACAAGCTAAGCAGAAGAAACATGGTTGGTATTCTGACAGTGGTTGTTCAAAACACATGACAGGAGATACAGATAGGTTTCTTACATTAAAAAAGGAAAGAGATGGATCAGTCTCCTTCGGAAATGATGATTCAGCTAAAATCATTGGAAAAGGCACAGTCAGAAATGGGAACAAGAATACAAAGGTAGAAAATGTTATACTAGTAGAATATATGAAACATAATCTTCTAAGTGTAAGTCAAATGTGTGACCAAGATCATAATGTTACTTTTGATTCACAAAAGTGTGAAATAAGAAAATAAGGTTCAGAAAAATTGATTGCTACAGCTGCAAGAACTTCAAGCAACATATATGTGTAAAGTGAAATTGGAAATGAAGAGTGTTGTCTAGGAAAGGAAGATGAAAGTTGGCTATGGAACAGAAGAATGGGTCACATACATTTTGATAACCTTATCAAAGTAAACAAAAGTGAAGCAGTCAGAGAAATGCCCCAGATCACGAAACCAACCAACACTTTATGCAAGCATTGTCAACAACGAAAGAAAACAAAGACCGGGTTCAAATCGAAGGAATATTCAACGACAAAACCACTGGAAATTGTGCACACTGATCTAGTTGGACCAACTACAACAAAGGGTTTAGAAGGTGAGAAATACTTTATGTTATTAGTTGATGATTATACAAGAATGACTACAATTTTCTTTCTCAAGAATAAGTCAGAAGCTTTTGAAAACTTTAAGATCTAGAAGGAAATTGTTGAAAATGAAATGGATTCAAAAATTAAATGCTTGAGATCTGATAATGGAAGAGAGTTCACTTCAAAGGAATTTATGGACTACTGTAGCAATCATGGAATAAAAAGACAATTCTTCGTTGCTAGGACACCTCAACAGAATGGAGTTGTTCAAAGAAAGAACAGGACAGTACAGGAAATGGCTCGAACAATGCTAATGGAATCCAAATTGACAGATATATTTTGCACACAAGCAGTGCATACAGCAGTTCACATTCCAAATAGAGTAATGCTCAGAAACAACACTAACAAAACTCCCTACGAGATATGGAAAGGAAGACCAGCAAATGTGAAGCACTTCAGAGTTTTTGGAAACAAATGCTACATCAAAAGAGAATATGGAAGAATGGGAAAGTTTGACTCTCGTGTAGACAAAGGAGTACTTGTTGGTTATTCAAGTACAAGGAAAGAATACAAGTGTTAAAATCTGAGATTCAACAAAGTTGTGGAAAGAATCAACGTAACAATTGATGAAACAGGCAAACCAGAATCAAAGGAAGAAGAAAATGAATCAATGGAACAGTCTTTCGAAGAAGAAGCAGAAGATGAAAAAGAAGTAGAAGAGGAAGATGAAGAGAATCTGACAGAAGCAGAAGAGCAAGTTCAACAAGTTTCTCCAAAGACACCTAGCAGACGAGTACAGAAGAATCATCCTTCAAATCAGATTATCGGAAACAAAGATGCAGGAGTTGAGACTAGAAGAAGAATATGTTCACCAGAACAGACACACCTAGCACTCTTATCTACAATTGAACCAAACTGTTTTGAAGAAGCCAACAAGTATGAATTTTGGAATAAGGCCATGGATTAAGAATTGGATCAAATAGAGAAACATGACACTTGGGAATTGGTTCCAAGACCAAAGAATAAGAATGTGATCGGCACAAAATGGGTTTTCAGAAATAAATTGAATGAATATGGATAGGTTACAAGGAACAAAGCTATATTGGTATGTAAAGGATATGCACAGATTGAAGGAATCTACTTTGAAGAGACATTTGCCCCAGTTGCCAGAATGGAAGCAATGTGTTTGCTTTTAGCTTATGCATGCTCCAAAAATATTAAAGTGTATCAGATGGACGTAAAATCAGGTTTTATGAATGGGGCACTTGAAGAAGAAGTCTACATTGAACAACCAGAAGGATTTCAGTTGTCATAGAATGTAGATTATGTGTGTAAATAAAAGAAGGCCTTGTATGGTCTAAAACAGGCTCCTAGAGCATGGTACTCTAGACTGAATAGGTATCTACAGTAGGCAGGGTTCAGAAAAGGAAGTGCAGACAACAACCTCTACATCAAGGTAATTCAAGGTAATATTTTATTAATTGAAGTTTATGTTGATGATATTATTTTTGGTAGTGATGATGACAGGTTAAGCCAGAAATTTGCAAAGGATATGCAGAATGAATTTGAAATTTCGTTACTTGGAGAACTATCCTTCTTTCTGGGACTTCATATACGTCAAAGCAAAAAAGGAATTTTTATTTCTCAAACCAAGTATATCAGAGAAATGCTAAAGAGGTTCGGAATGGAAGATTGCAAACCAGTTATCACTCCCATGCAAACCAGTTGCAAGTTGAGGAAAGATGATGATTCAAAGTCTAAAGATCATAGGCAATATAGGTCGGTGATTGGAATCCTACTATATGTGACAGCATCCAGACCAGATGTAATGAAGGCAGTTGGACAAGTGGCACGATTTCAAGCAGCACCAAAGGAATCACATGTATTAGCAGTGAAGAGGATTTTCAAATATCTCAAAGGAACAAAAGAGTTTGGATTATGGTATCCAAAAGGAAAATATCTATCACTTATTGCCTACACAGATGCAGATTGGGAAGGTTGTATTGGTGACCAACGAAGCACCAGTGGAGCAGCGTTCTACTTGGGTGAGTGTTTAGTATCATGGCTAAGCAAGAAACAATCATCAGTATCTTTATCTACAGTCGAGGCAGAGTATATTGCAGTAGCGGCATGTTGTACACAAGTTATTTGGATGAAACAAACTCTGACAGATATACAGGTTGATTATGATGAGCCCATTCCAATCTATTGTGATAATACAAGTGCGATCAGTATCTCAAAGAACCCAGTGATGCACTCCAAGACAAAGCACATTCCAATCAAGTATCACTTTCTACGGAAGCAGGTTGCAGAAAAGAACATCGGAGTTGAGTATGTGGGCACAAAAGAACAAGTGGCAGACATCTTTACAAAACCACTTCCATGGGAAGCCTTTGCGTATCTTCGCCAGAGACTCAGAGTTAATTCTACTCCAAATTTAATGCTTTTGAATGCTTATCTTTTATGTCTTATATGTACACGAGGAAGCACCATAAAGAGTATAGTTCAGTCAGGGGGAGAATCCCTGGATGGAAAGATACATTTGTCATTAATGACAAAGGGGGAGAGATTCATCAGATGCAGAGGACAGAGGCATGGTTACAGGGAGAGAAATGGTCACAGAGATGCAGAGGACAAAGGCATGTTTCCAAAGGGTGCATGAGTGATATGACTTCAGTATTGCATGACATAATTTCAGTTTTTCATCAGAGTGTTTCCGTCAATGCTAAAGGGGGAGATTGTTGATTAAGGTTGGTTGTCATTGATGTCAACCCTTGAAAAAAGCCCGATAGTACAAAGGCTTGGGTAATGGACCCAAGTTTGTTTGATTTAAATATGACTCATTATTATATTGTCATGGTTGATAATAAATACAAATGTATTAACTCCAAAGTGGTCCCCTTATGGTGAAATCCCTCACGGGAAAACGCTTTGCGGATTGAGTTATCCTAGAAGTATGGTTAGAGAACCCATGCTTATTTTTGGAATAATTAGATGAAGGTCAGTGAATTTGTCAGTGAAACTATCCTAGATGGATATTTCTTGTCATGCCATTTCTAGTGGTATGTGGAACATCACATAGTCCTCACGGTTGTTATGGCCATGAGAAGTTGGAGAACCCAGGTTTGGGTAATGGACCCAAGTTTGTTTAATGGATAATGGTATGAGTTTTGATATATTTGCAGGTAATACTATTCTATATGGATATTACATGTCATTCCTTTTCTGGTGGTATGTATAACGTCACACAACTCCTCACGGTTTGAGAGTTATGGGCTTACAAAGTTGGAGGACCCTCGTATGTCATCTAGAAGCCCCAAAATGTCAAAGTAGTCAAAGTGATTTAAGAGATTTTAGAAGGTAAATAATAAAGTGAAGTGATGAGTGTACTATAATTCAAAGTGAATACAAAATAAATTATTTAAATAATAAATTTAATGGAGAAATTAGAAGTGGGTTAACCCTA
>SNQJ01S0004209.1:233022-246691 GCA_010110895.2 Picea sitchensis
ATTTAATGGAGAAATTAGAAGTGGGTTAACCCTAAAATAAGGAAAGTGGGCAAAGTGACCTAGAAGATGTTTTTAAGGAAGCTACTTGGAGAGTATAAATAAGAGGCAAGGCTCTCTCATTTTAGATAACACTTGAGCATATTGGATATCTATAGGTGTCTAAGGTAACCAAAGGATATATAAGCCGAATTTCAGAGGGAAGGTGAAGAAAAGAAGGCCGGAATTCAAGGGAGGATAATTTTTTTTGATAATGCTTTCTAAGGTATGTTATTTACAGGTCATCTCACGATTTTCGCAATAATTTTTTTTCTAGAATGATTCAGACCGTGAAATTTCTATTCCATTGAGGAAACATATCCAATTATCTGTGGTAAAAAATTCAGCTTGTGGGTCGTTGTATTTTTTGAGTTACACTCTGTGGAAAATAGGGTTTGTAGCTAGTCCTGAAACTATTCTAAAACGGGTGTTTTGGGTAAAAATGTCATAACTTCTTCATTACAGATCTAAATTCAGTAAGACCAAATGTGTTGGTTAGAGTATAGTCTGTAGTATGTTTTGTAATAGTTTCATATCGGTTCAAAAAATATTTCGTGCGGGGCATTCTCTACAAGGTCGCTCTCTAGAATAAGTTGGAATTCAGCAAGGTGTGTCATTTTTGCTATAACTCCTTTTCTGAGAGGTTCCAAGTAGTGACACCTGGAAGAATTGCATAAAACACACTGAAGAACATTATGTATCAGTTTCATATCTCTATTCATTACAGGTACAAAGTTATGATTATTTCAAGTTAGGGTTGTTTACTAATCCAAAACTAGTCATGTGAGACTAAAGAAAAGTTTGATGAAAATGATAGTCTCTTGTTGTTAAAGTTAAGGAAGATTTGCAGGTATGTGATCATATACACCAGGTCTATTAAAAAGTTACAAATCATATTTGGATGATGAAATTGATGAGGACTTTTGGTTAAGGTACATGTTGGGTACATGGTTGAGACAAGTAGTTGATGAGTTGGCACATACATGAGGTGTATAGTTCATGATGTTGGTACATATTGATGAGTCATCGTTGATAAGTAGTTGAAACATGATTGGTACATACTCGGTACATGGTTGGATGCACTTATTTATGGTACAGGTTGTTTGGTATAGGTTGGTGCATGGTTGATGCACTTGTTTATGGTACAGGTTGATTACAAGTTGAGGTACAGGTTGATGCATGGTTGATGCATTATTGGTACAGGTTGATGCATGGTTGATGCATTATTAGTACAGGTTTAAAGTGGTATATCTCACAGTGATAATGTGGCAGTGGTTCCAACATTCTACTTCTACTTTATGGCGGTTGGACAGGGCAAGGACAGGTGGTTGTAGCCACCTTTCGGTTGTAGCCAGAGAACATAGGGAGTTATAGCCTCCTTCTGGTTGTAGCTATAGAATTGGGGAGTTGGAGATTCCCTCAGCTTGTAGCCTGAGAAACTAGGGGGTTGGAACCTCCTTTCAGTTGCAGCTGGAAAACAAAGGAAGTTGGTGCTTCCAATGAATGTAATTCTTCAAGACATATAAGAAAAAACATTATGTGGTTTTCTCCCGCTTTGGGTTTCCACGTAAAACATTGGTGTGTTGTGTATCTGTATGATTATTCATTATTTCTTTGCTCATTATTGGATGATAATTCTACATTGATATAACACTTGGATTATTTGGTTAAAAAGGATTATAATTGCTCTATTACTGATTCACCCCCCCTCTCAGTAATCCGACACAAATAAGGGTTGAATTTAATTCAACAAACATTTATCAATGTATTGTGGATGAAGGAGCCTCTGCAAGTATCTTATCCTCCTCGGTTTGGAAAGTCTTGGGATCTCCCAAGCTTGTGCCTGCTTCGCATGAGTTGTTGGCTTTTGACAGATGTCCTAGTGAATATTTGGGGGTTCTTCCTCAGTTTCCTATCTCGTTAGGTGGGAAGACTGTCCTTGTTGATGTTATTGTGGTGCAAGGCCCATTAGATTTCAATATGCTTCTCGGGCGTGATTATGTATATGCTATGAGCGTTGTGGTGTCTACGCTTTTCCAGGTGATGCATTTCCCTCATAATGGAAGCATTGTCATTATCGATCAGCTGGCATATGATAATCACCATCCTAATTCGACGTTAGTTCAAGCTGCCCCTTTATATGTTCCTTATGTTCATGTAGACTCTACCCTGCCACGGGTTAATTATGTGGCGTCTCATCCTCGATGTTCAATTTCTCCTGAGAAGGAACTTGTTCACTCATGTTTTCCTTCTTGAGACATGGTCTCGACAATTGATCTGTTGGTTTATCCAATGGGGGCATGGGATCCCTTGCTTCCCCCTCTTGGTACAAGTGATCTCGTCGGGATTACTTGAGAAAAGTAACCTCTTGGAGTCTTCTTTAAGGCCTTTTCAGACTCTCTAAACATGAAAATATTGTCAAGTGATCTTGTTTCCCTTCATGCTCGCCAAACTAAAACTTGAAGGAATTTATGTCCAGTGGTAGTTTATCCCTTTTTCGGTCCGGGTGGTCAATTGTACGAACAAAGGTATACTCTAGGAACTTCGGTTTGCTAGAAGAGTATTCTCAGGTACAAGTTTAACCCTTTTTCGAGCCTGAGGGACTAAATTTACGAAAAATGAACTTTCTCCTTGGTTTTGGTTTATCACCTTTTTCAGGCCTTGGAGATTACTTACGAAAAAGGAAACCCCACGGAATCCATAGTTAAGCTCTTTTCAGACTCCCTAAAATTGAAAAGATCTTCGAGTGATTTTGTTCCTTCACACTCGTTAAATTGGTCCAGAAGAGTATCTATTGTCACGAGTTTAACCCTTTTTTCGGCCTGTGGATTATGGACAAAAAAGGTACACCTTGGGAGATTCGTCTCGTCAGGAGAGTTGTCCTCAGTAAATTTTATACTTTTTCAAGCTAAGGAAACTAAATATAGAAAAAGGCAGTGAGTCCATAGTTAAGCTCTTTTCAAACTCCTTAAACTTGAAAAGATTGTCGAGTGATATTGTCTTTGTCACACTCATTAAAATGGTTTTGAATAGAGGTATTTCTAGTGCTAGTTTAACCCTTTTTTGAACCGACTAGACTATCTTCGAAAAAGATACCCCAGTGGAGTCTTCTTTTAAGTTTTTTTAGACTCTCTAAACGTGAAAAAACCACTGAGCTTACCTTCTTTGAGCTCATTAAAAATACATTTAAGGGGGTTTCATTGTGTCTTGCTAATCGCATTTGCATCTTTGTGTCTTTGTGTCTTTGGCCTAATTTTGGCTCCATGTTGCTCTCAACTGAACCTTTGAAGCATGCCATATACGCAAGCCTTGTAGCATTTTGCCTTTGGGACCTGACACCTTGACCCATGGAGGAATTTTCCCCGAGTGTCCTTTTCCTGCACATGTCTCCTTGCTCTCAGCATTAGTGTTTTCCTTACACCTGGAACCAGTATGCTTTCAACACTCGTTCATCCTTTGCAACGTAGCATTCTTTTATTCTTTTTCAAGCTCTTTAAAAAATTGAAAAAGACAAAAAATTAAAAAATAAAACCCAAAAAGAGGGGATGGGAAATATTTTATTTTTTTTGGCAGCACAATGAGTCGCCCTTGGACAAAGCACATCCTTCCATTTGTTCGTCAAGCTTTGGGATTTAACATGACCTTAGGAAGTTGTTCTTGTTACATAGAGTTGTGTCCTCCTCCATTTGGTTACTCGTCCAAACATATGGAGAGTTTGTGTTTCCTTCTGTAGCGTGAAATTATGTCAATGTCATGCTGCCTAAGTCTGATCATCTTTCGTGCTATTGTCCAAGGGAAGTTTCACCCAAACTGAGTCGGACTTTTTTTAGTTTGTCTCTTGACCTCATGCTCGTACATCCCAAAAGTCCAATCAAGTCCTTGTTCGAAATCAATGAAGTTCTATGCCTGATCATCGAGATCCTCTTGTCTTTTCCCGACGAGCCATCGAAGACCTCTGGGTAGTGAATTCATACACTCACATTGCACTCCTACCCAAGTTTTGAAGATCTTGAATTTTTTGCTCAAGCTATGAAGACCTCATCTCCAGCCATAGGGCATTATTGGCGTCTTGAAGATGGATTATATACTTATATATCTTTGATTTTGAGATGTAGATCTGTTGTGTATTGCTCGCGGCTAAACTTTATATAGTTATATGACATGGATCTGTAGTGTATTTGATTGGCAGCCATGATTTATTTCATCCCAAGCATGGGTATGCCCGCCTCGGAGAGACATTTGTTATTTTTGCAGATGGCGCCTCCCGAACTCTAGTCTCGGGCTCACTCGTTTCGTACATTGGTGAAGATTTTGTAATGTATTTCAGCCATCATATTCTCTTCTGACCTCACATATTAGGGGGCATCTGTTATAACCCTAAATTTCTCTACATATGCATACCTGGTATTTGGCCCTCTTACTTGCATTTTTTGCCAATCCATCACTCAGTTGCTCTTCTAAAAACCTCATTTTTTGAAGATGTACGCGCCCTGCACCAATAGTGCCCACATACATACGCCATTTGCACCACTACAGCCCGCGTACGTATGCATGTTGCACCACTACAGCCCGCTTATACTTGCAAAAGTTACAAAAATAAAAAGTTGCAAGGAATTCATTGAGATTACGGGCTATTGGGTAGTTTCCCAACTAATCCACCACCTATAGCCCGTCACCCAACCGAATAACCATCCTTTTGTCATATAAAAGGAGGTGTTGGGGTCTCATTCCACATCTAGAGATAAGAATAGTGAAACTCTGCCTATTTCACATCCCCTCCTTGCCCCAAGCATTTGCAGCCCTTTTGTGAGAATTGCCTCAGAATTCCCCAATTTGCCTTCCTTCCTCCATCATAAACCCATTATACTTCCCAAGAAGAAGGTTGAGAGCATAAGCCATACGAAGGTGTACTTGGATCTTGGTGAAGAGGAGCCCGGACCAGGTTCATGGAGCAGTATCCGGCTTTGGTTGTAAGTGATCATTGTATTATCAATAAAAGAAGTACTTTTCCTGTCCCAAAACATGATGTGTCGAATGTTTGCATAAATTCTAACATGTAACCCTTGATTTATATATGAAATTTGTGTTTGTAGTTTTATGTTTATCTATCTTTGAATGCAGGCCAGCCTTGGGAGGATGCGTGCAGTCAACGAAGCTATCAAGCACGAGAGGATCATCACCAGATGTGGAGTAGAGGTACAGTTACTCGATCCTTCTCATTTTTATTTTCGTGTATGAGTCTGGGATATGTTTGGGGTAGTTAGAAAAGTAGGAGACTTTTAAACGGTTATTGATCTACCTACATTGAAAACCCCGGTGTATCCATAGGGGGGGGTTTCCCGCTAACAGTACAGATATAGTCTGGATACAGTGATAGATTACAGATCTATGTGAAAGAAGTTACAGAAGGTCAGAAGTTTTCAAGAGAAAGGAAACCCTATTTTTTCAGAAGGGATACGCAGGTTGCATAACAGTTTGTTCATGTACATACGTGGGTTGCATAATAGATAAGGTGCGTACACATGCGTGCTATAGCACTACAGGCCATGTACATGTTGTATTTTTGTTGATACATGTTTAGTTCAGGTACAGATTGATTACAGGGCAGTTGTACAGATTGGATGCAGGTCAGTGGTACAGGTTGATAAAGTTGTACAGTGGTATATCTTACAGTGATAGTGTGACAGTGGTTTCATCATTCTACTTCTACGTCAGGGCAGTTGGACGGGGCAAGGATAGGTGGTTGTAGCCACCCTCCAGTTGTAGTCAGAGAACTTAGGGGGTTGTAGCCAGAGAATTGGGTAGTTGGAGCTTCCCTCAGGTCATAGCCTGAGAAACTAGGGGGTTGGAGCCTCCTTCCAGTTGCAGCTTGAAAAAAAAGGAATTTGGTACTTCCAATGAATGTAATTCTTCAAGACATATAAGAAAAATCATTCCATGGTTTTCTCCCGCTTTGGGTTTCCACATAAAACACTGGTGTACTGTGTATGTGTATCATTGTTCGTTTGTTCATTGCTTATTTACTCTATAGTTATTGGATGATAATGCTACATTGATATAACACTTGGATTATATGGTTAAAAGGGATTATATTTCTCTATTATTAATTCACCCCCCCTCTCAGTAATCCAACAATTGGTATCAGAGCAAGTTCTTTCAAAAATCAGTTTAACCAATGAAAGGTAGATCATGGAGAGCAACAACTTATATAAAAATGGAATACCACAGTTTGATGGACAGAAGTATGAATTTTGGAGCATAATGATGAAGACATATATATAGGCACAGGGATTCCAAATTTGGAAATCAATTGTACATGGATACACAGTACCAGCAGTTCCACCAACAAATGACAAAGCAGTGAAACTTGGTCAGAATAATTCCAAAGCCACAAATGCACTTCTGAATGGTCTTTGTGAAATGGTATTCACCAAAGTTGCACATTCTAAATCCTCTAAAGATATTTGGGACAAACTTCGAAATATTTATGAAGGAGATTCAAAAGTCAAAGTAGCAAAGCTTCAAACTTAGAGAGGTCAGTTTGAACAACTAAAAATGAAGGAAGATGAGAATATTGCAGCTTACTTCTTAGAATTCGATGAAATAGTAAATGCAATCATGGGATTGGGAGAAGAAATCAAAGAATCTGTAATTGTTCAAAAGGTATTGAGATCTCTTCCTATGAGATTTGACCCTAAAATATCAGCACTAGAAGAAAGAGCAGATCTAAACTCAATAAGCATGGACGAACTACATGGAATCTTCACAGCATATGAAATGAGAACTGAACAGGAAAATCCAGATGTAAAAGAAGCAGCGTTCAAATCATCCAAAATATCAAAGCAACAAGAAAAATAACATAACAACAATAGTGACGTCTCGAAAGATGATGAAGAAGTGGCCAACTTTGTCAAAAGATTGAACAAGGGAACCGACGGCAGGTATAGAGGTAAGCTTCCTTTAATTTGTTTTAATTGTGATGGTATTGGTAATTTTGCTAACAAATGTCCTCATAAGAAAAAGAGAAATGATGGAGGTTACTCAAAAAGAAAACAAATATATAAAGGCAAAAGAACCACAAAGAAATTTTTCAAGAAAAACTTATGCACCAAAGAAGACATCTCATCATCGGATGAAGATGAAGTCAATGGCAGTGAGACAGAAAGAGTTATATGCATGGCAGTAGAATACTCTCATAAAGAAGACTCTGAATAAGAATATGAAGAAACCGAAGAAGAATATGAAGGAGTCGAAGAAGAAATTGAAGAGGCAGAAGTTGACTGCCGAGAGGAATTGTTGAGTGCCATAGAAGTTATCAAAAGAGAAAAGAGGAAAAAGAAGAAGCTACAAGTAGAACTAGACAAGAAAGAAGACACTCAGGAATTAGAACAAATGATCACAAATTTGAAGGTTTAAATTGAATAAGATAAAAGAATTGAAGAAGCAATCAAAGAACAGCGAGAAGGAAGAGATGGGATCATTGAAAATTTAGAAGCAGAGATTGTCACATTAAGAAAGGATCTTCAAAATAAAAATATGCAAAACAACTCAAAAGTTTTGAATGACATTATCAGCGGTCAAAGGCCTAATCATGACAAGTCCGGACTTGGATACAATCAGACAGAAAAGGGATCAACCTCCAAAACAACATAACAAGAAACATATCCAAAAATCTATGTAGAAACAATCAAAGGGGATAGGAAGGTCTACAGAGAAAATTACAGGGACACTCCTCCACCGAGAAGATTCAGATTTCAGAATCAACGACCGACAGAAACAAATAGGTCTCGGGAAGAAGAAGGATTCATAAGAGCACCTCCTTTAAGATGATATTCAACTCCCATGTATCAAACTATATTTTTTGGTTTATATTATGCATGTAATAATTTTGGACATAAAACTGTGAATTGCAGAGCTAACAACAGGAACATAAACAACTTTGAAAGTCATACACAAAAGGGTTATCCAAGAAGGCCTAGTGAAACACAGAGAAGAAGTTACAACATGTTTGAATATTTGAGCATTGAAGTGGAATGCTACAAATGTAACAACTTTGGACACATGGTCAAAGATTGCAGAATGATAGTCCCTCCTAGAAAACCACAACAGAACAACAACATTCATAGACAAGAACCTCAGAAAAGGACATGGATAAGAAATCATAATCAATATAGCAATGAAGAATGCACACTCGCTCTACAAGTTAAGCAGAAGAAATGTGGTTGGTATGTTGACAGTGGTTGTTAAAAACACATAGTAGGTGATAGAGAGAGGTTTCTTACATTAAGAAAGGAAAGAGATGGATCAGTCTCCTTCGGAAATGATGATTCAGCTAAAATCATTGGAAAAGGCACAATGAGAATTGGGAACAAGAATACAAAGGCAGAAAATGTTCTACTAGTAGAAGATATGAAACATAATCTTCTAAGTGTGAGTCAACTGTGTGACCAAGGTCATAAAGTTACTTTTGATTCACAAAAGTGCGAGATAATAAAAGAAGGTTCGGGAAAATGGATTGCTATAGCTGTGAGAACTACAAGCAACATATATGTGTTAAGTGAAATTGGAAATGAAAAGTGTTGTCTAGAAAGGAAGATGAAAGTTGGCTACGGCACAGAAGAATGGGTCACATACATTTTGATAACCTTGTCAAAGTCAGCAAAATAGAAGCAGTCAGAGAAATTCCCTAGATCACGAAACCAACCAATACTTTATGCAAGCATTGTCAACAAGGAAAGCAAACAAAGACCAGGTTCAAATCAAAGGAATATTCAACGACAAGACCAATGAAAATTGTGCATCTTGATCTAGTTGGACCAACTACAACAAAGGGTTCGAAAGGTGAGAAATATTTTATGTTATTAGTTGATGATTATACAAGAATGACTACAGTTTGTTTTCTCAAGAATAAGTCAGAAGCTTTTGAAAACTTCAAGATCTACAAGGAAATGGTTGAAAATGAAATGGATTCAAAAATCAAATGTTTGATATCTGGTAATGGAGGAGAGTTCACTTCAAAGGAATTTATGGACTACTGCAGCAGTCATGGAATAAAAAAACAATTCTCTGTTGCTAAGACACCTCAACAGAATGGAGTTGTTTAAAGAAAGAACAGGACAGTACAGGAAATGGCTTGAACAATGCTAATGGATTCCAAATTGACAAATATTTTTTGGACACGGGTAGTGCATACAGCAGTTCACATTCAAAACAAAATAATTCTCATAAACAACACTAACAAAACTCCCTACGAGCTATGGAAAGGAAGACCGGCAATGGTGAAGAACTTCAGAGTTTTTGGAAGCAAATGCTACATCAAAAGAGAAGATGGTGGAATGGGAAAGTTTGACTCTCGTGTGGACAAAGGAGTACTTGTTGGTTACTCAAGTACAAGGAAAGCATACAAGTGTTACAACCTGAGATTGAACAAATTTGTGGAAAGCATCAACGTAACAATTGATGAAACAGGTAAACAAGAATTAAAGGAAGAAGAAAATGAATCAATGGAACAGCTTTACGAAGAAGAAACAGAAGGGGAAGATGAAGAGGATCTAATAGAAGCATAAGATAAAGTTCAGCAAGTGCCTCCAAAGACACCTAGCAGACGAGTACAGAAGAATCATCCTTCAGATCAGATTACTGGAAACAAAGATGCAGAAGTTCAGACTAGAAGAAGAATGTGTTCACTAGAACAAACGCACCTAGCACTCACATCTATGATTGAACCAACTTGTTTTGAAGAGGCCAACAAGGATGAATTTTGGAATAAGGCCATGGATGAAGAATTGGATCAAATAGAGAAGAATGACACTTGGGAATTGGTTCCAAGACCAAATGATAAGAATGTGATCAGCACAAAGTGGGTATACAGAAATAAATTGAATGAAGATGGACAGGTTACAAGGAACAAAGCTAGATTGGTATGTAAAGGATATGCACAGGTTGAAGAAATCGACTTTGAAGAGACATTTGCCCCAGTTGCCAGAATGGAAGCAATCTGATTGCTTTTAGCTTATGCATGCTCCAAAAATATTAAAGTGTATCAGATGGATGTAAAATCAGCTTTTTTGAATGGGGAACTTGAAGAAGAACTCTACATTGAACAACCAGAAAGATTTCAGTTGTCAGAGAAGGCAGATTATGTGTGTAAATTAAAGAAGGCCTTGTATGGTCTAAAACAGGCTCCTAGAGCATGGTACTCTAGACTAGATAAATATCTGCAGCATGCAGGGTTCAGAAAAGGAAGTGCAAACAACAACTTCTACATCAAGGTAAGTCAAGATAGTATTTTATTAATTGAAGTTTATGTTGATGATATTATTTTTGGTAGTGATGATGACATGTTAAGCTAGAAATTTGCAAAGGATATGCAAAATGAATTTGAACTGTCATTACTTCGAGAACTATCCTTCTTTTTGGGACTTCAGATACGTCAAAGCAACCAAGGAATTTTTATTTCTCAAACCAAGTATATCAGAGAAATGATAAATAGGTTTAAAATGGAAGATTACAAACCAGTTATCATTCCCATGCAAACTAGTTGCAAGTTGAACAAAGATGATGATTCAAAATCTATAGATCAGAGGCAATACAAGTCAATGATTGGTAGCCTACTATATGTGACAGCATCCAGACCAGATGTAATTCAGGCAGTTGGACAGGTGGCAGGATTTCAAGCAGCACCAAAGGAATCACATGTATTAGCAGTGAAGAGGATTTTCAGATATCTCAAAGGAACAGAAGAGTTTGGATTATGGTATCCAAAAGGAAAGGATCTATCACTTATTGCCTACACAGATGCAGATTGGTCAGGTTGTATTGATGACCTATGAAGCACCAGTGAAGAAACATTCTACTTGGGTGAGTGTTTAGTATCATGGCTAAGCAAGAAACAATCATCAATATCTTTATCTACAGCCGAGGCAGAGTATATTGCAGCAACAGCATGTTGTACAAAGGTTCTTTGGATGAAACAAACTCTGACATATATATAGGTTGAGTATGATGAGCTCATTCCAATCTATTGTGATAATACAAGTGTCATCAATATCTCAAAGAACCCGGTGATGCACTCCAAGACGAAGCACATTCCAATCAAGTATCACTTTCTACGGGAAAAGGTTGCAAAAAAGAACATCGGAGTTGAGTTTGTGGGCACAAAAGAACAAGTGGAAGACATCTTTACAAAACCACTTCCACGGGAAGCCTTTGAGTATCTTCGCCAGAGACTCATAGTTATTTCTACTCCAAAATTAATGCTTTTGAATTTTTATCTTATATGTCTTAGATGTACATGAGGAAGCACCATAAAAATGACAGTTCAGCTAGGGGGAGCAGCCCCAGATGGAAAGATTCATTTTCCATTGATGACAAAGGGGGAGAGATTTATCAGATGCAGAGGACAGAGGCATGATTCTAGGGGGAGCAATGGTCACAGAGCTGCAGAGGAAAGAGGCATGGTTCCAGGGGGAGCATGAGTGATGTGACTTCAGTATTGCATGACATGATTTCAGTATTGCATCAAAGTGTTGCCATCAATGCCAAATGGGGAGATTGTTTATTAAGGTTGGTTTTCATTGATGTCAACCCTTGAAGAAATTCCGGTAGCACAAAG
Source organism: Picea sitchensis (assembly GCA_010110895.2). Classification (NCBI taxonomy): domain Eukaryota; kingdom Viridiplantae; phylum Streptophyta; class Pinopsida; order Pinales; family Pinaceae; genus Picea; species Picea sitchensis. The sequence continues at coordinate 244,673 of SNQJ01S0004209.1, forward strand.
GTTTGGGTAATGGACCCAAGTTTGTTTGATGTAAAGATGACTCATTATTGTCTTTTCATAGTTGATAAGAAGTACAAATGGATTAAATCCAAAGTGGTCCCCTTCTGGTGAAATCCCTCACGAGAAGACGCTTTGTAGATTGAGTTATCCTAAGAAGTATGGTAAGAGAACCCATGATTAATTATGGAATAATGAGATGAAGATCAGTGAATTTTTCAGTGAAACTATCCTAGATGTATAGTGCTTGTCATACCATTTCTGATGATATGTGAAACGTCACATAACTCCTCACGGTTAGAGATTTATGGTCATGTGAAGTTGGAGGATCCTCATGAGTCATCTAGAAGCCCCAAAAAGTCAAAGTATTTGCAAAAGAAATTATTTAAATATTGAAGTTAATGGAGAAATCCCTAAATAAGGAAAGTGGAATGCTACATGAAAGTATAAATAAGAGGCAAGGCTCTCTCATTAAAACACACTTGAACACATTCAATATCTTTTATTGTGTAAGGCTTATTGCAAGTACTCATTGATACATCTGAAGTTGTGAAAGTCTGAAGTAGTACGAAGGGTTGACTGCAAAAGTTTCAGAATTACAGCAAATACTAAAAAACCCTAGTTTATGAGGTGTACATGGGTTGACAGTGTATTAGGGTGCGTACATATTGAGGTGTAAGCAGGATGACAATGTATTAGGGTGCATACGTACGTGGGCTGGCAATGTATTAGGGTGCATACATGTTGGTAAAGCCATGGAAACTTGAAGAGATGAATATGCAGAGGTTCTAGATTCTGAGATCAAGCTCCCAGGAAGGTCTACAGTGCTCAGATACATCAGATCTATCCATTGGTTCAAAAGGTATGTCTTATTTCTATGAATAGTCGGATTCTGATGTATGCATGAGAAATGGTTATGGAGATTTGAGAATTCTCCCTGGAGAGACTAGTGGTTGCATGGGAACTATTGTATAAGTCATAACTACAGAAATACAGTGATGGTATAATTTATCATTGATACATCGTGTTAGAGTTGTGGCACATCTTGTATTTCTTGGCATATAGCTAAGGGTTTTTATGGTACATGGTTGAGAGCTTCTATTTGTGAAGTGGTTGATGTATTAAGAGGCTAAATACCAGAGAGGGTTTGATGTCTGGATCATGTGAGGGATATTATACTTGTTTATGATTACACGCATTTATATGGCATATGACTAGAGAGATATATAGAGCTTTTGGGTAAAGAGGATGCGAACACAGAGTACAGATACAGTCTGGATACAGTGACAGGTTATAGATCTATGTGAAAGAAGTTACAGAGGTTCAGAATTTTTCAAGAGAAAGGAAACCCTAGGTTTTCAGAAGGCATACGCAGGCTGCATAACAGTTTGGTCGCATACATACGTGGGTTGCATAACAAATAGGGCACGCACATACACATGTTGCAGCACTACAGGTCGTGTACATGTTGTATTTTTGTTGATACATGTGAAGTTCAGGTACAGATTGATTACAATAAAGTTGTACAGGTTGGATGCAGGTCAGTGGTACAGGTTGGTAAATTTGTACAGTGGTATATCTCACAGTGATAGTGTGGTAGTGGTTTCATCATTCTACCTCTACGTCAGGGCAGTTGGACGGGGCAAGGATAGGTGGTTGTAGCCAGAGAACTTAGGGGGTTGTAGACTCCTTCTTGTTGTAGCCAGAGAATTGGGGAGTTGGAGCTTCCCTCAGGTTGTAGCCTGAGAAACTAGGGGGTTGGAACCTCCTTCCAGTTGCAGCTGGAAAACAAAGGAAGTTGGTGCTTATAATGAATGTAATTCTTCAGGACATATAAGAAAAAGCATTATGTGGTTTTCTTCTGCTTTGGGTTTCCAGATAAAACACTGGTGTACTATGTATGTTTATGATTGTTCATTTTTTCATTGCTTATTTATTCTACAGTTATTGGATGATAATGCTACATTGATATAACACTTGGATTATATGATTAAAAATGATTAGATTGCACTATTATTGATT
>SNQJ01S0004209.1:253177-319768 GCA_010110895.2 Picea sitchensis
ATGGCGCTATAGGTAGAATCAAGGATAATAAAAGAGCAGAATAGCCAAATATTTGTGGATGTAGCCCAGGAGAGATGAACCACGATAGACCTGCACTGTGTGACTGAATGTTATGTATTTTCTTTGATGTTGATGATTTGATGATTAGGTAAATGAATGAAGGAATTAGTTAGCTTTGATATTTTACATGCATGAGTAAGAATGACACTGTAATGAATATATATGTATGAACTAGCGAATGATAAAAGGTCACCGAGGTTAATCGCAGATCCCCACTCATTCCCAAGCTACAAGCCTCTGAGCGTTGCAGCCACCCATAAGACTATCTCGGGTGAGATTGTGCAGTGCACCTTGTGTACTGCGTTGCCTTCTGGTTTACTAGGGGGGGCGATAGTTTTAGAGGGATTTTGTTGGAAGCTTGTTTAAGTATGAGCCTGGGTCAACTTATGATATTAAAGTAAGATCGGAGTAGATAAATTAATAACCAACAAATGGCTTTGTTGTCGGTTGGAACATAAAGGAATTCAGTGAAGGAGATCTATTGAAGATTCGTGAAGATCTAATGACACAATGTTAAAAGAATGAGAATATAAAAGGGGATGTTGAGACCATGGAACCCAATGAAGGCGGAGATAGAGAGTTTGTTGAAAACAAAGGAGCTGGTATTTGTGCAAAAAGATAATAGAAACTGGAAGTTAACACCACGCAAATATCTGGACAAATATGTATTCAACAACTTGCATGAAGTATTTTTCTGTGATTTCCTGCATGTGTTGCAGAAGTGGATATTGAGGTTGAAAGACAACCACCCTACAAATCAGATCAGACAACTAGAATGGAATCCTATTGAGATCGTGTAGTTACAACAAGCTGACAATAAGTTTACGCGTGCACTAGATTTCTGGCTAGACAACATTGTTGCAGGATTTATTACAGAATTTGCAGTAGATACTGCGAAGTCTTACAACGCAACAGAGCAAGAGTTCCTGAAGGGAACTCGAGGTAGGTATATCATATCATTGTACACGTCCATCAAAATGGTACTGTATAACAAAGGTGTAATGACAATGGCCTCAGACAACTAAACTTCCCTGTGTGCATGGGGGAAGGGGGGAAGCACTGACAAGAGACGGAGAAATGGAGGAAGAGATGGATAAAGGAAAGAAGGAGGAGGCCTTGGATTTGATCATGATGGAGGAAGACCAGATCAAGAAGATCATGGCAACATCTGGAAGAACCTGCAATGGAGTACCCTACCAATATAATATAAACAATAAGAAGAGAGCCATAGCCGCAAGGGAAGGCTAGGCAAGTGATGAAGAAGAGATAGAGGATCTTCGATCTATGGAGAAGATTGAGGAAATATTGCACGCAACATACGAAAGGAAGGCAAGAGGTCCAAGAGCATAAACTAGAGGCAGAAATGTTATCCATATCAGTGTCAGTGTGGAACCCATAAACCCATGTGGGACTAATACACCAGAAAGAACACCAATATCGTTTAGACAACTGAATTTCAGTGGAATAAACGCAGTTGGAAGTACATCTACATAGGGAGAAATGATTGAGGGAGCCAGTTCAAGCAGCATTAGTCAAGGATCTACACCACACAGAGGTAGTATTTCATCATTCAGGATGGCAGGACATGATCCCACCATCAGGTTACCAAAATTCAAGGGAGAGGCATCAGAGGACCCTGAGAAGCACTTGTTCATCTGTGAAAAGATTTGGGAAGAAAAACATATCACAGATGAGGACACTAAACTTGTGCAGTTAGCCATCACGCTAAGAGACCACGCACTAGATTGGTACATGAGTTTAGATGCAAATAGTCCACCAGGAATAACTAGAACGATTGTGGACATCAAGAAGATGTTGATAAATGAATTCCAGAAGCCTAGCTCAGAGGATCAATACATGAATGAGATGATAGAGATCAGGAAGAAACCAGGAGAATTTGTCTAGGAGATAGACCAGAGATTAAAACAATTGAAGGGAAAGCTGAAGTATGTCATGACACATATGCAGCATAGGCATTTGTTTGTTAATTCATTGCTACCACATTTGAAATACCCCTTAAGACAAAAAAAGTTTTAGACCTAGGCTGAGGCCCTGCAGGCAGCCTTGTAATTAAAAGAGAACCAATATCAAAAAATAGATCCAGCAATAGAGGAGCTCAAGGAAGACCTGGAGAATCTAACATTTCAATTAAACCAGGACAGGGGTAAGGGCAGAAGATAAGTTGTTTGGTGTACCACATGTAGGACAGAAGGACACCACAAGAACGAATGCCCAACATTTTCACAGTACATGGAAACGGGACTGCCAAACCCTTTACCATCAGGAGGACTATGGTGTGAGATTTGTAAGACACAAGGGAATCATCCATATCACTTTCCAATGATGCAGAAATACTAGACAGTGCCTAAGAGTTCATATTGAAACTTTTGCAAGTAAGTAGGCCATGATGAAAAAGATTGCAGGACAATGGACCTGATGAGGGAAAGAACATCAAACACCTATAGGGTGCAGGAAGAAATGATGACAGGGCAAGATGCACCATAATTAAACCAAGCACCAGCCCCATATAACACCACGCCACAGCAATATAACACTGCACAGTCGTATTACAATACTGCATAGCCACAGTATAATCTCACGCAGTATAACTAGTTTCCACAGTACAATGCACCATGAGGAGATCGAATTAGCTACAGAGGTGGAGGAAGAGGTAGAGGAGGCTTTGGAAGAGGTAGAGGACCAATGGTATTCCATAACTGTCAACAACCAGGACACTATGCAAGAGAATGTCCACTTCCACCTGCAACATGTATGTATTTTTGTGCATCTGATCATGACACAGAATATTGTCTGACACTATTGGGAAAGATCCAGGAAAAGAGAAATCAGAACAATCAGAATGTTCAATGGATTTCTACAGAAGCAATGGATGATGGAAGAAATATCAACATAGTTACGCATGGAGGAGATAAGACAAGAGATGATGCAGTAAGACAAGATCCAACACAACACCAATGGGTAAAGAAGAACGTTGAACCACAGAAGCAGTTTGATGCACAGAACGAAAAGGAGATATTCAAGCAAGATGGAAAATAATTATTGAAGTCGGACATTGCATCCACATCAAATACAGGGTATACTCAGGACATACCAACGTATGAGATGCCTTCATCGTTGGGTCACACTAATGAAGCACATCATATAGGACAAGTAAGTACCATAAAGGATTTTCTGCAATCCTGTGTTAAACTACTAAATGATCCATCATATGTTAGAGTGTTAGAAAATATGGTAGAAATATGTAGCACATAAATAGAGGGAAAACTAGAACAGAAAATAGTTAATCGTTTGCATACGAGGAGGAGAACAAGAGGAGAATTCAGATTAAACGCCAACTTTGGAGATTTCAACATGGGGGATATCATACTCGATTTAGACTCTGAAGTGAATGTACTACCCAAGAAGACATGGCAATGTATGGGAGAGTCCACATTAGGATATTCACCCATTCAGTTGAAACTATCAAATCAAGACAGGGTCCTGCCAATTGGAAGGTTAAAGGGTGTGACAGTAGATCTGGATGGAGTGCGCACTAAAGCCGATTTAGAAGTGATAGAAATTTTGGATGGTACAACACCTTATCCAACATTGCTTGTCTTGGATTAGGCATTTCATAATCAATCCATAATCAATCTAAATATGAGGAAGATGAATTTTGAGTCAGGTGAGTACAGAGTCATTGCACCATTGGATCCATCAGAAGGAGAAAGGTTTGTAGAACCCACTTGTTTAGACCTGGAGGAAATTAACCAGTTATACAGAACCACCGCACGAGAAGAAGATTATATGAATCCAATTGTGGATGGGGTACTCAGTTGGAGAAGTATCACGTCATGCATGTCAGACTCATATACAGGGTTGGAGAATTGGCAGCAGATATTACATGAAGTCTCCACAAGAAGGTGTGCAAGAATAGACCACGCAGTAAGATGGATGTGTACATAAATAAGAGAACTTCCCATCTTTCATGGGGTGAATGACCTAGAGGAATTTCTAACAAGATATGAAGATGAAGTGTTAGAAAATCAGAGGCTCTTAGCTCTAGACATAGCACTCAAGGCAACACTTGCACGATGGTGGGGTGCTCACAAAGATACAATCAAGGACTGGTACAAATGTAAGCAGTTACTGCGCATCAGATTTGGCACAGAAAAAGGAAGCAATCAATTGCAGAGGTATGATAGACAAGGGACACCAGCAGAACACTTGGAGAAGTGAAAAACACTATGGAAAATGACACCACCAAACGAATGGGATCATCACTTTATTCACACACTGGAGGAGATTCCAACAAATTGGTATATAGACCGGGAACTGTGCAGAGGCACGGTGGACTGGACAGTGTTACAGCTGAATTTTGTAGTCACTTTCTCATTTGAACATGAGAACCCCAACATAGATTCAATACTCAAACAAATCAGAGGGGTGATATTCATTAAGGAATCAGAAGTTGAACTTATGACAAAATATCAACAACAGAATAGACAGACAGTGAAAGAACTATTGCCATGCTACCATGTGCAGGAAGAAGCACCGGATGAAGAGGACTCGTGCAACATTCAGATAACAGAAGTTGAAGGTGAAAGAGGGGTGGAAGGTCCACCACTGGAATTAGAAGTGTTTGTTGCACTAATCAAGGTGAAGAAACTCAACATTTGGACAGTTGAAAATCCCAAAATGGCGAGCATTGGAGACTACTGGGATGAGCAAACGGTAGAAAGAATAAAAAAGTTACTACGCGAGTACAGTGACATGTTCCCAAAAACCTTTACGGAGATGAAAGGCATAGTAGGAGAGCTAGGAGAGATGAAGATACCTCTCAAATCCGAGGCTATATTACTAATACAATGACCATATAGACTGAACCCAATACATAAGCAGAAAGTAAAATCAGAAATTGACAGGATGTTAGAGGCTAAAATCATAGAACTAGTAGAGGAATCTGAATGGGTAACCCTATGGTAGTTCAGGAGAAGAAGCAGGGAGCGATAATAATATGTTTCGACCTGAGGAAGTTGAATGATGCTTTCCTACATGACCCTTTCAATGCCCCTTTCACAGATGAGGTATTAGAGAATGTAGGAGGCCAGGAAGCATACTCATTCACAGATGGATTCTCAGGATACCATTAGATCAAGATAGCCCCAGAAGATAGGTACAAGACCACTTTTTCCACAGAATGGGGGTCCTACCAGTACACAGACATGCCTTTTGGACTGAAGAATGTACCAGCAATATTCTCAAGAGTAGTCATAACCGCATTCAAAGAATTCATCCACCAATTTTTAGAGGTATATCTGGATGATTGGACAATCTACAGTTTGTTGAAAAACCATGTAGAGGTATTAAGGCTAATGTTGGAAAGATGCAGGCAGTGTCAGATATCATTAAATATCAAGAAGTGCATATTTGGGACACCTTTTGGGATACTATTGGGCCATATAGTGTGCAAACAAGGCTTGCTAGTAGATCCTGCCAAGATTGCAATGATTGTTAATCTACCACCACTGAGATCAGTATGTTAGTTGCGAGAAACATTGGGACACACAGGATACTACAGGAAATTCATAAAAGGGTATGCGCAAATCACTACGTCGATGGAGAAATTGTTGAGGAAAGATAGTAAATTTCAGTGGAATTAAGACTGTCAGCAAGGATTGGACACTCTAAAAGAGAAAATGGTAACAACACCAATATTATTATTCCTAGATTGGGAAAAGACATTCCATGTGCATGTAGATGCATCAACAATAGCACTGGGATCTATTCTGGCACAGTGAGGAGCAGGATATTTAGGCCATCCTATAGCATTTGCAAGCAGAAATTTGTTAGAGTCAGAGCAGAACTACAATACTACTGAAAGGGAAAGCTTAGCAATGGTATATGCACTACAGAAGTTTAGACACTACCTACTTAGGTAACACTTTAAAATGTTCACAAACCATTATGCCCTCAAATACCTAGTCAATAAGCCAGTGTTGGGGGGGAGAATTTGTAGATGGTTACTGTTGTTTCAGGAATTTGACTTTGAAGTGATAGTCAAACCAGGGAAGTTGAATGTAGGACCTGATCACCTATCAAGGGTCACCGATGGAGAAGAACCGGCGAATTTAGAGGACAACTTCCCTGATGCACAATTATTTTCAGTCCAAGTAGTTGATGAATATTTTACCGACATCATTCAATACTTGAGTATAGGGATAGCGCCACAAGATTTCAACACTGTGTAGAAGAAAAATATGGTAGTCAGAGCTGCAAACTATTAATTGATTGCAGGACAATTATACAAGACGGGTGCACACAATATCTTGCGAAGATGTGTACTAGAACATGAAAGACCTAGCATTTTAGAAGAGGCCCGTGAGAGAATAGTTGGAAGACATTATGCAGGAAAAGCTATCGCATAGAAGGTATTGTGCATTGGGCTATGGTGGTCGACCATTCACAGAGATGCAAAGGATTACTGCAAAAAATGTGATGTATGTCGGAGGGTTGGAAAGCCTAATAGATGGGACGAGATGCCCCTAATACCACAAGTAACCTTGCAAGTATTCGACAAATCGGCAATAGATTTTGTGGGACCAATTAATCCACCAGCAAAGAGGTCAGGAGCAAGGTATATCATTATTGTGATAGAGTACTTAACGAGATGGTCAGAGGCAACACCAATAAAAGATTATAGCACAGAGAAAGCAACACACTTCCTGTTTGAGAAAGTGATCACTAGATTTGGATGCCCAAGGATTTTGATGAGTGACCAAGGCACTCACTTCATTAACAATACTATCAAGGCTATGACCGAGGAGTTTGAAGTCTATCATGAAAAGAGTACACCATATCACCCTCAAGCAAATGGAACTATGGAAGCCTTTAATAAGATTCTAGAGAGTGCACTGACAAAGATCTGCAATGTCAGCAGGGACGATTGGGACTTGAAGATACCAGTAGTATTATGGGAATACAGGACTACATGCAAAAAGTTGGCATGGCATACACCATTCAGGTTGGTGTATGGACAAGAAGCAGTGGTACCATTAGAATTTTTGGTACCTAGTCTGCGCGTCGCAGCAATCACTAACATGACAGAATGAGGCGCAGTACAAGAAAGGCTAAGTCAGTTGATGGTGATGGAAGAAGATAGGATCCTAGTAGGATTTCACCAAGAAGTATAGAAAGCAAGGACAAATATTGGCATGATAGACAAATAAAAAGGAAGAGTTTCAAGGAAGGAGACCTAGTCTTGGTGTATGACTATAAATTTCTTCAACACCCAGGAAAATTCAGAATGCATTGGTTGGGACCATACGAAGTAAAGACTATCATAGATGGGGGAGATGTACAATTGAAAGAATTACGAGGTACTGAACTCAGAGGAATGATCAATGGGATTCGACTGAAGTTGTATACGGAGAGTCGACCTCCTAGTAATTAGGAAGTTACGACGCAGTAAAAAAAAATGGGGGGGCATAAAAAGTAAAAAGGATAATAGAAAAGGACCTCGGCAGACGGAATGGAGCACTACAAGAAAACCAGGGTTCAAAAAAACATGACGCGCAGAAGAACAATTAACAGATAAAACGATATTGTGCGCAGGAAACATAACGAAAAGGGGGAAAAGTGACAAGTATTAGTGCGACACGGTTGTCATTTCCCCGACACGCTATAAAGTGGGAAAGAGGGGGGAAAACCGACCCATTGTGATATTTTCTAAGGAAGAAAAGGTCAAGTCAAGCGGAAGAATGATAGAGTGTGGAATTGCGCCACCACCCGGCGAATTGAGAGCTGGTCATTTGAATTTAACCACCATGGCACCACCGCAGGTTGGAGAACCAAGCAGAACTAGACGAAGCACATGGAGTAACACACGAGGACCACAAGGTGGAACCAATGAGATGTCGACTGTGGTGGATGTGGACGAAATACACACACCAAAATACGATCAAACCACATTACATGTGGAGGAGGAGTAAGAATCCACACAGCAGCCCGAGCAGCTGGTAGAGGATGTCGAGCGGACAAAATTTGACGTGTCCAAGGGAAAAAGGCCACAAGAAGCAGAATCGGCCATGGAACCCACGTAGTAGGGCCTGGAGTCAGAACCAGAGTAGGAAATGGAGCAAGAGGGGGGACTACCATCCCCATAAGGGAGAAAGAAGTTGAGAGCATAAACCAGTACACAGGGCGTGAAATGCACTCATGCAGAGCTAAGTATAGTAATGTCGAAAATTCCCAATGAAGTGAAAACTAATAATAACATTGTAGGAGGAGTCGACGGCCTTAAATACTCCGACTATGATGTTTCGAATGCCACAAAGTTCCCATATTTGGTAGCACAGAGATACCTGGAGATCAGGGGAGAGGGCCCATCAGGCGCGCCACTGTTGGAGCATGCACAGTGGATCCTAGGCCTATACAACACAGGTATCATGAACCTCTTAGACATATCGCACTTTGGGAGCGGGAAATACATAAATGCATGTGTTAAATAGTTTCTAGCAAGGGTGCACGGAGGCATTATATGGATGGACAGGCCAGTACCAATCAATGTTGACCTCATTGCAGAGATTACAGGGCTCCCAATAGATGGGGAGAAGCCGGAGCAATACCTAGAAGACAAGACTCGAGCAAAGGCCATCTCCGATGAGATTAAATCGAAGTATGACGTAGAGAGGGAGAACATAGGAGTCGGGATCAATGACATCAATGATCTCGCGACTCAGTTTGCAACCAGATTTCTCAGTTGCAAATTAATGTGCAAGCGCCAAAAAGAAAAAGTGTCTGCAGGAGTAGTAGCAGCCACAACGCAGTGCACAAAGGGGAGCTCGATGAGTTGGGGCCCGTACCTACTCAACTCATTCCTAGAAGACTATAAGGATGCACAATACTGGGGCTCTGAGTTCCACTATTCGTGGTTACTCATCCTCATTGCACTTATGGGGTGGCACGAACCGACATATATGATGTTCCTGACAAGGACAGACAAATGTTGCGCATCACACTACACATCGTTGTGAAGCACCACAGATCCCAACGTAAAGAAATTCAACAATGACATGTTCACACGGTACTTAACAGAGATTCAAAACAGTGTGGCAGACACAAGGAGGATATCACCAGAAATTGTCCAGGAGTATGGATAGATAGAGAATTTCCGCGCATCACGTCACGGCATGTGGATACAGGCAAAGAAGGACCCCACTAAGAAGTGGTTGCAACTGAAGTACTGCGTGACGATTTAGGACATCCACATGGAGGTCCAAGAGTGGTCTGAGGAGTGGAAAGTACCAGAGATTCCAATCACAATTCCACCAGTGCAAGTTCAAACACAGGGTAGCACAGTCCCCATGTAGTAGATAGGCAGGAATGTTGTTACCCAGCAAAAGAAAACAACAATAGGTATAGTAGGGGCAAGCAGCCCCATTCGAAAGAAGACTAAGACACAAAATAAGTCATAGGGTGGTCTGACACAAGGTCCACAGGCTATAGAGCAGCCACCGAGAGGACCGACAGGACAGGTGAGTGCAGAGGAAGTCCAGACAAAGGCACAAGATGTAACCATGGACGAAGAATTTGAGCAGGACATCGGCTAGATTTTGGAGGTACAGGAGGTAAAAACTGCGTTAGACAGTTGAGGATCAAGGAGTAACAACAACAAAAGGACAAATCGACACCAGTAAGAGAAGAAGAACCTGTCGGAGAAACAATACAAATCACAATACAGGGAAATGCTAACTTTATCATAACACCATATATGTTGTTCATCGGTGAGGAAACGACGTAGAAGCCTGTGAAGGATATCGAAACGTTAGACTTGGTGATGCCCAAGATACCAACAAAGGCATTGTATAAGTTACATGTTAGCATCACGTAGGAGATTCAGTCCAGAGCAAGGTCTAATGCAACGAATCTACAAATAGCGCAGGAAGAAAATATGGCACTCAAGGAAGCTATCAGCCGGGAAGGGTAGAGGAAGGAGATAGTGCAGCAAAAAGTGGACCAGATGGAGACCCAGATAGACGCAGTATTTCAAGCTATCTTAGATGAAACAGCATCTGAGGAAACATCTTCAGAGGAGAATATAACAAAGATAATGCATACTCTACAACAATATAAGGAACAGATCAAGGAACTAGAGGAGTGTGCGGTACCTACGACTCCCCCAATAGTCCAAGCACAAAGAGAGCAAGATGCGACAGATGCTCCAGAGAACATCATGCAGAATATACATAGGGTGGCAGAACTGCTAGAGAAGAGAGGCTAGCTATGGACCCAACTATTAGAATATGGGAGACTACAAGAGTTGGAAGGAAAAGAAGATAAATTGCATGCAACAATGTAAAATGTCAAACAGCTACAGAGGATAATGTCCCTGCCAGAAAAGATTAAGACTATTGCAAAAATGAAGAACCTTCAGGCAGAAGAAAAAGCGGTATAGGCACAAAAAATCGCACAACAGGCTCAATTACAGTTCTTATAGGAAAAGGCAGAACAATTGGTTGTGGAAATCGACACAGCGAAAGCATGCCTCAAACAGATAGGCTTGGAGGGGGGTGAGATCTTAAGACCGCGAGTCATTGTGCAGGTGGTCGAAGCCATGACAACAAAGAGCAGTCAGGCTCAGGAGCAGTGCCAACAGATAGTAGACATGTACGAAGCACTGGCACAAGCAGTGGCAGACACGGGAGTTAGACAATGACTCGGGACGAGTCACAATGTCAATGTTGTGGGCTTGTTGGGTGCAAGCCAGCTTGGAAGGTAAGGCACGACCTGGGAGGCGAATGCGCATGCAGAAGGATCAACATGTGTAAAATAGATGTGCATGCAGGAGAGGAAGGCATGTGAGGCACGCATACAAGAAGACCAAGCCAGGATAGGGTTATGGTTTTGGTAAGAGAATGTAATGGCTAGTAAGTCAGAGATATGTATAAATAAGTAACTAGGAGGTCTAGGTAAGAGAGAGTTGTTGTTGTTTTTTGGGGGGTTTTGGTTAGGTTGGTTCGGGTTTGGTTGAAGGCTAGCATGTTCAACCATTGTTAGTAGTTGTTATTGATTACTGCGACTGTTAGTCCGATCTAATGTTGTAATCTGTTGAGTTGGGGAGAGGGATGAAGTTAGATCTTGAGGGTTAGATCACAGGCTGAGGAGCCTGATGCAATCTGGTCTGCCTCATTGTAAGATCTTGACTTGTTGTGAGGAAGGGTTGTAATGCGCGTGGCACTATATGTTGAATAAAGGATAATAAAAGAGAAAAATAGCCAAATATTTGTGGACGTAGCCCAGGAGGGGAGAACCACGATAGACTTTCATATTGTGACTGAATGTTATGTATTTTCTTTGATGTTGATGATTCGATGACTCGGTAAATGAATGAAGGAATTAGTTAGCTCTAATAGTTTACATGCATGAGTAAGAATGAAAGTGTAATGAATCTAGATGTATGAACTAGCGAAGGATAAAAAGTCACTGAGGTTAATCGCAGATCCCCACCAATTCCTAGGTTGCAAGAATCTGAGCGTTGCATCCACCCATAATACTATCTCAGGTGAGACTGGGCAGTGCACCTTGTGTACTGCATTGCCTTCTGGTTTACTAAGGGGGACGATAGTTTTAGAGGGATTTTGTTGGAATCTTGTTTAAGTCTGAACCTGGGTCAACTTATAACATTAAAGTAAGATCATAGTAGATAAAGTAATAACCAACACTACCCTACTTGAAATGAAAACCCTAGGAATATCGTTTAGGACCCCAAAAATTGTTATAAATTTAATTATATGGTTTCTGACAAGTTTTGAGATGGTGGAAATATTCACTGGCCACCTAGATCATCCTTCCTTATTCTTCCTCTTCCTTCTCCTTCTTGAACTCCTCCTCTCTTTTTCCAACTCATCTTTCCCCCTCCTCTTCTTCTTCCCCTCCTTTTACCTCTTCCTCTTCCTCCTCTTCTTCTTCTCCTCCTACCTCTTCCACTTTTCCCTCTTCTTCCTTATTCTTCACTTTCTTCTTCCTCTTACTCTTCCTTCTCTTGCATCTTCTCTTCTCTCCCTTGTTTTCCCTCGTCCCTTCTCTCCCCTCACTTCCTTGAGACTTCTAGAATACCTAAGGATATCTTTTTTCCATATGGATGCGTTAAGTTTTGATTGAAATGATGTTGGACAACATTCTATCATGAATATATCTATGTATATTATGGATTATGTTCTTTGTCTACACCTTATTTTAGTTATTTCATTTGTGTTCTACTTAATTTTTACTAAGTATTTAATTATGTACTTACCTTGTTATAGATATGAGTTCAAGTGCATCTGAAACTAGATGTCATGATGACGATCACGAGAGAAAGGATATGGAAAAGTAAAATGGGAAGAAACAAGTAGTTGTAGACATTGGTGACAAAAAAACAACAGTGAAAAGTGATCACCTATCACAAATTTTATTTTATTAAAGAGGATCGAATCATTACTGATGGAGAGCCCTCAAATCACCCATGAATTATCTCATCTACTACACCTAGAAATACACTACCATGAAAATAGAAATTTATTTTTTCATGGCAATATAAGCGCATTGACGAAAAATTAAAGTATGCCCTAAGGAATGGTTATTAAATAATGGGTGAATATTTGCATCCCATTGTCGAGGTAATTAATTGTTGATTATGTGTTTATTTTTTAACTTATGTAGTTGCAAATAATAATTCATTTATTGAAACATATCATATTCTTCCAAACAGATGATGATGAGGGTGACTCAAAGAGATCATAGGGTATTGACATTTGTTTAACTTAAGTGTTTTTTATTACATATTTAAATGTCAGAATTTTCTTTATTTTATTGAACTCGCATTCTTTTATTATGGTTTTACAGAGTGAATATGAGGAAGGAACTGAGAATAGTTCAATCAACTTTTGATGTCAAATTCATTTCATTTCCTTACATGTGTACATATTTTTTCATTCAATGGTGTATACAAATTGGGCATTTTCCTATAGGGTGGCAACGTGCCACTTGATTACAAGTGGGGGGGAATTACATGGTTATTTTATGATTTAATTTAAAATTTCATAATAGTGTTTATATATACATGGTTTTGTGCTTCCATGTTGTGAAATTGATTGAATGTTGGTGTAGAAAATTTCCAATAGTGTGTTTATGGATACATGGTTTGTTTCTCTCATGGTGTGAAATTGGGTAAATTTTAGTTGGGTATTTCATTTATATATACATGTTTTTCCTCTCATGATTAGTGTGTTGTAAAATAGACTTGTACTAGTCATCAATCTCACCAATATTACAAAAAAAATTGTTAAATAATTAAATATTATGCAAACACAATGAAAATATGATGCAAATATGACACAAATATGTTGCAAAAATAGTTTTAAAAAATCATATTTTCACACTATCACAATGCTAGTATGACATTAATGTGATGCTAATATGACATAACTTACATGATTTTGATTCAAAATCGATGCAAAAATTACTTATAAGAGTTCTTTTGCAATAATATGCAACGCAACACGACACTAATGCAACACGTGAAAGAATTTTGCGTCATATTCTTAATCACTAATGTGATTCCTTCTAGAGCATGGATTATTATTTATACCATGTGTATAGTACAATTTAAAATCCCTCCTTCAACAAGAAATTGGGGCTTAACTTAACTACTTTCATTATATATAAGGAAGAGACCATCGGGAAGGACCATGCCATGAGGGAAGAAATCCAGGGTCAGTATACTATTAAGTGACTCATATGGTAGAGGGGTCTCAATAACAAAGATTGGGTATCCAAGACTTGAGAAAGAAGACCTTACTTTCTTACCCCAATGCCTCAACTACCTTCATGCACATAATCAATTCAATAAGGCTATCATAAGTAAGATATTGATTTCCCCTATTCATGTCAAAAACAAGCATGGGAAAAAAGACAAGATCAAGCTACCATCAATGAAACTAACTAACATTTTATATAAATAATAATGTCAAAAGAAGAATATACATTCTACCCTAGAAATGCACAACACACATTCGATCCAATCATAATTGTGTCATGTTTTCCTATGGTGTTGTGTACTAGGTGAGATCGGAATAGCACAATAACCAGGGGCGTGAAAAGTATATCATATAGGCAAGAACCTAGATTCAGTTCCCATAGAAAATTTTATGCGGAAATGGTTCTCTGATTCAAGAAAAACCTATACTTGTTGGACTTAAATAATAATAATTGAAAGCTCATTACTTAATGAAACTTCACCAATTTACAAATATTGAAATATGGATAACTTAACTATTGATGGTTAGGGTTCCTACCCTAGAAGTAAGTAGGGCTATAAGGTTAATGGTTACCTGACCAAAGGTTAGAGTTACCACCCCCTTAATGTAATTTGGGGTTAGGGTTACCACCTTCTTAATGTAAGTTTGGGTTACCAACCCTTACTATATGACTACTTGCTCTAACCATAGGGTTACATGTACCATTGGTTAGGGTTACTACCCAATAACTCACCTATTTGTGGCAATGTTTCTTTTTTCAAACCACATAACTCATCATTTATCAAATCATTTGGTGATCAAACAATATTTGTAAAAAAATTATATTATTTATCTTTGGCGATAACCAATTGATTTCTTGTTGCTACCTTTAAAAATTTCGAACAACACCATTCCATTAGTGTCACATGTGCATCATTGACAATAGTTAACAAAAAATCTTATAGTAGGATATTTAGAGAAAAAAATAGACTTTCATATCAAGTATAGGGAACTTACAACAAAAAGAAATGGCAATGGAAAATATCTTTAGAAATACATGGAAAAAAATCCACTAATATACAACATGATATACCACCTACATGTTGAAAGGAGTGAAAAAAATAATAGAAGTAAAGTATTAAAAACATTTTATTTTCCTACATAAATTTGTAGGACTTCACTTGAAAATTCATGGTTTTCCCGAAAGTAGTTGTTATTAACTAATCTCCATATGTAGCTAATATTCTCAAAAAAATGGGATTTGTAATCATTGATTTAGCAAAAATATTAAGAAAAGCTATTGTATTTTCATAGTAAATGCTTATATTTAGATGAAAAATATAAGTGTACGCATAACTATAATCTTAAATCAGACTAAAAATTTTATTTTTAATGAAAACATGAAAAATTTCCGCCTAAATTTCTTCAAAAAAAAAATAGCCAAATTGGCAAAATTTTGCTTAAAAAGGCATTGATTTGTAGAAGCCTTGCGAAATAAAGAATGAGAATTGCAATGATGAAGCCTTACTTTAGGTTATCCTTATTGTCTCAACATTAGATCTTCCCTATCACACATGGCTTGAACTTTTGGATAGAAATTAACTCTCCTTCCTCATAACTTCTCACACGCAGGTTGTAAGAAAGAAGTATTCAAGAAAGAGTATTGCTTCAGTAACTTCACTTCATGACTTTAGCATCAAGAGGAAAGGTAGGAATATAGCCTCACCATAGATCCTTTCCAGTTAAAGGATCATATTCGTTAGTGCTCCTTCCATTTCCATTTATAAATCAAAATTGAGGAGCAAAGCAGCTTAATCAACATATTGAGGAGCACCATCAAAGGCATAGACAACTAGGGCAGAACCCATGGTTCCAATTCGATGTCTAGTTCTAGGTCCATATTCTTATCATCATGATAGATTTCCTAATACTCGTGGTTCATGTTAGAAAAACAGGATCGCAGAGAAATAAAATAAAACACAGAAGATACACAATACAATAGAGACACAGATATGTGTGGTTCACCCAATGTGGGCTACATCCACCAGAGAAATTGCTAGGTCTTTCCTTTATTATTATCCAGCAAATGAAGGGATACAACCTAAAACACACATGTTGTAACTTCCTCTTCTTTCTCTCACAGTATCCTCTCTCAAAATACAATATTCACTCTCATCCTCGGCTGCAATACAATGCCCTCATACAAAAAATGGGTTGCCTTTTTGGGCGAAAACCCTAACATAACTTCTACCATCAGATCTGGGACCTTATAATGAACGGTCCATATTGACTACAAAATTACAATATTTTACAAGGCAATTTTTCCCAAAAATTTCCTCGGGGGCCAACCCCCGAACCCCCAACAGAAGCGGGCAAGGCATACCTACATATGAATCAGGAAGCCAATCAGGCTCCACAACCAACAATCTCTCACTTGGAGACTAATAACAACAACTCCACTATTGTTATACCTAATGGACTATGATCCGCCTTGGACCTGGCAAATTTCTCATCTTCACCTTCATGCTTGAAGGCCAACTAAAACTGATCAGGAACTCAGTTGCTACCTTTGTTAACATGTCTGCAAGATTCTAGCTAGTATGTATCTTTTCCAACTTCAATTGTCCATCTTCCATAACAAATCGTATAAAATGGTACATGAGTTGTATATGTTTAGTCTTAGAATGGAACGTTGAGTTCTTTGCAAGATGAATGGCATTATGGTTGTCACGGTACAACCTGTTATTCTCCTGCTTCTTTCCCAATTCCTCCATAAACCTCTGTAACCAAATCATCTCTTTACTAGCCTCTGTAGCAACAACATACTCTGCTTCCATGGTTGAAAGTGCAACAACCTTTTGCAGTTTCAAAATCCAACTTATTATTGTTCCACCTACAATTAAAACATATCATGTGGTGCTCCTCCTACTATCTTTATCACCTTCCATATTTGAATCAACATAACCTTGTAGAACAGTGTTTGAACCTCCAAAACATAATGCATGAGTAGTAGTACCTCTCAAATATATGAGAATCCACTTTACTGCCTCCCAATGTTCTTTACTTGAATTATTCATATACCTACCCACAACTCCCACTGCATGTGCAATATCCGGTCGTGTGCACACCATATCATACATCAAGATGCCAACTATTGATGAATAAGGGACCCTGGACATGTATTCTTCCTGCTCATGTGTCTTGGGATACATTTCCTATGTTAATTTGAAATGGTTGGCCAAAGGTGTACTAACTAGTTTTGCATTTTGCATTCTAAACCTCTCCAACTACTTCTCTATGTACTCACCCTGAGACAATGTCAATTTGTGATTTTTCCTGTCTCTTGTTATTCTCATACCAAGGATTTTCTTTGTAGCACTCAAATCCTTCATCGCAAATGAATTAGCTAATTTATTTTTTAGCACATTTATATCTTGCATGTTAGACCCTGCAATAAGCATGGCATCTACATACAATAGCAAGATAATATAGCTTCCACTTTCTATCCTTTTAAAATAAACACAGTGATCAGAATGACATCTACTATAACCTTATTCTGTCATAAACCTGACAAACTTCAAATACCACTGCCCTAGAGCTTGCTTTAGGCCATACAATCTCTTCTTCAACCTGCATACCAAATTCTCCTTTCTTTTGACCTCATACCCCGGTGGCTGCTGCATATAAATCTCTTCCTCCAAATACCCATGCAAAAAAGTTGTTTTTACATCTAATTGTTCAAGATGAAAATATTGTACTACGACAAGACTTAAAATAGTCCTAATTGAAGTCATTTTAAAAAGAAGAGAAAATATTTCATCAAAATCTATACCTTTATTGCAAACCTCTTTACAACAAGTCTAGCCTTGTACCTCTTTTTGCCTCCATCTTCTTCCTCCAACCTGTAAACCCATTTATTCTGCAATGTTATTTTTCCTACATGAAACTGAACAAAGTCCTAGGTCTAGTTATTTACCAAGGAATCCATTTCCTCTTTCATTCCTTTCTCCCACTTCTTTTTAGCGTCTATTTGCATTGCCTCTTCATAACTTTCTAGTTCACCAGAGTCGGTCAACAAAAAATAATACAATGAAGGAGAGTATCCTTTAGGGGGTCAACTTAATCTGGTATATCTTCTAACAACACTTGTAGGATTTTGAGGTGCCTGATGCTCTTGTTGTTGTACATTTTGATTTTCTAGTACCTTTGCAATTTCATTTTCTTTGATTTCATCAAGAACTGTGTATTCTTTGTTTTCATTTTCTTGTTTCTTTCCCTACAACTGATATTTGTACATGACCTTTTCATTGAATACCACATCTCTACTCCTAATGATTTTATGATTTTCATAATCCCATAAGCGATAACCAAAATCATTAAAACCGTATCCAATAAAGGTACACTTCTTGGATTTTGCCTCAAGCTTTGTTATATTTTCTTTATCAATATGGGCAAATGTTTCACAACCAAAAGTCTTCAAAAATGAGTAGTTTACCTTTGTACCTGTCCATTCCTCCTCTGGAATGCCACCATCCAAGGACCTTGAAGACCCTCTATTTATTAAGTAAACAACATTATCTACAACATCTGCCCAGAAATGTAAGGGAAACCCAACATGTAATCTCATACTCATTTCACATTCCATGATTGTCTTATTCATCCTTTCTAACACACCATTTTCTTGTCGTCTTCCTGGGCCTATCTTCTCTCTACAAATCCCATGGTATGAAAAATAATCATCAAACTCCTTGCTGCAATATTCACCTCCATTGTTTGATCTGAGACACTTCAACCTTTTTCATGTCTCATTCTCAACTAAAGATTTCAATTTCTTAAAAGTGTCAAAAACATCATATTTTTATTGAATGCAATAAGCCCAAGTTTTTCTAGTTGCATCATCAATAAAAGTAACATAATAATGAGAGCCACCAAGAGATGATACATGAGTTGGTACCCATACATCTGTATGCACAAGCTCTAACTTTTCACTCTTCTTTTCCTTTTTGACTCTGAGAAATCTGTCTCTCTTTTATTTTCCATAAACACAATGCTCATAGAAATCCAAATCAATTTGTTTAAGATCTAGCAACAAATTCCCTTAGTGAAGTATCTGCATCCCCTTCTCACTCATGTGTCCAATCCTCTGATTCCACAGTGTTGTATCCACTCTTGTTGAAGCTAAAGATATAGAAGAGTCAACGTTACTAGTACATAAATACAATGTACCTACCTTCTCGCCTTTTTCCATTACTAGTGACCTTCCACGCCTTATCTGTAAATGTAGATATACAACCTTCACTTTCCAACTTCCCTATTCTTCTCAGATATAGTATATGTATCACCTCTTTTAGTAATCATTGGTTTCCATTCTTTTTCTTTATTTGTACCTTACCCAATGCAACAATTTGACATGGTTCATCATCATCCAAATAAACCTGTCCAAAATCACCTTGAACATAATCTTGGAAATATTTTCTATTGTGGATTTTAACCTTGTACAATTATTTACTTCAAACAAATTTTCAGTAAAAGAATAGAAAAGATACAATGGAAAATGCACAGATTACACATATATTTTTCCTCTGGAAACCCAAACTGAGAAAACCAACATCTTCTATATTAATCATCTCATACATTATTTACAATACAATATACATATAGGATCCAATGACATCCAAAACCCTAATTCTAACCATGCAAAAAATATAACACATATCCAACACCTATGGGGTGTGGCATGAAATGAAGCCCCTGAATCCACTACCCATGATTCAGTAATAGTATCTAAAGAAAGAATCAAAGCATCTTGTAACACATCACCTATTACATTTGCTTCCTGGTTTTTCTCGTGTTGTCTGTATCTTTGTTTCTTTGGAGCTATGTAGTGTTTCTTCAGATGTCCTTTCTTTCCACAATTCTGGCACTCTATCTTTCCTAGTATGGATTTGGATCTCCCCTTCCTAGAATTCTCGCGGTTCCCTAAGCTCTTCCCTCTATCCTTTTGTCTTCCCTTGTTTTCCATGGTCAACACATTACCTGATGTCTCACCTATGTTTTTATGTCACATTTCCTCACTAAGTATAACACCAACAACATCATCAAATTTCAAAGTGTTTAAACCAAAGACAAAGTTACTTACAGCCATGACCAAGTCGTTCCAGCATTCTGGCAATTAGTACAAGATTAAAAGAGCCTTAATCTCATCATCAAATTCCACTCCTACATAAATTAGTTGATTAGTAATTGTATTAAACTCATTTAAATGGTTGGCAACAGACCCGCCTTCTAACATCTTCGTATTAAATAATTGCTTCATTAGAAATACCTTATTGGAGGCCAAGTGTTTTTCATATAGTTTATCCAATGCCTTCAGCATATCCTTCGTTGTCATTTTTTTTTAATTATTGAAAGCACCGACGCTTCCAGGCATAGTCGTATCATTCCCAGTGCCTTTCTGTCAAGGACCTCCCATTCTTCATCCTTCATACTCGTTGGTTGCTTTTCTTTTCCACCCAAAGGTAGAAAAAGATACTTCTGATGTAGATATTCTTCCATTCGCATCTTCCAAAACTGGTAGTTTTGGCCGTTAAATTATCGACCTTAAATTTTCCATCTTTCTCCATTTCTCACACTCAAACCAGGAACCTTATTTTCCTACAAGTTACCTTTTGCTCTGATACCAAATCGTTAGAAAAATGGGATCACGAAGTAATAAAATAAAATAAAAATGTAGAAATAAAACACAGAAGATACACAATACAATAGAGACATGGATATATGTGGTTCACCCTGTGTGGGCTACATCCACTAGAGAAATTTCCAGGTCCGTCCTTTATTGTTATCCAACAATTGAAGGGATACAACCTACAACAAATTCATTTTAAATTCCTCTTCTTTCTCTCACGGTCTCCTCTCTCAGAACACAATATTCACTCTCATCCTCAGTTGCATTACAATGCCCTCATACAAGAAATGAGTTTCCTTTTTGGGTGAAAAAACCTAACATAAATTCTACCATCAGATTTGCAACCTTCTAATGAAAGGTCCTGATTGACTACGAAATTACAATATTTTACAAGTCAATTTTCCCAAAATTTTCCTCGGGGGCCAGCCTCTGAACCCCTGACAGAAGGGAGCTAGGCATACTTTAATATGAATCAAGAAGATAATCAAGCTCCACAACCAACAATTCATATGTTTGTGATCAATATAAAGATCGTGTACTAGACCCATACTTACAAGAACCAAACCCATAGCCATAGGGAGGATTATGTGTGTTATCACAAATGTAGATGGTTACAAGATTCGTGATACATCAATTAGTGTGTTGACATGACTCACAACCAATTTTGGGGATTTTCATCCTCCTTTTGGTTGGGGTGAGAGGAAACCCCATTGGCACCAATATTAGAATAGATAAAATCTTGTTGATTCACCCATATTTTTTATCACTAGATTGATAGCTTGTTGCATATTCTGAACCATAAGATGGGGAGCACACCCTAGAAATGCATGCACTCAACTAAAGTGAATGAAGGAGACATGTGAGCGGATATGTGAGTACCAACATGTATGTTGATGTTAAATTGTCTATGTGAAATAAAAACTTCTTGTCAATTATATGTGTTATAAAAACACTTCATTATAAAGTGATCTATGGAGTTGTGACTTGCTTAATTTTCTAGATAAGACATAACTCCAAAGATCATTGATGAATATCAGTCAAGGAAATAAGTAGTTTGAGAAATAAGGCATTGAAATTACCTATAACATAAGTAATTTGCCTATTTCCAAGCACATATGTTATAGAAACACTTCATTCTTGAAATGATCTATGGAGTTGTGGCTTACTTATTTTCTTAAGGAAGACATAACTCCAAATGTCATTAATGCACATTGGCCAATGAAATAATTAGTTCAAGAAATAAGGCCTTGAAATGACAAGTGTAAAGACTTTGTTTTATCCTATTAATGGAGTATAGCTTTAATAGTTGAGTGAATAAGTGAGGTCTAATCTTGACAATAGGGATGATCATGGGAAGAGAGCTAGGAGATTCAATTTATACAAAGGTATGGGTGAAATCAAACCTCAGATAAGCTCTAAATCAATCCATGTTATATCTTGTGTGTTGTCTCTTAGCCTTGTATGTTGGGTAATTTGAATGGCCACACCTAGCATTTCCAATTAAGTGATATAAGAACGAGGAAGTTGTTACTTAACCAATTTGTCTAGTTCTAATATATGACCAAACCAATCAGGTTTCTATCTCATTGTTGGAGGCATTGCATCCTTGATACCTCTCTCCAAACACATACCTAGGAAGCATTGATTTAAATGAATGACCCCTATCCCAATTGAAATCGGGTTTGAAAGGACCACCTCTAAAAGTAGTAGTACTTATTTGTTAGACCTATCACAGTAAGGGGGGTTATTTCACAATCTAAAGGGTAGGTTAATTGGTTTGTTAAGTCTATATTTCCTTGTTGGGCCTATTATTAGTCCCTATGAGGTTTATCCCTGCCTACTCTTAAGCTTTGTGAGTCATATTCTATTAAGAAATACTTCTATAAAGATGCTAGGCTCCTCATAGGGTGAAAAAAGATGAATAAGAGTTGATGAAAACCCTTAAACCTGTCTCTGTGAACCTATTTTTCTTTTTCTTTTTCTTTGTTGTTTTGATCCTTTTCCCTAGTACAGAAACCCCTTGAAGTCAATAATGTTTTTCCCATAATCACGATATTTCCTTTGAATAGCATAATCTCCCTAATTTCATTAAGTTCCTATTTTACTTTCTCCCTTCACCATGGCATTCTCCCTCTAATATTATAAACCTTATTCTAATATAACTTTTAAATCCATAACTTCTTTCACTTTTAAATAAACAAATTTCCCCAAAATTTCTTTTTTCCTCTCTAGTCACATCGTATTTAATATTTAAATTTTTCAATAATCTCCTTTTCTCCCTCTACAGTGACATCCTTTTTAGTATTTTATTTTTTTAATTTTCAATAATTTATATTTTAATAGTTTAATAATTTAATATTGCAATATTTTACCAATTAATTTAATACTTAATCTTCCCCTTTTCTCCTCGACGTTCACATCACAAATAAATATATTCTAATATTTCAACATTTAATTTTCAATATTTTAATCTCAACACCCTTATTTTAATACCTTTTTCATCATTTTTAGACCTAACAACCTTTTTCATTCTTTGTTATTTTAATTCTCTTTCCCCCCTCAATGGTCATATCCTTTCCTTTAAATACTACTCAACATCACTCTTTTCTAACATCTTAGAGATTCAATTGTCTTGGATGATGGGTGAAGTGTCCACTCAAAACATTGGACATTTTAAAACTATTGACGCAGTGTTTTCTAGAAAACTCAAGCTCATACATTATGAATAACTATGGAAATCTACACACATCAATGTACCTTCTTTTTGCTTCTCTAGAACATGGATCTGACTCTATCTTTGGGCTATGGTTCTAACTTTGGCTTTGGCTACTGGCTTTAGTTTTGGCTATGGCTCTAGATCTAGTCGTTGGCTCACTTATTCCCGCAAAGCAGAAGTTTGTTCATTGACTCTTAGCTCTGAGCAATCTCTAGATATGAACACTATAATCATCATTCATTCCCATCTCACTCAGACTTGGAGACAACCCATCTTGGTAGTCAATGAAGCTAAGTCGAATGTTGGTCTTCTTGTTCAGTGTGACCCCAACACATTATGCCCTCACATAAAAATTCCACGAGGGAAGTGTTTTATGTGTTCTCTTGCTATGATCAGTTGCTTCCTAGCATGCAAACAAATCTCTAGTGTGTGCACATGTTGTTATAGCAAGATTTGCCTCACCATTGTTATCTTGCACAGAGGGTATTTTTCCATTTCCCTATGCAGACTTGTCATCCCTTTTTGATGAATCGAGAGCTAAAAATACACATTTTTCCACATATACGCGCCCTATATGCTATACAGCATGCGTATACACAGGCTGCTCCACTATAGCCCGTGTACATCAGGATTTGTGCCAGAAAATACAAAAATGGAGTCGGGTTTCCATGTCACGACAGGAGATCTCTGATCCTTGGCCTTTCACATACTGGAAACGTTCTGACTCAGCCCTTCAGTTGCATTTTGAAGACTATAAAAGCATAATTCCAAGCTATGGAAAAGAGGAGAAAGCATTCAACTTTGAGAGCAAAGTTAATCTGGAGAAATTACTTCATATTGAGTCTGCATGCCTTTGTCCCTCAAGTCTGAACACAGTGTTCAACCCCCAAGCTCTTTCCCTATTGTTGAGAGAACCTCATTGTCTCTCTCTTATGATCTTTCCTTTGGTGGAGAATTGAAGTGGCGGAGGCCCAATTGGAAGGAACTTGGTTCCTTGGTTTAGAACCATGCCGACACGGAAGTCTGTAATGTTGTCACTTCTGCTGATCAATTATTAATAGAAATACTCATTTCCCATCCTATTGGTATCATGCAAATATATGATTATTATCCATGGGAAAAAATTGTAATGTTTATTAATGGATTATGTTATCTAATGTGCTAACCCCTTTATACTATCACTATGTACTTGCTATGCTTGTTTGTTGAGAACTTGTTGCAGGTATGAAGCTTTGGGTCGAAGTGCTCAACGGTGGAACATCATCGAACGTTGGATTGAGGTAGGCCTCTTTCTTATCTTGCACATTAGTTTATATAGAATACAATGGAATTGAGTTGATTTCTGCAGTCATACATGTCTGTTGTGGTTTACCCTTGGCCATAGAGAGTTTTTCCCTCGTAACAGAATTGGCGACTCCACTAGGGAGAGATATTCCTTCCAAGGGTTGAAGTATTTTTTCTTCTTGCATTGTTCTTTTTCCTTTGTGTTTCTTGTCGTATCACTGCTTGACAGATTATGTTCACTCTGGGTCTGAGTTTTCAGCCTTTTTTCCCTTGCCTGGCCTTGTTTTAAAGCCTATACGCTCCTTTTTCTTTGAGAGTCACGTATACACGCGTGTTGTCTCACTACAAGCTACGTATATACGCATTGTTCTCCTAAACAGTCGTGTATACTTCTTTCCCTTGCTTGTTTGCTTGGTTTAGTGACTGTTGAGTGGGATTTGATGTTTGTTGAGCCTTCTTAGGTCTCTGTAGTGCCTGTTGAGCTTCTCTAGGTTGACAGGAAACCTGTTTGGAGTTGAATTTTTGGGCGTAGTCTTTCTCATTGTTTTTCATTTTTTATTTGTCCTTGAACCTTGGGTTGTTTGCATGGCTGCTTGGTATTCTGCTTGAGCTATTTCGTTTATACACAGTAGAATTTATATATCAGGTTGCTTTTCAGTCCATGCATTTTCTCTTTAATATATTGAAAATACAAAAAATAGGCATTTTGCATTGGTTAGCATTTTTGTCTTTGAACCTTTACCATTAGCTTAGTGCATTTAGTGAAAGATTGCATTTTACTTCTGAATTGCAGAGTCATAATATCATGAGTTTCACTTCCATACCTTTGTGAGTAATCACGACCAATAAAATTTACGCTTTAAATTAAAATTGATTAGTCACGATTTTATTTTTTAGGGTGCACAAACTAGTCTAGGATTTAGTGCCTCGGAATAGGATTTTGTGAGTAAACTTCTCCAAGGCAATTAAATCAACATATGTGTCTGAGACAGGGAGTTGAAAATTCCATTGTATAATTGGTAAGATCAGGAGGCTCCCCTCACACCGGAGTTAATCACGAGGTTACACGAAGTTAGTTGAAGGGATAACCCCCGGATACTCGCCTAGCATCAGAGATATTTCTGTGGATTTATTCATATTTGGGGATCTTGCTAGTACCCCATACCTCTGTGAGAGACAATGCTTTCA
Organism: Picea sitchensis; assembly: GCA_010110895.2. NCBI lineage: Eukaryota > Viridiplantae > Streptophyta > Pinopsida > Pinales > Pinaceae > Picea > Picea sitchensis. The sequence goes on from SNQJ01S0004209.1 coordinate 278,889, forward strand.
AGGTTTTGGGCTTTGCTACCCTGCCCATACGGTACTCCAGACTTACGACTGCTCGCCTGTGCATCGGTTATACAGTGGTTTATTAGTTGCTTGACTTAGATATCTCATAGGTTACTTGCAGTTGTTATTCTGCTTGTACCCTGGGTCAGATAGGGGTCGAACATCACACTACCTTTATGGAGGATTACCTCTCCGGGGGGATTTGACCGACTGGTTGTTAAGCCCACGAGAGCCCCTATAACTGATTTTGTTACCTCCAAACTTTAGCGGGGAGTCTCAGGTCCCTCTTGGACGAGACATACCTTCTTTAGCAAGGGAGGCCACTCAGCCACTTTAGCCCGTTTGCATGCATATTGGCCATTTGACATTTTGGTATGCTCTTTGATTATTAGTTGACCATAGGATTTTGTGATGAGTCTTTGTTATCATGGATAATGGAGTTCCTTTTGCTCCCTCGTTTACTGCTAACCCCCCCCCCCCATGACATTCATGGGGGGAAATTTGTTTTCTTTTTATAACGGTATGTCGAATTATGGTATTCAGTCAATGCCTTGGGTCTCTAATCATTTTTCTCATGGTATGTCTGATATGTCTTCACACTTTCCATCCTTTGTCTCGCCTCCTTATGCGAATACAAGTTTTGGGTCTGGGGGTATGATGCCTCCTTATCCCTCTCCATTTGGTGGGATTCATATCCTTCAAACACCTCTTACGTTAGGAGGTTGGAATATTCCTTCCTACAAATCCACTATGCGAGAAGTAAGTGCCCAACTATGCAATCATTCTACTTATTACACTCCGTCCACTTATCCTTCTTCCACCATGTCGGTTCCTACGAACACTTTTCCTATGGATGAACTCCATTTGTCCTCTGGTGTTTCATCTGGGGGAAGTTATTTTTGTAGTATCGACAACCCCCTTCATGAAGTTCTGTCATATGGAGGCAACATATATCCTCGCATGAGTAACCCTTGTTGTGTCTCTTTCTCTTCGCAAGAAACTTTCTCAGTGTCGATGCCCCTACAACCCTCTATGAATCAGTATGGAGGAGGATACTATCATGTTGGGCAAGGACATGGTGTAAACTAGGATCCTTCCTGGCCTGCAATTTCTCAAAACCGATCTTTCCTTGGACCTTGGTCTCAACTGCCGCAATTCACCACCGCCACAAGTCCAGTCACTGCGTGTCATTCTGGCGTTATATCACAAACCTTTGCTAGCCATGTTGGAGATTGGTCGACAACCTCTGCGAGTCATGTTGAAGACCTGCAACCAGCCACTGCAAGTCATGTTGGGGGCACAAGTCCAGTCACTGTGTGTCATACTGGCATTATATTACCAACCTCTACTAGTCATGTTGGAGATTGGTCGACAACCTCTATGAGTCATGTTGAAGACCTACAACCAGCCATTGTAAGTCATGTTGGGGGCACATGTCTGGTCACTACTAGTTAGACTGCACATCCATCACCAACCTCTACTAGTCATGTTGGAGATTTTCTACTAGCCTCTGCAAGTCATGCTGGGAGCATGTCACCAGAAACTGCAAGTCATGCTGGGGGCATTCATATGATTAAGAATCCTAGACGTCTCAGACGTAAGCCTAGATTCCTTTGCAGGATTTGTGAAGGAAGTCACCTTACTCGTTTGAGTCATGTTACTGCTGGGATACCAGAAACATGGGGCTCACCTAAGGGACCTTCGGGTTCTGAGGCATCTATGGTTTCACAACACTTCGTTCCTTCTTTGGTTGATACAACAGTCATGCCGATGCAATCTTCAGCTGACACCCATTTCCCTTTAGGGGTTAATGCGTCCTTTGACTTTGTTGTCTCACATCCCATTCAACATGTGGTTGTGTTGATGAAATCTTCCACCAACACCTCTCATATGTTTGGGGGTGATGCATCTCTTGACCTTGTTGTTTCACATATTGTTCAACCAACGGTCGTGTCGATGCAATCTTCGACTGACAACACTCATGTTTTTTGGGGTGATGCACCTCTTGACCTTGTTGTCTCGCATCATATTCAACTAATGGTTGAGGAAGTGGTCATATCGATGCAATATTCAATCGACCCCACTCTTCTCTCGGAGAGTGACAAGTCTAAGGAAGCGGTCGCACCAATGCAATTTTTGGTCGATCCTGCTCTTCTGGGTCTGGTTCTATACCTTCTATGACATGTCTTTAGAATTTCTATTACTTCACCTTCTAAACAAGAGAGAGTTTTACTCTTCCCGAGTTCTCTCTCTCCAAGTCTTGACGAGGTTCCCTTTGATTGGGATGGTCTTGTGGGGTATCCAATGCCTCCGCCTATGTCTTTTCCAGGAAGAGACATTATTCGATATAACATGGAGATGATAACCTATGTTAGATCTTTGTCCTCCTTGACTTTGAGAGCTTTGCGTCTTCCCAAGATTGTGTCGGTTCGTCGTAAGATACTGACATTCCACAGAAGGTCCATACGGGAGCCTTGGCCTCCCTCGTGACTTACCGCCTAGAATCTCCCTAACGAGTCTTAATTAAGCTCTTTTCTAACTTGTCTAAAAACTGAAAAGATTTTCGAGTGATTTGTCCCTTTCACACTCATTAAATTGGATTTTAAAGGTCATGAGTCTTAGTTAAGCTCTTTTCCAACTCGTTACCAAAAATAGAAAAGATCGTCAAGCGAACTTGTCTTTTTCACACTCGTAAATTGGATTTGAAAAGACATCTATTTGGCACAAGTTTATCCCTTTTTCACACCAAGTACACTAAAATACATAAAAAGGACATTTTTTGGTGTTAAGTTGTGATTGCATCTTATGTCGTTGCTTGCAGTATTGAGCCTTTAGTCGGTTCTCCCTTTGCGTTATAAATCGTTGCCTAAGCAATTTTTGCATCCTCAACCAAGCAGAGCCTTGTTTATATCCTTTGCAATTTGACACCCTATACCCTGGAGGGAACATCACCCCGAGTGTCCATCTCCCGCATGCATTTTCTTACATTGAGCATAGGTACGTTCTACTGCTGGAACTAGTTTTGCTTACTTGCGACACTTGTTTCCTCCTCTGTACCATAGCATTCATTTGTTATGAAAAAACAAAAAAGATGGGCGGGAAGGGAATACTATATTATAATTGGCAGCAGTCGTGTCGCATTTGAACACAGCACACAATTATTGAGTCCTTGTGTCATCATAATTTAGGGTTTAGAATGGCCTTAGGAAGCTGATCTCGTTACTGAGTTTTTTTTGCCGACTGGTTACTCTTCCAATCCCTATAGAGAACGCTATTGATGCCTCCTGCATCTAATAGTCACATCATTGAGTCTATGCTGTCAGAGTCCACCATATGTCTCATGCTCTTGTTCAAAGGAATTCTATCAACCTGTGTTGGCCACTCCTCAGAAATCTTGACTTTGCACGTCGGCCATACCCTCATCTTGTCTCAGAATCACATGATACTATGGTCTTATCATGCACCCTGGCACTCCTTTCCTCATTGGTAGGTCACCTTGAACCTAGCAATCGACATTTCATCATTGGTCGTTGACTGGGTTGTTTCCCTTGTGTTCGACAACAAGACATCTATTCACACTTTGGGATTCATGCAGTGTCTTGGATGCCATTAGCCTTATTGGTGGTTTCCTCGCCTTTGTTAGCAGTTTTCATCATTGGTTGTTATTCAGAGGGTCTTTTTCGTGTACCGCTTGCATTTAGCACACGCGAAAGATGCATAGGGTCATTGGTTCGTGAACATGTTCTTTGTCCGATCTCCACCAAATTATGAAGCTCCTGCTTTGTTCCTCATGCTGATAGATGAGAGATGCCTTAATGCTCTCCTTTCAGCGGGTCTCTTTCCATCGACTTCAACTCATTTATTCTGGATATCGGACCTAGAGTTTTATGAGTACCTTGAGGCTTACAATCATTAGTGGCAGGCTCTCTCACCATTGACAGATGGGAATACATCAATGGATTCCTCAAGTGTTCGACACTGACTCCTTTATTCACACTTGTAGGAATGTACTCAGTGCCTTGATACCTACTTTCATTATTGGTAGGTTGTCTCGCGTTTGTTAATGGTATACCTCAATGATCGGTAATCAAACTGTCTCATTGCGTTCGACCTCAACTCCTTTATTCACATGATGTAGACTTGCACCCTTGGCAGATAGTGTAGAAGACTTGAAGACATCACTATGTGGCCGCAACTTTCATGAGTTGTTGCTTCCTTTTCATTGGACCAATAGCTATATGACTTCAGTGATCATGGGAGATCAAATTGTACTCCATCGTATATAGATATCTTCAGATTGGTTTTGAGACTGGTTTCACTGGGCCTTGTTCATGACTATGACAGCTTTTGGCATGTAACCGCATTTTTATTTGCGTATTCATGGCCATGAAAACTTATTTGGTATATTTTTCACATGGATCTGCAGTGTATTCTTGGTAGCCATGTATGCAAAGTCAGTACAGAATGTAATGAGCAATTGAGTTCATCCAGCTGGTTCTCTACCACTCCACTCCTAGGTTATTTATAATGTATTCTGCCCATCGCAGATACTCCTCTGAACTCACACAATAGGGGGCCATCTGTTATAGAAAGATTTGCCTCACCATTGTTATCTTGCACATAGGGCCTTTTTCCATTTCCCTGTGCAGACTTGTCATCCCTTTTTGATGAATCCAGAACTAAAAATACACAATTTTCCACATATATGCACCCTATCTGCTATACAACATGCGTATACGCAGGTTGCTCCACTATAGCCCGCGTACATTGGGATTTGTGCCAGAAAATACAAAAATGGAGTCGGGTTTCCATGTCACGACAGGAGATCTCTAGTCCTTGGCCTTCCACATACTGGGAACGTTCTAACTTGTCCCTTCAATTGCATTTTGAAGACTATAAAAGCACAATTCCAAGCTATGGAAAAGAGGAGAAAGCATTCAACTTTGAGAGCAAAGTTACTCTGGAGAAATTACTTCATATTGAGTCTACATCCCTTTGTCCCTCAAGTCTGAACACAGTGTTTAGCCCCCAAGCTCTTTCCCTATTGTTGAGAGCACCTCATTGTCTCTCTCTTATGAGCTTGCCTTTGGTGGAGGATTGAAGTGGTGGAGGCCCAGTTGGAAGGAACTTGGTTCCTTGGTTTCGAACCATGCCGACACGGAAGTTTGTAATGTTGTCACTTCTGCTGATCAATTATTAATATAAATACTCCTTTCCCGTCCTATCGGTATCATGCAAATATATGATTATTATCCATGGGCATGTTTGTAATGTTTATTAATGGATTATGTTATCTAATGTGCTAACCCCTTTATACTATCACTACGTACCTGCTCTACTTGTTTGTTGAGAACTTATTGCAGGTATAAAGCTTTGGGTCAAAGTGCTCAACGGCGGAACATCATCGAACGCTGGATCGAGGTAGGCCTCTTTCTTATCTTGCACATTAGTTTATATAGCATACAATGGAATTGAGTTGATTTCTGCAATCATACCTGTCTGTTGTGGTTTACCCTTGGCCATAGAGAGTTTTTCCCTCATAACACATGCTTACAAGAATGTAATGGATTTCTCAAGNNNNCCCAAGTTCACTAACCTTTGTGCACAAATCTTTAGCATATCTTTAAGAATGGGTTCTTCTAATGCAATATCGAACACAACAATTGGATTGTGGTTTCCCTTAACATTGATATGTTGTTTGTATCATTGGTGTCATTGACCTCATGTGTAACTATAGCTCCTTGGATTGGAGATGCAGACTACTCATCATCTTCCTCGATCTTCACTCTCCACACTCTTTTCTTGGCTATTCAGTTTTTGGGGTGAATCTCTAGATGAAGTCACCAACACGTTGCTTCCCAATGACCACTCCCTAATTCATTTTTTGCATTGATTTATTGGTGGATGATAAGGCCATGAATGATTTTATTTAAGGAAGTTGATAGTGCGTGGAATTCGATCCCAAGTAGAAGACTTGCTTGGCATCGCAAGTCACCCACTACCCCAATATTGTCGAAATCGACCAATTGGATCTCTGAGTTTCCTTGAAAGTGATTCTCCACTTTTAATACATTAGAAAGGGATAGATCCCTTATTAACTTGCAATGGTGGCAACAATTCTTGGTGTTGTATTATGGAATGCTTAGCATGCTTTTATTCTCCATGTACCTCCAAGTTGGTTGTTGTATTAGGGAAGACTTCTTGTCCTTCTTCCTCTAAAAACATTCATGCTTGTGGCATGTGGATTGCTTATGCCATCAAGATGCCTCAAGATGGCCTTTCTTTTTGCAAAATGAGCATACCTTTGAGTACCAAACACTAGAAGAATTGTGGACTTTCTTCTTATAGCAATGACAAACAAGGGATGTCTTACTTGATGCATACCCATAGTTCTTCTTCTTCTTCAGATTGGTATGATTGTTGCTTCTTTTGAGTGATTGTGCAAGCTTAATCTTCAAGATCTTCGCATCACTTCCCTTCTTCAATCCTCTACAAAAAGGTTGAGGTGGTAGTTGGATGCCACCTTCATGTACTACTATTCTTTCTTCTAATTAGCAGGCCAAATCTATCATGTCTTTCACCTTCACAAAAGTGGTCTTCCTAGTCGTGGGATTTTCCCTTCTGCCATTGAAACCTAGGACTTCATGCTTGACCCTCTATGCAGCTATAATGGGGCTTAGGRTACATTTTCTTCTCTTTCCTAGACCTTTTCCATCATGGCCCATCTACTTTAATAGTTTGGAACCAATGCCTCCAATGTGATTTCAAAATCATCCAAGTGCTCTTGAGAAAGTTTAATGGAAGATGAGCTTACCATAATTGTCTTAGTCATGGTGCTAGCTTCGATAGTGGCAATGGAAAGTAACCTTACTTCTCGGTGCTCTTGGATAGCTTCTTGGAGATTTTCCGAGGCCTCCTCCTCCTCTACCAACTCTTGTTGGGGTCAAGTCTTCAATATACAAGTAATCATGTCCTCCATCTATCTGTCCATCTAGATGACCTTCTCTCCCAAGTGTACAAGTTAGACTCTACTCTTGTCCCAATCTTCCATAACCATGGTGAGGGAGTCTTGATGTTCAAAAAAAAAATTCTTTAGAAATGTCAATAGTATTGTCAAACTTCCAATGTTCTTGTCCATCTCTCTCATCCTCTAGTTGAACATCTAGACATTTTCCTTCAAGTGCTTGTTCACTTCCTGAAGTTGAGCGTTGATGGCTTGTAGGCCTTCCAAAATCTCTTTGTTTTCTCTACCCATGCTAGGTCTATGCTCTCTTCAAATTTCTATCAATTGAATTATGGTCAAGGATTCAACTACTCTAGTACCAATATAATTCATAAATGAGGGACTTATAGCCCACTCGCTTTACCAATGCAGATCCTCTATAATACTAAACTTTTGCTCTCTATCTATAGCGTAACCTGTGTAAGTTTTAAACCTTTACAGTATAGCAATGCACACATAGATTCTTTTAAAATAGAAAGAAAAATGATAATATTCACACACAGTACTCATAATTTTACCCTAGATACCCTTAACTAGGAAAACCAACAAATGTTTAGAGCTACACCTCTAACTCCCATTTTATTAACTTCACCATTTACAATACAATATATATGATTCTGCAACATCTAAAACCCTAATCCGTCAACCCATATTAGATTCCTTAACAATAATTATATTACAATGGGCCCAAAAATCGTTGGCCAAAAACCACCAAAAACTGGACCAAAAACAACCCAATTTTTTTGGGGGGGGCTTCACCCTTGAACCCCTGAATAGGGGGGGGCTACTAGTGTAGCACACAACATGTGGAGCTAACCATGTAAATAATATAACACATGACCAATATTCTCCCACTTGTTGTTTTCTTTGCAGACAATGGGCCTAAGGATTGAATGATCAACAATGCCCATTACTCCTCTACACCAAGAGAACTTCTCAGTACTTACAAACTTTGTTAATGAATCTCCAATATTCTTCAAAGTGTCCACCTTCACTAGCAACACCTTCTTGTCTTCAACTATGACTCTCACAAAGTGATATTGAACATCAATGTGCTTCTTCTTAGAATGATAAGCAATGTTCTTAGCCAGAAATATTGCACTCTAACAGTCATAATCTAACCTTACAGCTTGTCAAATCCAATACCTAAACACAACCTCTATAACCATACGACTTCCTTACTCGCATGAGTGGCTACCAAGTATTAAGCTTCTGTAGTTGAGAGTGCAACTACAAATTGTATCTTACTCATCTAACTGATTGTTCCTCCAAATAGGTTAAACACATAACCACTTGTAGATCTTCTAAGATCTAGATCTCCAACCCAATCAACGTCAACAAATGCATGTATATCCAACTAGGTCTTCCTTGGTATCAAATTCAATAATCTATAATGCGATGCAAATACTTGAAAACCCTCTTTACAATTGTCCAATGCTCCTTCCCTAGTTTTGACATATACTTGATCAAAAATCCCATTGAATGTGCAACGTCTAGTCTAGTATAGACCATTGCATACATCAAACTGCCAAGAACACTATCATAAGGAACATGACACATGTCCTCTTCCTCTTCATATGTCTCAGGACATTGATCTGTGGATAAATTTACACCTACAAGAATAGGGACCTTGATCGACTTACATTTCTACATATTAAACCTCTGCAATATTGTCTCAACATATTTCCTCTAATTCAACTAGAGTTTCTTGTTTGACCGATCTATTTTAATTTCCATGCCCAAAATAAAATTTGCAGCACCAAAATATTTCTTATCAAATTTAGAAGGCAACTGAGTTTTCACCTCCTTAACGATTTCCTTGTTGTTTCCAATCAACAACATATCATCAACATATAGAACCACATAAATAAAATGATCACTAACTAGCTTAGAATACACACAATGATTTGTTTGGTCCTTGTGAAACCAAGTCCCAATATATAAGTATCAAACTTTTGATACCACATCCTTGGAGATTGGTTTAACCAACTCTTTTTTCCCTTCACTACAAAACCTTTTGGTTGTTTCATGTAGATTTCATCTTCAATATCCCCATGTAGGAATTTTGTCTTTATATCCATCTATTCTACTTCAAGATCAAAAGAAACAACATTAGATAAAAGAAATAAAATAGAAGTCAATTTAGCAATAGAAGAAAAATGTCACCAAAATCAATTTCCTCTACCTAGGAATATACCTTTGCTACTAGCCGAGCTTTATACTTCTCCACTTTACCTTATGCATTCAAATTCTTCTTAAACACCCATTTGCTACCAACGGGATTTCTTCCAGCCGACAACTCAAGTAGATCCCAAGCCTCATTCCTATCTAAGGCCAACATTTCTTCAACCATGGCATTCTTCCAGAGTTTACCATCCTCTAAATCCACTGCCTCTCTAACAGTTCTAGAATAATATATAAATAAAAACTAGAATGAAAATCAGGTGGAGTATACCTTTCTAGTTGCCTTCTTTCCTAAATTGATCTCCTTAATACTAGAGTATTATGTTCTTCTTCTTCTTCTAATTTAGGTTCTTATAACGAGTTAGATTCTTCACCCTCAAACTCAAACTCTGTTGCCTCTGGTTCTTTTTCCTTTGGTAGGACTTCTTGTTTGGGAACATATTAACCTCTATAAAGACAACACCCCAATTGTAAACAATCTTCTTAGTTATTTGGTTCCAAAGTTTATAACCTTTTATACTATCTTTGTAACCAATAAAGATACACTTTTCAACTTTATTATCCAACTTACTCTTATTTTCCTTTGGAACATGTGCATAAGCATCACAACCAACAAAATTGAGATGATTAAGAGAGGGTTTTTTTACCAGTCCATGCCTCATGTGGAGTTTTTTCCACCAATGCTAATGAGGGTGATTGATTTTCTAGGTAACATGCAACACCCATTGCCTCTACCCACAATTCATGTCCTAACCCGACACCATTGAGTATGCTCCTTGCTTTTTCAATTAGTGTCTTATTCATCCTTGTTATAACCCCATTCTATTGAGGTGTGTATGGAGTAGTCTTATGCCTTGCTATACCACACTTCTTACAAAAATACTCAAATTCATTCTTGCATAACTCTCCACCATTATCCATTCTCAACACCTTTAGCTTCTTCTTTGTTTCATTTTCTATAAGAACCTTAAACTCTTTAAATTTAACAAAGACCTCATATTTCTTTCAGAGGAAATAAATCCATTCATTCCCTGAGAAATCATTAATGAACAAAACATAGTACACAGATTTACCCAATGATGGAACATGCACAGGTCCAAACACATCATTGTGTACTAACTCTAATATTCCCTTTGCTCTTGTAGCACCAGATGAGAATCTCACTCATTTTTTTTTACCATACATGCAATGTTAATAGAAATCAAAAACTAGTGTGCAATCAGACACACCGTCAACCATACATTTACCATGTAGTGCTCAAAGGCCCTTCTCTCCAATATGTCCTAATATTTGATGTCATAGCATTTTATTTTCTCCAGAGATAGTAGGGGTTTTGTTTTCTTCATTTCCACCCTCAGGAACAACAAAACTATTACACCCATTACTTATAGTATTTCCCACCAACTTGTACAAAGTTCCATTCCAAACTCCCCTCATCAACACCATTGCTTCTTGAATCGTTTTGTAGGTTCCTTTTCAGACACAATATGTACACCTACATCACTCATCTTAATTACGGATATCAAGTTTATTACTAGCTCTAGAATGTGCAAAACCCCAGGGATTGTTTTAATCCTTCCATCCTTGAGCAACAACTTGAATTTTCATTGTCTTTTGATTCTATATATCAATCCATCCCCTAGGGTGTCACACTTCCAAAGTGACTGTTGGTTGAAGGTGCCTCTATTTTTATTGGTAGTCGTCAAAGGATCTAGATGAAATTATCCATCATCTCGTTCCTCTATTGTGTGAGGGATTCCTCGAGCAACAGTTTGATAGGATCTCCTGCTCCATCGTCTCTCTTTTCCTCTACCATGGGAGGTTGCTTGGGCCAGCAGGAATGTTCTTCCCCAAGCTCAACCAGTTCAAGAACCAATTCTCGATAGCCTGACCTCGTTGAGGACATGCATAGAGAAACAACAAAGAGCAGATTGCTCTGATACAATTGATCTGGATTATGTTGAGAACAAAATGAAGGCAGAGATATAACAAGGAAACACACAAAGATATTGCAAGAAACAAATTAACACAATTGAACTTAGATTCTATTAATGAATGGAATACAAAATATTGTAAAATGCAAAGCACATATACTAGCTAAGATGGCGGTACCTTATCTCTAAAGAGAGAGATGTGTCAAATACACTCATTCACAAGAAGTTAATTACAAAGAGGCTTGTTATCCTTATTTGGTGGGATAACTAAGGAGATTATGTCGCGAGGCCCTCGGGTTGTAGATATGGAGTGTCGAGAGACTACATGACCAATAGTGTCCACTTGTACAGATGGAGACCCTTCTCACCACCACACAGGTCATGATTTTCAGGATGGCATCCACCACACCTACTGGCAATGGACCTTGCTCCATGAGGTACAAGTCAAGTATTATGGTGAGTATCATTTCAATATTTGAGGCATTTGAGTATGTTGTACCTTAGACTGCTTTAGGTTTCATGACATATGCTTGGACATTGTGCCTTTTCCCCTGTTTCACCTTGGTGGTTGACATTGTTCCCTAGTAAGTGGTCTTTACTCGGGATGGATTTGCTACTAGGAACTCCCTCAAAGAGACATCATACCATTCTCGATCATACTTACTACTTGTCATCAATTAAAACCCCCCATTTCCTTATCTCTTGGTATTTTAGGGTGTATTGACCCAAGAAGGGGTTGTCCCTCATTCTATGGGAAGAAGGGGATAAAGGCCCATAGGGATTGTTGTTGGGTAAAAGATAAAAGCCTACTTATAAACCTTCCAGATGCTTCACCCAGGGATTCCCCAAGAAAGAAATGAAACACTTATCTGTAAGAAAAGGGGGACCCACAAGAACAAATGATAGAATGCTTAGGGGTTAGTTGGAGGATATGTGGTCTCATCACAAGTCAGACTATCAAGATCATGGGTATCTCGTCATATGACATTACCATCATCTAGTTACCAAGCCAGGGTAATGGCTCTCAGTTGCATGGCTGGGAGAAAGGGGGCTCATCACAAGCCAACACTTTCATTTCTACAAGGTATTTGTGAGTGACACTGTCATTATCTGGACACCATGCCAGGACAGTGGCCTTCAACTCGTTCTTAAAACATGAAAGAAACAAAGAATGAAAAAATGATGGGCTTGGAAAAATTGCATTACAAACAAAGGTGCCACACACCCTCTAAAAAGGCACCCATGAATGAGACACTACAACCCCTTGTATGTCATGAACCCCATGCCCATTGAGTCTTGATCCTTAACCACTTCATCCACTTTACATGGATTAGAGAGGGATCACTTGGGAAACACCCCTTGACCTAGGAAAGATCTACCCAATAGGACACATCATCAACCCTCCCATATCCAATCTTGGGAAATCGCACACTGTCTTTGAGGACTTACTTGTTTGACATGGTAATCATTGATGCACATGCTTGGGTGGCTCATTTATTGATTTGATTTACTCATCATGAAATTTTGACTTGATATCATTGGAGGGCGTGCTTATTTGTCTTTGTAGGACCTAGTTGGTGGACAGTTTTGGAGGAACAAGCCTAGCTTGGGCTTCCATGGGGCTTGAAGCCCACAGGTTAGATGCCAAGGGCTTGCATGCTGGATGAGAAATATGAACCTTTGGAGGCCTAGAAGATGACTTGAGAGACAATACCTAGCCCTCACATGCCAAACTTTTTCCTAGAAGAGGAAAAATGCCATCTTTTGGAGGCTTGATGTCATGCTTGAGGGGCTTGAGGTGGTGATAGCTACACATGGCACGTTTTGAAGGAAGAAACCCTTGGATCATGAAGAAAGAGGTTGGATTGGAGGCCCAACCCTACCATCTCCAACTCAACGTTTTGCCTAAAAGTACCAAAACGTCCCTCCTAAAGGGGTGTCGTCACTCTTAGGGTTTTCATTTGTGTAAAAAGTAGAATTTAAAGTGAATTGTTTAATATTATTTGTGTAAAGGGGCAAGATTAGGGTTGTTGACGCCTAGTCTTGTGGTTTACCCTGATATTATATGTACAAACTATGTTAGTGACATTTTGTATGAATGGAGATCTTAAGATCTCATTTTAGATCATAACTCTCCCATTTGGAGAAGTATTGGACTGAAATTTTCGCTCTCTCTGGCTAGTTCTCTCTCTTGTGCTTTTGTTTATGGTTGTCTCTTGATTATTGGTTAATGGAAGTGATGCGCTAGCCTTGGAAGGCTATTCTCTAGCTATTGTGGTGGTTTGTCTTAGCTTTTTTTCCTTGAATTGGTAAGCTTTTTTTACATTGTGCCATCATTTGTTATTCAAGTCGAGGTTATTTTGCTAGAGCTTGGTGGAAGTATAAGGGCATACACCCCCACCATAGTATCCATCATTTTATGCTTATATGTTATTGGTTTAACAAGGGTTTGCTAAGAGAAGTATAAGGGCATACACCCTCTTAGCCTAAACCCTAGCTAGAGATACTTACCTTGGGGAGTAAGAGGGATTACACCCCTAAAGAAGTAATACCTCTAGCTCTTTCTTTGCTTGACTGCATTAACCCAATTATTAAAGGCACTAGTCATTTACTTGTTGCATTGGAGAAATAAATTGTTGCCTTGGTAAACGTGAAATTTCCAGTTTTAAAGTTGTCTCCTTGGGAAAGTGTTCCTTGAGCCTTTAGCTCCCTTGCCTCATTGAGGCGTCCCCTTTCAACCACAAACTCTTGTTGTTGTTACAAAACTAACCTATAGCCAATAGGGCTGCATAAAACTAAACTTCTAACGCTTAATAACTCCTAAACTAACCCTAGGATTTAGCCCTAACTTTTCCCTAACTCTCTACTAAGCCTAGCGCATCTATTGGGCTAGTTAGAGGTGGTTTCATGTGGCTGATTTTTTTATTGTTAATCTTGGTTTGCTACAGCCATAACGTTGATAATATCATTGCAACAACCTTTTGTTTCAGTCCCCCTCTTTGTGCTAAAGTTATTGCTTAATCATTGGTGATTTCACTAGCTTGCCTCTTGTGATATGTATGTGTGTGCATGCACATGCACGCACACACACACACATGATGTGTTTGTTTTATTTTCAAGGTTTTGTCATATTTTTTTTTCTTTTTCAAATTTTCAATGGATACAGGAAAATACATATATGAGTAGTATAAGATCCATAATAACTATACCCTACCATTTTGCCACACTCCCACATAGGAGTATGTCATCTCCAGATCGATGTCAATTGTTGGCCCCTTGCAATTCCAATCCACATTCTCACTCAAATAGAATGTGTATGTGTGTGTTTGTATGTATGTATATTTTTTTTATTGTATATATGTATGTATGTATGCATGTCAATTGGGTATAGCTTGAGTGGTTATGTGATGGAGTGTTATCATTTTCACCTAGGTTCTTTTCTTATAAGTGACATCAGAAAGCTTCAAGCTTCTTCAAAATTCAGTTTACCTTGGGTACCATTCTCAAAATGAAGAGAAGTGCTTAGTGGGTCTCCTTGGGAAATGTATTACACAAATAAAAAAACAAAAAATAATAGTATATATATATATATATATATATATTATAGATTGTGTGTGCGTGTGTGTGAATTGAGTTTAGCCTGAGTGGTTATGTACTGGAGTGGTATCCTTCCCACCTAGGTTTTATTCTCATATGTGACATGACAAGATTCAAGCTTCTATAAAATTTAATTTACCCTAGGTTCCATCCTCACAATGAGAGGGAGTGCCCAGTGGGTTTCCCCAAAAAATGCATTAAGTGATATGTACATGTGTGTGTGTGCATGTGTGTGCACGCACACACACACATGACGTGTTTGTTTTATTTTTAAGATTTTTTCATTTTTCTTTTTCAAATTTTCAATGGATATAGGAAAAGACAAATCTAAGTAGTATCAGATCCATAATAAATATACCCTACCATTTTGCCACACTCCCACGTAGGAGTATGTCATCCCCAGATCGATGTCGATTACTGACCCATTGCAATTCCCATCCACATTCTCACTCAAACAGACAGACAAAGGCAATTGTTAAAAAAATGAGATGAGAGAAAAAAATTTAGCATACTAACTTTAACATTTAAATAGTCAACTGGCATCTTACACTCTTTAAATATTTTGAACAAGTGAACATTCATTCGTACATTCTTTGAAAACTTCAAGAAATCGAATGTGGATAGGCAAACTTTTTATGGGGATTGTTTTTTAGCATTTAAGAGAGGGTACCATGAATTGATAGTTGGTACATGTTCATTATATTATAGTTTATAATGGTGAGTTGACCATTTTCTTGTCACAATACTCCATCCATTGGGAGTTGAAGGGGATGGATTAACTTGAGGGACTCGAGGCTTAAGGTTTGTCAAAGTTGGCTTGACCATTAACATACAATCCTTAATTCAATGCCCAAGGAGATTTGACAATGAAAACACATATTGAACAAGATTAATTTATCTAACCTATTTGTGTCGAATTTATTTCCTACTTGAATGCCAATGGACTCCTTCACATCACCTTGAAGATTAACTTAACGAGCATTAACTATGCATAATCTTTCATATGGGTCCTTGAGCATCTAATTGCATCCCAGGTAATAACTTATAGTTTCAAATAAGCATTCATATCGAGGGATAAAAATAAATAGGTTCAATTGAATAACCTTTATTCAATCTATGTTTGTTATTGATGATCCCACATATCACTTGAGACATGAAATCCTCTCCTTGAAAATATTTTACCCACACTATTTGGGAGGACACCAGTCTGCCATTTTGCACACAGGGTTGTCCAAGTTGCCATTATGTTACAAGATCCCATCCATTTTTACATCATTGTAAGTTTCAATCAAGCATTATATGGATTATAGAGTTAGAGTTTATAGGTGTCAGGGTTTTGGCAGGGTTAGAGGTTAGTAAATGAAAGTGTAATGTACTCATGGGTTCATGGTCAGAAATTACTATGGAAAAAAAAAAAAGATGGTAAAAATAAAATCCAAGGCAATAACTTTAAAACTTTAGTTTTTTGTGACCTTATTGTTTGAATTAGTTGTGATTGCAGGAAATTTTTGATCTACAACATACTACAAATCCTTGTTTTCAATGGCTACAGAACCCTATTTTTTGAAGTGTTTTCAACATGCTATGGATCTATATTTTTAGTGGCTACAAAACCTTGTTTTCTAAAGTGTTTTCAACATGCTATGGATCCCTATTTTCAATGGCTACAAAGCCCTTTTTCTGAAGTGCTTTTAGCATGTTATGGATCTTGTTTTTAGTAGCTACAGAACCCTATTTTTCAAAATAGGTTTCTAATTAGGATTATGTTACAACTTAAATAACTTGATGAAAAGTAATAGCTATTTCATTTATGCAAATGTGGTTACATTTTACAAAGTATGAGTCGATCTTGCATTCTAACTCTAAAGTGTGACTTGTATTCTTAGCCTAGCAATGCATTTTCCTTTTGTAAGAACATTATAGAACTTGGTAGCAAAGAGACCCAAAGTCTACACATATAATGCACAATGTCTCGCCTAGTCTCGAAGACTTGTGATCCGGGTTATTTTGGAACGAAATGAAAGCAAAGATATTACAATGAAACACACAGAAATATTGCCAGAAACAACAGTAATACATGAATTCTATTAATGAAAGAAATGTAGAGAGACTGTAAAAATATAGAGTGAAAGACTCGCTAGAATGGTGGCAACTTATCTTTGAGAAGAGATGTGACAGCTACGCTCATTCGCAAGAAGATTAGTACAATGAGGCTATGAAGTCCTTTTTATGATAAACATGAATGCCAAAACCCTAGACATCCAAAAACCTAACCCTAGGAGATGAAGCGCCAAAAGTCATGTGGGCCCCATTGGGGTAAGTTAGTACATCAACTTCCTAAGGTTGTAACTTTTGCATACGATCTCCATTTTAGGTGTGTGATAGCCCATTGGAAAGATATTTTCGAGAACTACGCATTATGCCATCAAATTTGACTCTGTCTACAGTTTGACTATGGCAAGCCAAAATAAACATGGTTTAGGGCCCTAAAATGGCCCTGGAAGTACAAAAATATGTACTGACATGAAAACTTCCGAAATAAGCCAGTTGGAATAGGTGGGCGGCCACCATTATCCACCTGGATGTTGTGTATGGATTCAGGATATCCCCATAAGTGTAGAACCCACAACTACAAAGAAATGTCCCCATTACAGAGAAACGTGTTGAACTGAAAACTGTCAAGATGAGCCAGTTGGGATTTGGAACAGGTCGGTGACCACCAATATCCACCTGGATCAGTCCTCCCCCCTTAGGAAGAAATGGTCTCCATTGCGTTGAGTGCTCGGGGAAGAGGGGAAAGCGTTTGCTGAATCTGAATCTTGGTGAGTTGTGTGCCTTGCTGGAGAAGTTGCGTTGCTTGGTCTATGGAAAGCTGTCACAAACCTGTTGTTGGTGAGGTTGAATATTTTCCACCAACCTATTGTCTTTGTTCTTGAAGGGGCATAGTGTAGGCACCATCGTAGGTGAAGACACAATATCTTCTTTCTCTTATGCAATATTCTTCTGTTGGATAGAAGGTGTTGAGGCTGTAGTGGATTTTTGTGCATCCTTTGAATACACTGTGAAGAGGATGAATTTTGTTGGATGAGATATTACCCTGCGGCACTGTTTTGGTGGAACAATAGTCAGAACTACCTCTGGTATCATGTAGAGTTGACCCCCCAAAGTAATAATGACACTACGGGGTCGAGACTCATAAACAATATGACGTTTCCACATATATGGTTGGCCCAAAATAACATCACGGACATCAAGAGGGGAAACATCACACACTACCTCATCCTGGAAGGGATAGATGCCATAGGACATGCGACACTGCTGGCTGAAATGAAGATCTCGCCCCTGGTGAAGCCACCTGATGTTGTATGGTTGCAGGTGTGGTGTTATCGACAACCCCAACTGTTTGACGACCTTAACTAATATGAGGTTCTTTTGGCTGCCGCTACCAACAATGAAATGCAATGGCCCCCCCTTCACCCACATATGTGAATGGAAGAGGTGCTCCCCCTCTTCAGGATCTCCTGGTTCTTCTGGTTGAGTTGTTGCGGTCGCGACAGTAGACGCGGGGTCTGCGTCGATGATCTGTCTTTTTTCATTATTTTCTGGATCAGATTATGAATCGAGGTTCGACTCCTTGTCTTTGACCTTGAACACAATGATTGTTTCGAGCGACATTCATCGGTGTTGTGCCAGTGGATTTTGTGGAAGTCGCACCACTCCCCAATTTCATTCTTCGTCTTTTCTTTACCCTTCTTTTCCTTTGTCTTGGACTGGTTGTCGGGAGGCTATTGGTTAGGGTCGTCTTTATCATGCTTTGGTTGTTTTGGATTTGAAAACCCAAACTCCCATTTGTTCTGGTGCCTAAATTTTGGCTCGATTTTGACAGCATATCGATAGGTAGCTCCCAATGATGAGATGTTAGGAAATCCATTTCGGTTTGGATGTACCTATGCAGAGCCCCATGGTATTTCAAAACCAGATGTTGCTAGAAGTCTTTGATGCCCAACTTGGTGCATAAGGTATGGAAAGTATTTGTGAACTCCAACACTATTTGGCTCTTCTCTTGCTGCAATGTGGTCCATCTCATGTATTGGTCTTCATAGTTATCAACAGGGTAACATTGTTCCTTGACCGCATCCACAAAAAGATCCCAAGTGGGATTGGCCACATATATTCCAGATTCCTCTATAGAAATTTGATCCCAGTAAGTTTCCCACCAATGTTTGACATGGGGGAGAGCCTTGAGGAGTGCGAAGGTGATCTTTTCCCTGTTGAAAAAAGTGTGAACAAAGAAATAACCTTCTAGCAAATTTAACCATTTTTCTAAGGTATATGCATCTATTTGACCTTCAAATATGGGAATATCAAAATTAACTTGTACCTTGAAGGGAGAGGTTCCTCCAAAGTGGTTGCTTGATGAAGATGTGCATGTTGCTATCGACAGGCGTTGAAGGATGTGGGAAAAATTCTCCATCATTTTATCCCTCTATCGCACGAGAGCTTGCTGAAGCAACAAGTTAATAGAATCTTTTGCTTCGTCGTTTTTCTTTTCTTACACCATGGAAGGTTTGTTGGGCGTACGAGAGTGGTTGTCCTCAAGAGAGACAAGCTCGAGACCCAACTTGCTATACTCGGACCTTGTTGGGGACATGCACTAAAAAAATGATCAAGAGCAGCCTGCTCTAATACCACTGATCCATATTATTTTCGAAACGAAATTAAAGCAGAGATATTGCAATGAAACACACAAAAATATTCCTAGAAACATAGAACTATAGTAATACATGAATTCTATTAATGAAAGAAATGTAGAGAGACTGTAAAAATACAAAGTGAAAGACTTGCTAGAATGGTGGCGGCTTATCTTTGAGAAGAGATGTGACGGCTACGCTCATTCGCAAGAAGATGAGTACAATGAGCCTCTGAAGTACTTTTTATAATAAACATGAATGCCAAAACCCTAGACATCCAAAAACCTAACCCTGGGAGATGAAGCGCCAAAAGTCATGTGGGCCCTGTTGGGGTAAGTTTGTACATCAACTTCCTGGGGTCGTAACTTTTGCATACGATCTTCGTTTTAGGCGTGTGATAGGCCATTGGAAAGGTCTTTTCGAGAACTACAAATTATGTCATCAAACTCTAAATCCATCTACAGTTTGAATGTGGAAAGTCAATAAAACATTGTTTAGGGCCCCAAAACAACCCTGGAAGTACAGAAAGATGTACTGACATGAAAACTTCCAAACTAAGCTAGTTGGAATAGGTGGGAGGTCAACATTATTCACCTGGATGTTGTGTAGGGATTCAGGACAACCCCAGAAGTGTAGAACCCACAATTACAAAGAAATGTCCCCATTATATAGAAACATGTTGAACTAAAAACTGCCAAGATGAGCCAGTTGGGATTTGGAATAGGTGGGTGGCCACCAATATCCACCTGGATCAACTTGCCTAGCTAATTCCCCCTACTTTCACTAATTCACCTTACCCACGTGAACTATGATAGTTAGAATATATGTTTTTTTAATAAAACAAGATTATTCAAATTTGAGGAAAGATGGGTGGAATTCCTTAGTTCTATATAATTCTAATTGTGAAAACCATTTGGGTGCTATTAGACAGATATTGTTTGAAAATCACATTGTTGATAGACATGATTTGAAAAAAAAGAAAATGAAATAAAAAATAGAAAGATTCAAAGCAATAAATTTCATTTCCAACCGTTTATCTCGACCCTTGTTGTTTTTCATCGGTACTTAATTGCAAAATTCCTCAATTTTGTTCTATGTTTTTGCTACTAAACTATTGTGAGTGGCTATAGAACCATGTTCTCCAGTGACTTAGAAATTTGGTTGCAATTGATCCTTTAAAGTTTCTATGGAACATTGTTTAGAGTAACGCCAATATTTTCACACCTAATCTCACCATTTAAATATGTCGCGTGTGTCCTTTCCTTGAACCGCACCATCCTTTCCGTACATGTTCTTGGTGGTCATTCTACAAAGGATTCTTCTACCTTTACATTCCTACAAATGCTATGAGCACTTGCTATCGTAGACATCTCACTCTTGAAAACTCCCTTTTCCCATTCTGGTACATCAACTCTTATGGTACTTATTCTTCCATCATTCGTGAGTAAGTGTGGGTATGCCGCCATCATTTCTACAAGTTTAATAGTTTTCTTTAGATTTTTTTATTTTTATTTTTTAAATAACTATCCACCTTAATCCATGATTACCCTTCTACATTTTTCATTTGTCTCGATCACGTTCAACAAGGTCGATATGACATTAATTCTTGTCACTTATCATTATACTTCAAGCTGACAATGTCATCATTACAAATCTTACCATATCTAGGTAATTTTGATTCCCACCTGTGTTGTCAATCTTTATAAATGAAGGTAATTATTTCCATATCTACCACCCTCTTTAACATTCCTTTCCATTTTGCATTTGTTAATGTGATTGAACTATTATCCCAGGAAATTATTTGTCATCTATTTTCCCAATGAGTATCTACAATCTCTTTTGTAACCATGGGAGGCTTGGCTATGTGCCACAAGCCAATAGGAATTTGTATTTTGTAAGTCAACCAGGAAGTGATGAGGATTTTTCGAGAAGTGATTTGGTTGGCATATTTTGAGCTCCTTTAGGTATTTGATATGGGTACAACCTCTGAATTTGCACAAACATTCTGAGGATCCTTAACTGTGGTACGAGGCCTTTAGATTCCATTCATAAAAGAAATCATCTCAAAGGTAACAATGCTATGTATGGAAGGTGAACGTTGGCTTAAGTGATGGTCTATGGCCAATAGTAAACGTCTATATTTTCTAGTGGGCAATGACACTATTGAAAGCACAAGGAAATGTGTTAAGCAGACATTCTTGAGCAAACCATGTTTTGAAATTTCCTTATATATCCAAAAATATCTCACTTGCGAGGGTCGGCACAGTCTATTATTCATATACCACGTCAAGCTTCTTTCTCAACTGTGACATCATTGCCTTGTCGAAATTCCTTTCTTCTTACATAGATATTTGCAGTTAATGGTGAGGATCTCTTGACAACAATGACATTTCCAAAAGAGTTTATCTCATCATGGAATGATTAAATTATTAGTCATGCATGCTCTTTCCAAGGATGGTCAAACTTGGGAACGATTTGTTGTTGAGTGTGGACCAAAAGAAGCAACGAAAGGGGGCTAGAAAAAGGTGATATATGAGGCAGTGGTCGAAGTAGTAGGCCCTGGTCATTTTGAGGTCAAAGAATCTAATAGTTCCTTTCAAGTTGTAACATATTTGGTGGGTTGAAAATGAGGCAAAGGAAACATGGTTATAGAATAGGAAGGCTTGAAACATAGAAGAACCAAAGTGAGCATTACTATAGAATTCATTGCTACAAAATCAACCACTACAAAAGCTTGGTTTTGCAAGAATAAGAGAAGATCCAAGGTAAGCATTGCTACAGAGGCCACTGCTACAAAAAATCGATCTGATAAGAAAAAGAGGAAAATCAACAAATTGTTTGGTAAGCACTTTCATATGAAGCATTTCAAGGAAAATAGGCCATCTTATTCTAAGTTATTAAGGATTAATAAAAAAATTGAGAGGAATAAATAAAGGGTTATGCCAAAAACTCGTTGTTGCCCAAAAATAAAAAGAACATTTGATGCCCAAATTGAACATGCATACATTGATTCAATCCATCGTGATCTCGACGGGGCATATATGGGGTTAGATGTATATGGTATGACGCCAATGGGGGGCATATATGGGTTAATTATACATGTAATGTGTAAATTCATATGTAATAGGTTTGGCCTAATAGTAAATGGGCCTCATGTGTAGTGTGTGAATAGGTATATATAAAGATCATGTATTCATTATTGAAGACATATGAATGGTGATCTATTATTTGGATATTTGGAGGAGGTTATCCTATTCTTTAAGGAGTTATTATGTAACTTATATCTCTCATCTATCTTGGAGTTGTGCTCCACGCTCACATTGGTGTAAATGGTGTGTACTTCTGGTTTATTGTGATATTTTTGAGCATTTAGATCATAACATTTGGTATCAAAGCATCGGTCCTGGGGTTTTGTTGCTTCAAGCGAGTCGTCTTGGCATTTGAACTATAAATTTCTTTCTACAAAGTTTAAGATTGTGAAGTTTTCATAATACTGAGAATACATAGTGAAGTTCACTTAGTAAACATTTTGGATTATGGGTCATTTCACTTTCATAGATACATCTTGTGCAAGTTAGGGATTTTTATTAGCCCTAAAATCAATCTCAAACAAGTCATTTTGGAAGTTTCACTATAACTCTTTTTTTGTGATGTTTTAGACTGTGAAATTTTTGGGATCCTGAGGAGACATACCGAGGTATCTTTGATCAAAATTTCATATTTTGTATCACTCTAATTTCTGCGATATAGTCTGTGGAAGGTAGGGGAATTTGACTAGTCCTATAACTAGTCTCAAACATGTGTTCTAGGTAAAAAAAGTCACATCTTCTTCAATAAAGCTCCAAATTCAGTGAAACCAATGGCATTGGAAAGAGGACAATCCATTATTTAAGGTACAAATTTCATAATCATATCTAAAATCTTGGACATGTGGCATTATGTACAAGTTAGCTCTCTAGAAAAGACCAAAAAATAGCAAGGTTTGGGAAAGTTACTATATGTTTTACTTGGCACATGAAATTGTGGTCAAACCTATGGAATTGTAGAGAAGACATATCATAGTACTACAGGATGAAATTTTAAAATTAGAAGGGCCAAAATTTCATCGATACATCAGAAGGATGGTTGGCCAGAAGGACAAACTCCAAATAAGGTTTTAAAAGGTATGTTAACTTAAAACTATGATAACTTTTGCTTGGGATGTCCAATTGAGCTTATTCAAAAGCCATTGGAAAGAAACATAACATAGAAAATTTTATTGGAAAATAGATCATAACTATTTGAGATAATTATTCCTAATATATTGAAGTTGTAAGTGGAAGGTTTGGGTTAGACCTAAATTAAGAATCATTGGCAATGCCTAAATTTAGGGCAGATGAAGATAAAGATGAAATCTGTCCTATGGAATGGTTGAGGATGGTAAAAGAATATGGTAAGAGGATTGGTATGAGTCCTTTTGGGGTATATTTTTATTTTTTGGGTGGAGCTTTTAAGTGGAGGAAAAGCCTTGATGAAGATACTAGACTCTGTTGCACATGGGGAAAATTTGAAGAACTCTTCTCAAATAAATGGATTAAGGATACAAATATGGAGGTAATGTATAGAATTTAAGATCAGTTAAAAGAAGCAAAAGAAGAGATCAAGAAGAAGGGTGATGATCTATCTAAGATACGAGACCTTGATGAAGCACTCATTAAGGAGGTTCAAAAAATAAAATAGGGAAAGAGTAGCAAAGGGAAGTGGGAAAATGATGAATGAAAGGAAGAATTGAAAAGGAAAGATAAAGAAATACGTAGATTAAGAAACCATAATAAAAAACTACTAGATGATCTCAACAGATTGAAAGAAGAAAATAAGCATGGTCAAAATCAAGAAAAAACAAGGATCTTGGATGAAGAGACTACCAAAATACTCGAAGAGGAAATTTATGAGAAGGTTGAGGAATCCATAAACAGTGATGAGGTAAAATCATAAATGCAATCCAAAATGAAGAAGGATGTCAGAATTTGATAAATGGGGTGACATTCCAACTTCAAAAGGAGAAAGAAGACAATTCAAGACGGTCACCGGAAGATACTTCAAGAAGTTGAACTTCATATAGAGGATATACATGCCAAATATGATGGTATTATTTGCAAGGCTACATTAATCAAAGACCAAACAAAGAGGATAGAGGATTCCCTTGTCTCTGAGAAGAAGATAGATGAAATGGGTGTGTTGAGTGAAGGAAAACCATCAAATGTGAAACCATATCGACACCTTCATTACCAATAAATATTTAAAGGAAGACAAGAAGATCGATATAGACATTATCAAGGAAGAAGATGGAATACTTATCAATGTTCATGGTAAAGGGAATCAACAATCTATTATCATATACCAACAACGACTACAAATTGGAGAAGTTACAATAACAACACGTGGAATCAAAGGAAAGAAAATTACGCAACAACCAATCATCAAGTATTAATACCAAGAAGAATTGATTTTGGATGGATGGATGGATAATCATCAATGGAAAGAAGAAAGCAGGAACATAAGAAAATCATATTACTTGGTTTCATCACATGTAAAACCTTTAACTGCAAAGCTTTGAGGACAAAGCCTTTTGAAGGAGGGTACTATGATAAGACCCCAAGGGGGGCATATATAAGGTTAAATGTATATGATATGATCCCAAGGGGGGGCATACATGGGTTACATGTACGTGTAATGTGTAAATGTATATGTAATAGGGTCAACCTAATAGTAGAGGGGCCTCATGTGTAGTGTGTGAATAGGTATATATATAGATCATGTATTTATTATTGAGGACATATGAATGGTGATGTATGAATATATTTGGATATTTGGAGGAGGTTCTCTTATTCTTTAAGGATTTATTGTGTAACTTATCTCTCATATCTATCTTGGAGTTGTGCTCCACACTCACATTGATGTACATGGTGTGTACTTCTAGTTTATTGTGATATTTTAAGCATTTGGAACATAACAAGGAACAACTTGAGGTAGAACAAAGAATATGAAGTAAGATAGTAGAAAAACACCCACTTTTTGCTTCGCATGAAGGTGGTGTTAACAATATAGAAAGAGGGTTTGATGATGTTGCTACAGATCAGGTTGAAATTGATGTTGTTGCATATCTAACTACAATAGATATTTCTATAGATTCCATTGAAGTTGAAATTGCTACAAAATCTATCGAAGTTGAAGTTGTTATAAAACCCTCTAATACTGGCATTGCTATAAGACCTGTTGAAGTTGAAGCTGATACAAAAGTTGTCAAAATTAAATTACTATAGAACTTGTTACTATTGGTATTGCTACAAAAGTTGTTGAAGCAAGTTCTACTACAAACATTGTCAAGGGAACGACTTGCACATAATCCATGAAAGGGATTCAAGAAGAAATTACACCCAAGAATGCGATAAAGGTTACAAAAATTGCAACATAGGTACAACAGGAGACTACAGATGGGATCTCGACAAATGATACAAAAGTTTCAATGAAAGCTTGAGTTGAGGAGGTGCCAATAACAATTGGAGATGCCCTTGAAGAATATATATATGAGGATGTGATAGAGAAAGAAGTTGTCACCGAGGGAGAGGTTATGATTCAAACCTTACCATCAAAGTCATTTGAAATCATACAATGGAGGGAAAAAGTCGCAAACTAGAGGAATATTGTTAAGTCATTAGGTCGGGGTGTGATATCATTATAGGCACATCATCAAACTATTCATAGACTTCAAGAGAAGTGGGTTGAATTCTATGGGTAAACAAGGGAAAGATGGGAGTATCTATGGAGAGAAGATAGAGTCTTCAAGAAGCCCTAAGAGTTGTTCATCGATTAAATTTGGACAAAGAGAAGATGTTCCATTTGGCTCACAAAGCCCTTGCCTATAAATCACCTTACCCCATATATGATGCTTTCTTAAAGGGGCAATGTATATCTTTCTAGATTCGTTCCTTGGTTGCAATGAAGTCTTGTAATGTTCTCACAACTAATCATTTTTGCAAATTGTGCTTTGTATGTGATGAAGAGGACAAGCGTGTATAATGCAAAACATGTCAACCTGAGTATTTGTTGGGTGAGAAAATAAAATGGAACCCTAAACCCTTTGTGGGTAACATTCAATTAAGAGATTTCACTTCTTTCTTAGAACGCAAATTGAGTGGAATAAGGCATGGGAAAATTTGAAAGGTCTAGAAAGATCAACCAACAGAGTATTGAAAACTATTGAAACAACCTCATGCTTTTGCCCACATATGCCATTTTTAGAGGGCTACACTCACTAAATGTGGGACAAAAATAGATCAATCAAGGATGTATACTCTACTTGGTTCCCAACAAAGGCATGATGTTCTATCTACTGATATGAGGAAAAGGGAAAACCTTTCATACCCCAATTTTCATTTAGCCCTAAACAAGTCTAAATTGTATATGAATCCTTCTGAACAATTATTGGCAATGCTCGTTACATAACCCGATTTAATCCAGTTTTCCTATATTCTCGGTTATCAGACATGTGTAATATGTTAGTATATAAGATAAAGTTAGTAATATTCTATAGTTCCTTGAGAATATTAGATTCTCATGTTAGCTAATTTAAAGATTTGTTATGTTTGTTACTTCACTGCTTAATTAATAAAGTCAGGTTCATGTATAAAAATGGGCCAACACCTCTTTGATAAGTTCATAGTATTGATTTTTCAATAAGAAAGGTTTAAGCATGAAGTTCATTCCTTTTTAGCATTTAACTTAAACCATAAACAATTATGTTGCAACAACCAAGATCACAAGAAGAAACACCATGCACAAGAACACAAGAAGTATCCTGGGAAACCCTTCTCAACAAGGGAAGAAAACCCAACCAAATCCTTTGTTATATTCTTCAAGAGAAAGACCTTCAGCACCAAGAAAACCTAGCACAGAAGAGGGTGCTTGCAAACCCTAGAAGACTAGTGCCCAAGAGAGGTGCACACTTTTCCCAAGACGATGTACTAGCTGAATTTTCCAAACTCACACAAAAGATATGATTCCTCAATGGGGAATTTACCTTTACTTATATTAGACTTGATATGTCAACAGAAGTGTCTATTGGCACAACAAGGCCGACCTCTCTATCTCATAATATAATTAATATTAACCAGATCAATTATCTTTTACATTAATTATCAATCACATTAAGGTGGGGTTGACATGTACCCTTTACATTACAATTAGGGTTACAAACAGGTCTGACTCTTGAACAATATAGCAAGGGATCTTATACAGCCACTAGTGCTCAGCCACTAGGGGAACATCCATAGGGATGTCCATATCTCTATCTCACTGCATTACACAAGAGAACCACTCTCACTGGTGCTCAGCCACTAGGACCACGTTCACCTGTGCTCGTCCACAGACATGTCCACTCAACAGATCTTCTTTCCCACTGCATTACACATGAGAATCATCTAGAGTTCATCATCTCAACTCTCTGCTCAGAGGAGGCTAATACACCATCTTCATTTCTGTCTCATGACGATGCAACCAACTCTATAGGAATTCACACGTTCACCTTGTGCTCAGCCACAGGCACGTCCAACTCTGCAGATCTCCTTTCCCATTGCGTTACACATGAGAATCATCTAGAGTTCTTCTCAACTCTCTATAAGGAGGAGGCCATCTCTACATTTGAGCTATGTCTCAGATAGGAACCACGCACCCCTCTTAGGGGATCTCTCTCAGGTTTGTGTCCTATATAATGTCTCATGTAGCTGTAATCATCAACACTCAACAGTCCCTCTCAACTAGGGGGGCATTCTCCACCAGGCCAAGTCTCTCACGGAAATACTCGAACTTTGTCTTGGCAAGTGGTTTGGTGAAGATATCTGCGATCTGTTCATGAGTAGGAAGATACTACAAGTGTATTGTATTCCTGTGCACCATGTCTCTGATATAGTGATACTTTATCTCAATGTGTTTCGATCTGTCATGAAACACAGGGTTCTCAGAGAGCTTTACACAACTCTGGTTATCACAATGAATAGTAGTAGGATCCATCTCATGATTAAACAAGTTAGTCAGAAGTTTGTGAAGCCACATTGCTTCGCGGACTACTACACTCAATGCAATGTACTATGCCTATGCGGTGCTCAATGCCACAAAGCTCTATTTTCTGCTACACCAGGAAACCATGGCAGACCCTAAAGTGAAGCAACAACCAGAGGTGCTTTTTCTGTCCACTACGCTTCCTGCCCAATCTGCATCAACATATCCTTGCAGACTCAAGTCTACACTGAAGGCATATATTAGGTCATAACCAATTGTGCCTCGTAAGTATCTCAATACATGTTTTGCATCTATCCAATGTGTCTGTCTCGATTGGCTTATAAACTGGCTAAGCACATTTATTGTATAGCAAATGTCCAGTCTGGTGTTAACCAGATACACCAGTGATCCAATCAACTGTCGGTATAAGTGTGGATCTACATCTCCTGAATCAATATCACTCATCTTCTTCAAATCCATTACCATTGGAGTGGGCATGGATTTGCATTCTGTCATGCCGAACTTCTTCAGTATCTCCACAGTATATTTTCCTTGACTCGGGAAAATCTCATCTATCTTTTGCCATACTTCTAGTCCCAAGAAGTAATGCATCAGCCCCAAGTCCTTCATTTCAAATTTAGTAGTCAATGCTCATTTGCATTCAACAATGAGTCTCTCTGAGCTGGTGAGGAAAAGGTCGTCAAAATATAGGACCAAAACCAAACACTCATTGCCATCAATGTGATAATATAAGTTTGGATCAACAACACTTTTTTTGAAGCCCAAGCTCATCATAAATCCATCCATTTTCTCGTACCAAGCACGTGGTGCTTTTTTTAGAAAATATAGGGCTTTCTTTAACCTGCATACATGAGATATTTCGTTGTGTACAACAAATCCTTCTGGCTACTCGATATAAAATTCTTCCTCAATTTCATCATGGAGAAATGTTGTCTTTACATCCATTTGGTGTAGCTTCCAACCCATGGAAGCAACTAGTGCAATGATAGAATGGATGGAGGTGTATCGAGCTACTAGAGCAAAAGTCTCGTCATAGTCAATTCCCTCTACTTGTGAGAACCCTCTGGCCACAAATCTTGCTTTGTATTTTTCGATGCTTCCATCAACTGCATGCTTGATTTTATAAATCCGTTTGGAAGTCACTATAGACTTTCCCTCTGGTCTTGGAACAACATCCCATACATCATTTTTCAATATAGATTGGTATTCTTCAGTCATGGTATCTTGCCATACTTGTTCACCTGAAGCTTATCCATGACAAGATGGCTCTGAGTCAATGATGTGGGTCATGGTTGAAGCGTAGCTTGAGAATCTATTTGGTCTCTTTCTCTTTTTGGTTGTTCCTTGAGGGGCTTTATGTCCTTGTGCTTCTTGTAGATTTTGTCGAGCCCAAGCAGGCCTTTTATGTCCAACTGTAATATCTCTGGGTATGTCGCTTGGAGCAACTGGATCGGCTAGAACAACTAGAGCTACTTGATCAACTAGAATAATGTTTGTCTCCCTCTTAACTGTTGAAGGGGGAGAAGGCATTGTCTCACTATCAATTTCCATTTGAGCTTCTCTGGATCTTTGGAAGGCTACTTCTTCTTCAAAGGTAACATCTCTGCTTATTTCAATTTGCCTCTGACCA
Source organism: Picea sitchensis (assembly GCA_010110895.2). Lineage (NCBI taxonomy): Eukaryota > Viridiplantae > Streptophyta > Pinopsida > Pinales > Pinaceae > Picea > Picea sitchensis. The sequence goes on from SNQJ01S0004209.1 coordinate 308,985, forward strand.
AGAATGTAGATTCGATATGCTTTTGAGGATTCACTGTATCCTACAAATGTGCCCTTTCTTCCTGAAGGTTCTAGCTTGGATCTCTTCTCTTTGGGTATATGAAAATATAATGGACATCCAAATATTTTGAGGTGTCCAATCTCATGCTTCACTCCAGTGAAGGCTTCTTCTGGAGTAATGTTCTTCAGGATCTTATGAGGACTTTTGTTTTGAACATACACTGTTGTCATACATGCTTCTACCCATAGAGTCATAGGTAGAATTTGATCATGTATCATTGCTTTGGTTGCCTCAATGATAGTTCTGTTTTTCATTTTAGCAACCCCATTTTGTTGAGGGTTGCAAGGAACTGTGAAAACCCTCTTGATCCCCACTTCAATACAAAAACTGTTGAATTCTTCTGAGGTGTATTCTCCTCCATTGTCTAATCTAAATACAATGATGTTTCTTCCGGTTTGGTTCTCAACCTAAGCTTTGAATTCTTAAAATTTTGCAAGGACTCCATCCTTGTTCTTCAAAAAGTAAATCCAAGTTTTATGGGAGTGATAATCTATGAAGAGTACATAATGTAAGTACCCATTTAGAGATGCAATAGTCATTGGCCCACACACATCTGAATGTATCAAGTCCAAGATTTCCTTGGATCTATTGTCACTGCTTGAGAAGGATCCTTTAACATTTTTGCCAAGGGCACAACCTTTGCAAACACCTTTATGTTGAATCTGTATTTCTGGTCGACCTGTTACCATTTTCCCTAGAGCTAGGAGAGCTCTATAATGAATGTGAGAGAGCTTTATAATGAATACTTCAAAGGTGTTGATCCTCCTGAGCTTTCCCTTGTAAACTCAAGTCTCTCAAAAGGACTCCTGCACGCACTCCTTGCGACAAACTTCCAAATAACCCCGGGTTATTTGATTTCTCGACCCTGTGCACTCTTTGCAATAGTGGTCCTTCAATCTTTTCCTTAGGTAATACCTTCTAAGGCTTTGAGTAGCTTGCGCACAACTTGCACGACTTCTGTGCTTCACCTGCACTTCTGCTGGAATGAGAACAACGTTATCCCTCCTAAGCTTTCTGAGATAAAACTCAGAACCCTTGTCAATGCACACCTTGCAGACGTTTCACTACACTCCTTGCAGGAACTCTCTCAGGAAGAGAAACAATTGAAACTCATTCTTCTCTCTCATACTTCATACATTCAACATGAAATCATACATTCAACACGGAATAACAACAAAAGCATAACAGAGAGAATAAAACAACTGTAAGCATACCATTCGACATATGTAAACAACAAACATCATAACACCATGAAATCCGAGTCAAAGCTTCATATATTAACTCAAATACTCATGTACATGGGTTATTTTCTACAACTCTCTGCTACAACTCTCTTTGTTGATAATGTTACAATAGATACAAGGGTGAGGGTGTCTATATCTATTTTCCCTCCTACATTTCTAAACTGTCTAATCTAACATTCAAATCTACCTACTTTCATTAATTACGTATAAATGCCTTTACATTCTACAGATGAGAGCAAACCGCTCAAGATCTATTTACAACATGCAAGTACACTTCCTTTAACTACTACATTAATATCTGCTCATTAATTTTCCAAAAGAAAACATTTCAAAATGTGAAAAATGTATGCTGCGCTTTTCCAGCTATCTTCCGCCTTCATGTTCGTTTGGATGGCCGCTTACGATGCTCCTCCATCATACTCCCTTGCTTGAAAATTTTCATGAACTCTTGTTCATGAGCTCTTGCACGGTCTATCCATGCTTATGAATTTCTGCTTCATCTTCTCAACTGGCATCTTCAACTAGATGTCCCTTCCATTTGACCAAGTATTCAAAATACTATTTCCTCCTGGTCCTCTTACTAACCCTTTTATCAATTATGCTTTCCATGTGTGGCTTTTCAACTACAGGCATTTGTTTTGTCCACTTAATTTCTTTCTGTTCTTCTTCAGCTCTGTAAGGGTGCAAATATGCAACATTGAATATCAGTGAGATTCTGATCCCATCAAGTAATTCAATCTCATATGCGTTTGCCCCATGTTTCTTCATGACCTTACATGGTCCAATATTTTTCATCTTCAGTTCGTTATATGTTCCCCTTGGGAACCTCTCCTTCCTCAGATGTGCAAGAATCAAATCACCAACTTCAAATTGAAGTTCTCGCCTGTGTTGATCTGCTCTGCGCTTATATTCTTGACTTGAACTCTGCAATCGTTCCTTGACTCGGTTGTGAAGTTCCTTCATTCCTTCTGCAAAGTCCTCTGCACTAGCACTCCTGAATTCATCTTGTTCTGAATCTTTCAATTCAGAAACTCCCCTTGGCTGCATTCCATATACAATCTAGAATGAACTCTGCCCTGTGCTTCTGTTAAGCAAGTCATTATAAGCAAATTTTGCCTGTGGCAGAATGTGATCCCACTGACTGTGGTGTTCAGTCTCTAAGCTCCTCAACAAATCTCCCAAGCTTTTGTTCACGACTTCTGTCTGCCCATCCGTTTGAGGATGATATGCTGAGCTAAAAGACAAACTTGTCCGCAACTTTTTCCATAAGGTCCTCCAGAAATGCCCTATGAACTTGGTATCTCGATCAGACACGATACTCCTTGGTAAGCTGTGAAGTCTGACGACTTCCTTGAAAAACAGGTTCGCAATATGAGTTGCGTCGCTGGTTTTTTGGCATGGTATGAAATGTGTAATTTTTGAAAATATGTCAACTACCACAAAGATTGAATCATAGCCTCTCTGTGTTCTTGGCAGTCCCAATAAAAAATCCATGCTCACTGCGTCCCACGGCCTTTCTGGTATGGGTAATGGTTGATATAACCCTGCGTTCTGTCTTTTCCCTTTTGTGTGCCAACAAATCTTGCATCTCTCCACAAATTTCTTAACATCTGTCCTCATCCCTGGCCAAAAATATGAGCCATTCAACTTTGAGAACGTCTTATCATGACCGAAGTGTCCGGCCAATCCTCCACTGTGTTTTTCCTTCAACAAATTCTCCCTCATGGAGCATTTTGGAATACATAATTGATTTCCCCTGAACAATAATCCATCCTGGATCATGTATTTAGTCCATTGACTTCTGTCCCTGAGAACTGGATTCTCAGATGCCTCATATGCCTCCTTAAAATCTTGGTCATCCCTATACATTTCTTTGAGGTTATCAAAACCCAAAGTCTTGACTCTGAATTCCTGCATAAGCAAACATTTCCTGCTCAAAGCATTAGCAACTTTGTTAGCAGTTCCAGAAATATGCTTAGTCACAAAAGTAAAATTCTGCATGAATTCAACCCATTTAACATGTTTTTGGTTCAACTTCTCCTGTTGAGTCACGAATTGTAAAGCATGATTATCACTGTACAAAACAAACTCTTTAGGAACTAAATAATGTCTCCATTTTTTTAGCGCTTGTATGACTGCATAGAATTCTTTGTCATATGTTGAGTACTTGATCTTCGCTTCATTCAGTTTCTCACTGAAATATGCGATCGGCCTGTCGTCTTGGCTCAAGACCGCTCCAATTGCAAATCCACTCGCGTCACACTTGAACTGGAATGTCTTGCTAAAATCCGGCAAAACCAAAATTGGTTGCTCCGTGATCTTCTTCTTCAGTAGGTTGAAGCTTTTCTCTGCTTCTTCTGTCCAATAAAAATATTTATGTTTTTTCTTCACCATATCCATCATTGGTGCGCTAATTCCATTGAAGTTTCGAAGGAATTTTCTATAGAAACTTGCCAAACCATGGAAGCTTCGAACTTCAAACACACTCTTCGGCGATGGCCAATTCTTAATTGCATCCACCTTTTCTGGATCCATCTTCAACTCATTTGCAGAGATAACAAAACCCAAGTAAATAAGTTTTGTTCTCATAAATGATGATTTCTTCACATTGATGAGCAATTTCTCTTGCTGTAATCTTTTCATCATTGAAGTTAAATGTTTCAAGTGTTCTGCTTCTGTCTTGCTGAAAATTAATATATCGTCAAGATATACAATGACGAATTTCCCTATGAAATCCTTCAGGACTTCGTTCATCAACCTCATGAAAGTATTGGGTGCATTCGTTAAACCAAATAGCATGACAAGCCATTCATACAACCCCTCATTCGTTTTGAATGTTGTCTTCCATTCATCACCTTCTCTCATTTGAATTTGATGATACCCGCTTTTCAAATCAATTTTTGAAAAAAATCTTGCTCCACTCAAGCAATCCATTAAGTCGTCCATCCTTGGTAATGGAAATTTGTATCTGATGGTAATTTTATTGATCACCCTTGAGTCTGTACACATTCTCTAGCCTCCATCTTTCTTTGGGCTGAGCACTATTGGAACAACGCATGGACTCAAGCTCTCTCGAATCAATCCTTTGTCCATTAAGTCCTGGACCTGTCTCTTGACTTCTTCATTTTCTTGCGGCGTCAACTGATATGTTGCTTTGTTGAATAAATTGGCTCCAGGTATAAGATCAATAGGATGGCTTAGTTTGTCCACTACTATATTAGCAAACTCTTCCAGCAACTCCTGGATTTCTTCTGGTAAATCATCTATCCTCATACTGGTCAAAACAATTTTGGGCTTCCTTACCACAATAAATAGCGTGTCTTCCTTCTTCTTAACCTCATTAAGAAGTTCCTTCCCACTCATGAGAAGTACAGTGTTGCTCATCTATGTTTTCACCTCTTTATCTTTAATTGGCAACAACATGTGAGTCCTGCCATTTTTCTCCAGGGTGTACGTGTTCTTTCTCCCATCATGAATCACGTTTTTGTCTTATTGCCACGGTCTACCCAACAAAAGATGACAAACATCCATGGGAATGACATCACATAATATTTCATCCTTATATCCTCCTATTTTAAATTCATCTAAACACTGTTTAGTGACATTTACCTGATGTCCTTTTTGTAGTCACGAAACTCTGTATGGGCTTGGATGTACAACAGTCTCCAGCTCCAGCTTTTCTACCATCTCTGTAGATACGAGATTGTTTGTGCTACCGTTGTCCACTATGAATTTGCATACCCTGTCCTTGGTTTTGCAAGCAGTCTGAAACATATTGTTTCTTTGGGCTGGGTTCTCTGCTTCCTTCTCTGGCTTCAAGAGAACTTTCCTCATCATCAAAGATCTTCCATCCTCAGCATCTTCTGCCTCAACATTTTGTCCTTGAGCTTCGACAATGTGAGTTTCACCACCATCTTTCTTCTTATCTGGACACTCATAGGATTTATGTCCAACTTTTCCATAGACAAAGCATTTTACTTCACCGCCTCTGCCTCTTCCTCTTCCTCTAGATTGAGGAAAATTATTTTTATCAGCATACTGCCCTCTCTATGAGCTTCCTCCTCTCTCATGTTGAGTTTGAGGTTTCTTCCCCTCTTCTTTAGATTTCTGAGTTCTGTCTTGGGCAATTGTTTTGCCTCTGGCTTGACTTCTACCTCGGCCTCTTTGACCTTGCTGTTGACTCAGCTTCTCTTCAGCTTTCAGAGCTATCTGATAAGTGTCTTCCACATTTCAGATGGTCATCATCCTCATCTCATCTTGGATGTCATATCGCAGACCATTCATGTACCTGGAAACTTTTTCATCGTCGCTTTCCCGATGACCTGCTCTAATGTTTATCTTGTAGAACTCTTCAATGTATTCTTTCACTGACACCAACTTCTGTCTCAAATTTTGCATCCTTTGAAACAGAGTGATTTGATAATCCTTGGGTATAAATTTGGCTTCATCTTTGCAACCATTCTATCCCAGTTTTTTATTTTCTGCTTGCCTTTGCAGCGTCTGTCAGCCTATTGTTCATCCCACCATAGTGTTGCATGCCATTTAAGTCCAGTGACAACATGTTTGACCTTCTTGTCTTCCTCGACATCCTCATAGTCGAAGTATTTGTCTAGAGCTCTAATCTAGTCTAGAAGCTCTTCAACATCTAAGTTTCCCTCGTACATTGGAATCTCCATTTTTTCTCTAGCACCTATTCTTGCAACAACCCTGAATAGGTGTTCATCCCCAGCATCTTCAATTGCAACTTCTTCTCCTTTATGTCTAGCTTCATTTTCACTTTCACCCTCGCTGATATCCCCAACGTCAATTGTGCACCTCTGTGTTGTCTCCATGGCATCAAGCCTGGCACATAGTTCGCGGATTTCTCTTTCCACTGCTGGATCAGGCATTGGCCTATCTCTTCTTCTCGACGGCATGGCTAAGAAATTGTTTTCCTTCTCCCTACTACAGAAAGCAAAGGATTTGTTCTATGCTTTGATACCACATTGACGTAGCACCCCCTGCCTCAGTAGGTTCTGCGCGACCTCCCGGTCTTAGAATCATTCCAAATCTTCCCCTGAGTCAGATTGACTCTTTGGTTTTCCCCCACAGGGAATACCACACACACAAGGTTTATTCCACAACCGACCAACAAGTATGATCGGGGCTTTTCTTTTCTTTTCGAGTTTTCAGATTTCGCGAATCCTATTGTCGAACCCCTTGCCTCTTCAACCTCCAAAACTCGAAATGTCGAAACGCCGAAATCTTTGGCCGCGTCCTCCTCCACAGTTGTATCGCATTTAGCGACTTCAGGAATTCCGGAACAAAGAACCCCGACCTCTTGTCTTCGAAAATACCGAAATACTGAACCCCGATGCGTTCAGCAAAGGCTGCCTCCCCAACGGGACTTTTCGTCGATTCAGAGTTTCGGACTTCGCGATTTCGCGAATCCTGATGCAAGGTTTCTCGACTCTCCAACCTCCGAAACCTCGAAACGGTCAACGAAAATTGACACTACCTGGCAACGAGTACGCGCCTCCTATCTTCTCAGTTGTCCTCTGTCTCTGTCATGGATTCCTACCACCTGTCACTCTTCCCGACTTTTGGGACTTGAACAAGTCTTCGACTACCATTCCCCTACCACTTCGAAATACTGAATTCTGAAATGGCGCCTTCTACGGAATCAACGGTTAATAGCCTCCCTTTAGATCCGATGACCCACGTTATTTCGTATTTCCGGGTATCGGGAGTTCGAGACTCTCGATCCCAAACCACTGTCTCCTCGGGTTCCCGAAACCCGAAACACCGAAATGCCGAAACGCCACTTCACCAATACTTTGTGTTTCATGATTTCGTGGTTTCTTATGTGAAGTGTCCTGAATCCTTGTCAACGGGAATGCCGAAACCTTGATCCACGATGTGCTGAAATGTCACTTCAAGGATATTTTGGGTTTCACAACTTCAGGGTTTTCAATACAAAGGCCCCTGGCTCCTTGTCATCAGGATTTCCGGTATTCCGAATCCTGAATTACCGAAATCCCGAAATTCCACACTTAACAATCCTTTTCGTGATTCAGGAGTTAGAGTGACCAAGGATTTTGGCTTACGCCTCGGACTTACGAACTCTAACTCCCCGAAATGATCTGACAGCTCAAAAAAGATCACGATCAATGGTCCACGTCGATTCCTGATACCAAAGTGATGGGTTCGTCCAATCCTTATCCACTTTGTAGCTCCTTTGGATCCTACGGTCCTCACAACTTCGTGAGTTCTCCATGGAGAATTTCAACCGTTCGATTTCTTCCTCAAGAATCTCTATGAAATGAGCCAATGTTCTTTCGCCAGAACTTAACCTTCTACGCGATGATTTAGCTCCTCGTCTTCCTTTGAATACTTCAAAGGTGTTGATCCTCTTGAGCTTTCCCTTGCAAACTCAAGTCTCTCAAAAGGACTCCTGCACGCACACCTTGCGGAAAACTTCCAAATAACCCCTGGTTATTTGATTTTTCAACCCTGTGCACTCTTTGCAATAGTGGTCCTTCAATCTTTTCCTTAGGTAATACCTTCTAAGGCTTCGAGTAGCCTGCACACACCTTGCATGGCTTTTGTGCTTCACCTACACTTCTGCTGGAATGAGAACAACGGTATCCCTCCTTAGCTTTTTGAGATAAAACTCAGAACCCTTGCAAACACACACCTTGCGGACGTTTCAATGCACTCCTTGCAGGAACTCTCTCAGGAAGAGAAACAATTGAAACTCATTCTTCTCTCTCATACTTCATACATTCAACATGAAATCATACATTCAACACAGAATAACAACAAAAGCATAACAGAGAGAATAAAACAACTGTAAGCATACCATTCGGCATATGTAAACAACAAACATCATAACACCATGAAATATGAGTCAAAGCTTCATATATTAACTCAAATACTCCTGTACATCGGTTCTTCTCTACAACTCTCTTTGTTGATAATGTTACAATAGATACAAGGGTGAGGGTGTTTATATCTGTTTTCCCTCCTACACTTCTAAACGGTCTAATCTAACATTCAAATCTACCTACTTTCATTAATTACGTATAAATGCCTTTACATTCTACAGATGAGAGCAAACCGCTCAAGATCTGTTTACAACACACTGCCTTTAACTACTACACTAATATCTGCTCATTAATTTTCCAAAAGAAAACATTTCAAAATGTGAAAAATGTATGTTGCGCTTTTCCAACTGTCTTCCGCCTCCATGTTCGCTTGGTTGGCCACTTACGATGCTCCTGCATCATAGAAACACAATTATGAAATTTTCTACATAAATTAGCGAAACCCTAGAAACCCTAGGGCCAAAAAGTCAAAATGCTTAGAATTGTAGTTTGAGACTTGTTGGAGGTGCGCTGAAGGAGGTCGTACACACCTATGCTCTTTTTAGCCCCAACGTCCAAGTGCCAAGTGTTGAAAACCCTCAGAAGAGTAGGCCATACAGATTTTATGGGAACCCTAGGAGGGCTGTACGGTTTCTGCAGAAGAGAGAGAGGGTTGCTGAAAGTTTTTTGTGCAATGGGTTCTTCAAGACCTATGCTATGATACCATGTTGATTATTCAATAAGCAAGGTTTAAGCATGAAATTCATTCCTTTTTAGCAACTAACTTAAACCATAAACAATTATGTTGCAACAACCAAGATCACAAGAAGAAACACCATGCACAAGAACACAAGAAGTATCCTGGGAAACCCTTCTCAACAAGGGAAGAAAACCCAGCCAAATCCTTTGCTATATTCTTCAAGAGAAAGACCTTCACCACCAAGAAAACCTAGCACACAAGAGGGTGCTTGCAAACCCTAGAAGACTAGCGCCCAAGAGAGGTGCACACTTTTCCCAAGAAGATGTACTTGCTGAAATTTCCAAACTCACACAAAAGATATTATTCCTCAATGGGGAATTTACCTTTACTTATATTAGACTTGTCCTGTGAACATAAGTGTCTATTGGCACAACAGGGCTGACCTCTCTATCTCATAATATAATTAATATTAACCAGATTAATTATCTTTTACATTAATTATCAATCACATTAAGGTGGGGCCGACCTGTACCCTTTACATTACAATTAGGGTTACAAGTAAGTCTGACTCTTAAACAATATAGCAAGGGATCTTATACACCCACTAGTGCTCAACCACTAGGGGCACATCCATAGGGATGTCCATATCTCTATCTCACTGCATTACACAGGAGAACCACTCTCACTAGTGCTCATCCACTAGGATCACGTTCACATGTGCTTGTCCACTCAACAAATCTTCTTTCCCATTGCATTACACAGGAGAGTCATCTGGAGTTCATCATCTCAACTCTCTGCTCAGAGGAGGCTAATACATCATCTTCATTTCTGTCTCATGACGATGCACCCAACTCTATGGGAATTCACACGTTCACCTTGTGCTCAGTCACAGGCACATCCAACTCTACATATCTCCTTTCTCACTGTGTTACATAGGAGAATCATATGGAGTTCTTCTCAACTCTATGTAAGGAGGAGGCCATCTCTACATTCCAGCTCTGTCTCAGATAGGAACCACACACCCCTCTCAGGGTCTCTCTCTCAGGTTTGTGTCCTGGATAATGTCTCACGTAGTTGTAATCGTCAACACATAGGCTTTTGATAAAGACATTTTATGAATTGTCGAAGACCTATTTGATAATCAAAGGAGCTCCAATTTGACCCATGTTTATATGTCTTTATGATAAATAATGAGTTCTTAATTCATTTAGTTATGTCGAAGCTAATCCCAATGCTTTATTATGAGGAGGCAAGGTCCACTCAACAAGACATGTGTGTTGTTGTTTCATTATTTAGTTGTTGAAATTGTTATATTTTTTTGTGCGTTTATCTTTAAGATTTAGAAGAAGTATCGCGTAACTATTAGTTTACATTAAGCTAACACATTACACTACAAGTGCATTAATGAGTGTTTTGATACAACTTGAAATGTTTGATAGACAAAATTTCCATTAAATGCAAGAGTGGATTGTTATTTAATTTTCGCAAGTGTGATTTAGATCTGTGGATGTTTTACAATGTGAATGCAATTTCCATTCTTAGATCAATGATGCAATTTCCTTCTATAAGATCATTATAGAAACCAACTGCAAAGACGCTAGAGGCTTGCACATGTAGTGCACAATATCTCGCAAGACTTTTGTTCTTCATGTTGACAATTGAATAATCACTACTTTAACCCTCTATTTTATAACAAGTGCGATGATTAAAATCATTGTCAATTATGTCTCTTAATCCCTGTTAATGTTTATGCCATTATTATAGTTCTTTGAATTTCAATACATAAGAGCATCATAAGAACAAGATCACTGAGAAATACACATTCACAAGAGATACAACATTTATCCCGGGAAACCCTCTAGGGGAAGAAAACCCAGCAAAAACTTCCTTATCATAAATAGCTTATACAATGTTCAAGAGATAACTCAAACCAAT
>SNQJ01S0004209.1:319802-348519 GCA_010110895.2 Picea sitchensis
CCTTTGCTATATTCTTCAAGAGAAAGACCTTCACCACCAAGAAAACCTAGCACACAAGAGGGTGCTTGCAAACCCTAGAAGACTAGCGCCCAAGAGAGGTGCACACTTTTCCCAAGAAGATGTACTTGCTGAAATTTCCAAACACACAAAATATATGATTCCTCAATGGGGAATTTACGTTCACTTATATTAGGCTTGACCTGTCAACAGAAGTGTCTATTGGCACAACAAGGCCGACCTCTCTATCTTATAATATAATTAATATTAACTAGATTAATTATCAATTTCATTAAGGTGGGGCCAACCTGTACCCTTTACATTACAATTAGGGTTACAAGTAGGTCTGACTCTTGAACAATATAGCAAGGGATCTAATACACCCACTAGTGCTCAGCCACTAGGGGCACATCCATAGGGATGTCCATATCTCTATCTCACTACATTACACAGGAGAACCACTCTCACTAGTGCTCAGCCACTAGGATCATGTTCACCTATGCTCGTCCACAGGCACGTCCACTCAACAGATCTTCTTTCCCACTGCATTACACAGGAGAGTCATCTGGAGTTCATCATCAACTCTCTGCTCAGAGGAGGCCAATATTTCATCTTCATCTTTGTCTCATGACGATGCACCCAACTCTTTGGGAATTCACACGTTCACCTTGTGCTTAGCCACAGGCACGTCCAACCTTGCAGATCTCCTTTCTCACTGCGTTACACAGGAGAATCATCTGGAGTTCTTCTCAACTCTCTGTAAGGAGGAGGTCATCTCTACGTTCCAGCTCTGTGCCATATAGGAACCACACACCCCTCTCAGGGGCTCTCTCTCAGGTTTGTGTCCAGGAGAATGTCTCACATAGCTGCAATCATCAACACCATCATAGGCAGAGGATCAACCTCCATGGAGACCATAGACACCGGTAGGGACCCACCCACAGGTAGCGCCATAGCCTCCCGAGTAGGCTAACACATGGAAACTAGCAAAGGGAGGAGTCATAGCGACCCTTTCTGGTGTTCCTAGGTATGACACCCTCCAGATCAGAGGGACTATTCAGGGACAACAAGAAATCACCCTAATCGATGGTGGGGCCACCCACAACTTCATTGATGCTTCATTGGTGTCAAGGCAGGCACTTCAGACAGAGGAGTTTGAGGGATTTGATGTTGCAGTAGCAGATGGCCATACAGTGGAGTGTCTTGACAGAGTCCCGGACTTAGAGATAAAGTTAGGTAACTACACAGTGAGAGACGCATTGTATGTAGTTGACCTATCTGACACAGATGTGGTATTAGGAGTCCAGTGGTTGATCACATTGGGCAAAATCACCACTAACTACCAAACCTTGGAGATGGGGTTCAGGGACAGTGATGAGAAGAGGATCGTTTTGAGGGGCATGTCGACAGGGGCACCCCGAACAGTTTTGGCCAAGAGGATGGAGAGGATCTTCAAGCATGGGGAGGTAGCATATGCTGCAGAGTGCTTGATCACTACGCAGAAGGATTCAGAGGGTCGACAACAGTATCAGACAGAGATCAAGAACTTGTTGGGATGACATCAACAGGTTTTTGGTTCGATTCCACCAGGGAGGCCACCGGATAGGGGGTTTGAGCACACCATTGAGTTGGAGGAGGGTGCCAAACCTATGATCACACCACCCTATCATCATCCGAGGAGGTTCAAGGATGAGATAGAGAAAGCAATTAAGGAATTGCTAGTGATGGGACATATCAGACCAAGCAACAATCATTCGCTTCTTCAGTTGCCTTAGTTCTGAAGATGGATGGTACCATGAGGATGTGCATTGACTATCGGGCCTTGAACAAGAAGACCATCAAGAACCAATATCCTATCCCTCGCATAGATGAGTTGATGGATGAGCTGCATGGAGTAATTTTCTTCTGAAAGATTGATCTTCGCTCTAGATATCATCAGATCAACATCAGAGAGCAAGACATAGAGAAGACGACATTCAGATGCCACTTTGGTCATTTCGAGTTTCTGGTTATGCCATTTGGGCTAACCAACGCATCGACGACATTCCAGTCTTGCATGAACCACATATTCAGGGATCAATGTAGGAAATCGGTCTTGGTTTTCTTCGACGACATCTTGGTCTACAACAAGACATGGCAGGAGCATATGATGCACTTGGATGAGGTACTGAGTATTATGGAGACGCAGTGACTATATGCCAAAGAGTCCAAGTGTGAGTTCGGTGTGACATAACTGCTTTACTTGGGCCAGATCATCAGTGCACATGGGGCACAGGTGCACCAGGAGAAGATCAGGGCCATTCTGGATTGGCCAACACCCAGGAACATGGTAGAGTTGAGGAGCTTCTTTGGGCTATGCAGCTATTACAGACGATTTGTCAGGGGTTTTTCTTAGCTTGGAGCACCACTTACAGATCGCACCCGACATGGGGCCTTCATCTAGACTGATGAGTCACAGAAAGCCTTTGATCACATGAAGGAAGTCATGGGCACCTATCCAATGTTAGCATTACCATACTTGACTTTGCCATTTGTATTAAAGTTTGATGCATCTAACGATGGTATCGGGGCAGTTTTGATGCAGGGAGGATACCCCATTATATTCGAGAGCAGGAAGCTCAGTCAACCCGAGAGGTTGTACTCCATTTATGACAAGGAAATGCTGGCAATCATGCATGCCTTACCAAATTCAGACAATATTTGGTGGGAAGCAAATTCGTAGTCAAAACAGATCACAACAACTTGAAGTATTTCCTTGAGCAGAAGGACCTCAGTGAGCGCCAACAGAAATGTGTGACAGAGGTACATGCATTCGACTTCGACATAGAGTATGTCAAGGGGAAGAAGACCATTGTGGCCAATGCGCTATCTAGGAGACCTACAACATGTTCTTTGATGGAGATTTCAATAGACTGGAAATCCCACTCGTTAGTTGAATATTCCAAGAAGAAGTTCGCTTGTGAGGTTGTGGATGGATAGATTCAGGATGACAGGTACAAGGTCATTGACGATGTCATATTCTACAAGGACAGAGTCTACTTAGTACCAGATTCAGGGCTCAAGAAGAAGATCCTCACAATAGTTCATGATTCACCACTAGTAGGCCATCAGGGGTTTTTCAAAACCTACAGGGAGATCAGGGAGAGGTTCTCATGGAAGGGCCTCAAACAGGACGTTATGAGGTACATCAGTGAGTGTGTGACTTGTCAGCAGAACAAGTCAGAGCTTACACTCCAACAAGTCTACTTCAACCACTTCCCATTCCAGAGCAGAAATGGGAGAGCATATCGATGGACTTCATCATAGGCCTACCCAAGGTCCAGGGTAAGGACTGCATGTATGTAGTGGTCGACAGATTGACCAAGTTTTCTCACTTCTATGCCATACCGACATAGTACAACAAAGTTCAGGTAGCTGAGTTATTCTTCAGAGAGGTCTTTAGACTTCATGGGTTGTCGAGGAACATCATCAGTGACAGGGAAAGTTGGTTTATTGGGACTTTCTGGAGGGAGTTGTTTAGATTTGTGGGGACAGAGTTGACACCCATCACCAGCTATCACCCTTAGACAGATGGGCAGACCGATATCGTCAACAAGGGGGTTGAAGGGTATTTGAAGAACTATGTGGGTGGACAACATAGAACATGGGCCAGGTGGCTACATTTAGGAGAGCATTGTTACAAAACCACTTTCCACATGTCCATTGGTATGACACCCTTCCGAGCATTGTACGGGTATGATGCTCCCACTTTGATACACTTGGTTTTCGGTGAGAGCAGAGCTCCCAAGGCCAAGGATTGGATCACAGAGAGTCAGGAGATTCTCAAATTGCTAAAAGAGAACCTGCAGACAACACATAATCGTCAGAAGATGAGTGCGAATAGGAACAGGATAGAGCGCAACTTTGAGGTTGGGGATTTGGTTTTCTTGAGACTCCAACCTTACAGACAGTCATCTCTGAAGAAGAGTGGGGCTGAGAAGCTCAAGCCCAGATTTTATGGACCTTACAGGATCATGCGTCGGGTAGGGGAGGTTGCTTATGAGCTAGAGCTTCCAGAGGGGAGCAAGATTCATAATGTGTTCCACGTATCTTGCCTCAAGAAGGCGGTGGGACAATTCATCAGCACATCAGAGGAGCTTCCCCCATTGGATGAGGAGGGACAATTGGAGTTGGTTCTGGAGGATGTACTAGAGTTCCGAGAGTAGAAACTAAGGAGCAGGGTCATCAGAGAGTGTTTGATCAGATGGAGAGGGCTTCCAGTAGAGGATTCTACTTGGGAGAGCGAGCAGGTGTTGCACCACCCTGGATTGGTATTGCTTGAGGACAAGCAATTTCGGGAAGGGAGGACTGTAATGTCCCTTTCCAAATAGGAGCTCCAGAGAGGAGGCTTAATGGTTTAAACAACCCCGTTAGACTATAGCCAGGGCCAGAAAGGGGTACACAGGGTTACTAGAGGTCACTCAAGTCGAGGGTGTTATAATTTGAAAGTGACATTGAGCTAAAAGTGGCTAAAAGAACTTTTAATCCAACTTGAGCTAAAAATAGAGAAGACGAGCTAAAAATAGAGTCAACAACGAATTAGGGTTTCGGGCAACTATAAGAGAAGGTAAAGCGACCTAATCTAAGATTATGCAGATTTTGACTTGTCATTGAGGAGAGAGGCACATCTCATGAGAGATAGCTAAGTGGATTCTTGGAGGAATACACCTGTGGTTGATTTTGGTGTTGAGAGACACACCCTAGTCACTGGGGAGATCACGCACGTCTTCTATCAGTCTTCAGCAGCAGTTTCACAAGTTCAGCAGTAGGGGCACACTTATTCAGGGTGAGGGCACAACTTCTTAGGAGGTATTGAGTTGACTTGTCCCATACATGGAGAATCTAGAGATTCCCTTCCGACCCAATTGAGAGGAAGGCAAGGCACATCTTTTACCCGGTTTCTTGTCAGATTCCGAGGGAGAAATCATCTGGGGCGCATTTTCCAGCCGTTGAGGTTGCGACACTTGGGGAGGACACATTTGGGGTTCCCGAGGGATCATCAGATCTGATCCAGGGAAATCCTTCTGATCCATTTCACAGTAGGCCAGGCCAATTAGTTTGAGACACATATCAATCGATTCCGACGGTAGAATCACTAGGACGCAGTTTTCAAGTAGCAGAGGGGGCACATTTCCCTAAGGGAATCCATCCGGGGTCTAGACATACCAGCAGAGGACCAGATAGTCACCAGGACTGAGAGAGACAGCAGGGTGCACTGTTTGGGACAATTTCCAGGCAGATCTGAGAGGTCTGGCCACCAAGGCGAACTTTCCAGGCTTGCAGTAGTTGCCGTATGAGTTGTCGTAGCTTGCAACAGATCTTACACCTCTTCCATTGATCCCGCAGTAGTCTTCTATTATTGGGTATTATTTTTTTAGTTTGCTTATTGTATTTCAACTAAGATCCTTTTGTCATTTGATCTAGCCGAGTGATATATTTTATTTCAGCCGCATTCGGCATTGTACTCCAAAGATATCATAATATATGATTTATAGTATTTTGTCTCATTTACTATCTGTATATATGCTGTAAACAATTAATTATACACATACACATCTAAAACGCATCCAAAAACCCCCAGTGTATCAGATTAGATTTTTGGTCACATGAGATTAGCAATATTTCCTTGACTAGCCTTGTCAGGAACATTACACCAAGCTCTAGGAGCTTGCTTCAACCCGTACAGAGATTTCTTCAACCTGTAGACATGAGTCTTTCTATTTTCAACTTCAAACCAAATTTTCACATCACATTGTACCAACCTGGTACACTTGCTCAGCTGCAACTTAATCTGCACAATCATGTGTTAGCTCTGCAAAGCATTATCTGTCTTACTATCTGAGAGTATGTCCTCTACTCTCTCTACAATTGTTCCTTCTGGAACCGAGACTTTGCACCTGCAGCTTCTATTTTTGAAACTGAGAATGACTTGCTCTATTCTCACTGTAGCTACTGAACTCTGAGAGTAAATCCTCTATTCTATCACGGCAACAACTTCATCTGAGAGTGGCTCAATAACTGATACTGAAGGTAGCTTTTCCTCTTTCATGGAGGTAACTCAATCTCAAATACAGGGACTTCTCCCCTTGAATCTCATACTGTATTGGAATCATGGTTGTTCAGGTTGTCTTCACGAATATTGGAACTATTTCTTCGATTACTGGATTAAATGTCTCGTCATAGTCTTCTCCCTCTTGCTGGGAGAATCCTCTGGACACAATTCAGTCTTTGTACATCTTTATACTATTATCTACAACATGCTTGATCTGTTAGATCAATCTTGGAAGTCAACACTGACTTCCCTTCTAGTCTCACGGAAAAATCCATATCTCAGTCCTTCTGACTGGCTTCCTTCTCTGTCACTGAAACAAGGGAATCTTTCTAGGAGATTTCATGTCTCCTAGAGGTCTCTGAAGCTATGATCTAGTCTTCTCAACTCTTGGCATTTGTCTATGAGTCCTGGAAGATGTCTCATTTTCACATATAATCCTCTCTGAGATCAGGCTCACTCTATTCTTGATTTCTTTTGAGTCTACAAAGACTTCATAGTCTCTACAGGATATACTTGGTGTTTAATACCAAGTGTTAGTATGAAAAGCCGAGTCAGACTTCAAACGAATTCTGCTTCTTGTCAAGGTGGCTTCATTATCCATTGATCAAGTCTACTTGATGTTCGGTCATCTTTGGAGCCTTCTGCTCCTTACAATCAATCTCCATATGAGATTCTTTGTATCTCAAAATTAGCTTCTTCTTCATCTTCTTTGGATATTCTGCTCCATGTCTCATCTAATATGTTGCCTCCTGCAATTGTCACTATAGCCTCCTCGGGGTTATCACTTGTGACCTGCCTGGAACAAGAACAACAACAGACAAGAATAATACTCTTTTGATAATAATAAAACAATAGCAAGAATAATCGTCACATTAGCTCCTTTAGAGCTATCACTTGTGACCTTCCTGAAACAAGGGTCAAAAGTAAGAAATACAATACGAAATGAGAGCAACACTCTTCTAGTGTTGTGATCAATCATTCCTCCATGGTAACCTGGAACCAAAACAAGAAGTTTCTCCTAGAGGAGATGTTAGTTGTATCTGGTAAGTGACTACAATAAGCATTCATCTCAATAATGCTCACATGCTACCAAGTATAAAACCTTTTAAAGATTGCTTATCTCAACTTTTGTGTTTATTTGTAATGAGGTAGTTATCAAACTTGACATGTGAAAGTTTGAATCTTATCAACTTAATCAATCAAACCTGGAACCTGGAGTCTTGTCCTCGAGAATGAGTGTTGTTGCTTTTCTTCCTAGACTCCTTCTTTCAAGATGACAAGTATTCTCTTCAACCTGTCCTCTGTATTGAGATAATATGCTTTCTTGATAGAAATCTAAATTAGAGAATAAACTCTATAATCTCATCTTTAATTAATCTAATACCTTGACTTTAATTTTGACGAGTGGTTAGTATGATGGTCATAACTTCAACATACAACCTAGATGTTCAAATAGATGCATTTCAAAATAATCAAACCTGGGGTGCATTATTCCTCTGAATGTGCTGAATCTGAGATCCTTTTGGATCTATGACAAAAGATCCCTTCTCTTGCAAATACTCTTTAAAACTAATAGTTTAAACATATGTAAGTACATACCTCTAATAGTATTGGCAGGTAGTGGCACCATCTGGCGGCAGTGGCAATAAATAACAAACCTTTAGAACTTTAAAGGTGCTGCAGCTGATACTGCAACTGCAACTGCAACTTAGGGTTTTATGAGGAAACCCTAATTTTTCAAACTTCAAATTTTGGAATTCTGAGCCATGGACTAGATGCGCTGGACTGAGGGGAGTAGGCTGGAGCTGCCTGCTTTAAAAAATTTCAAGTTTTACCCCTTGAAACTTGACCTGCGCAAATCTGGACTGGTACTTCTAGTACTGGTTCTCGTTTCCTAGTTTTCTGGTACCAGTCAAAACTAGGGTTTGACTTTTCGGAGGCTTTGGTCACTAAAAGGGTGTGCTCAAGCTGCGAAAGGATGCGCTAGGGTAGGGTGCACTTCCCTAGATGGTTTTTAGTAATAAATTCTTCTCCAATAAAAATCCCTAATTTCCTTGTACGACAACAATGACGTTTTTAGATACCTAGTGAAAGGTGCTCTATTCAATCAAGCTCTGATACCATGTTAAATTTAGAACTTCTATTAGGTTCTTTTCAATTTACTAGAGAACAATAGCATAACTAGGATCATTGAAAGAAACACAATCACAAGGTACACAACATTTTATCTTGGGAAACCCTTATGGGGGAGAAAACCCAACAAAACTTCCTCAATAATAGATTGCCAATACAATGCCAAGACTAAGACCAAAACACTAGAGAATATCCAAGACTGAGCATGCGCGTCTCTCCTTGTAATTACAACTACCTCCAAAAGATGTGCACTTATTAAGTGACTGAGTGAGTGAACAAATGAGGTGCCCTCCTCACTTATAAATACTAGTTGAGGAGGTGCTAGGGTTATGTCTCTTCACCAAGTAGGGCCGACTTCGCAAATGCCACCATATAAATATGGTTTGACCAATCCACAATAGGGGATTTGGTCTTATACAAGACCTGACATGATCAATCCGCAAAAGGGGATTTGATCTATAAGATAATAACTCAATTATAATTAGAATATTATTCGAAGTTACAATATTTCAACAAGAAATACCCTGTATGTGGCGCTATATCCAAGTAGCTTTTAGTGGGTAACCCAAGGAATTTCTGATCAACACATAAAGGTAAGGAACCAAAGAATATCCCTACATAATGGACCAATGAAGAAAACTATGGGGAGATAGGTTGTTATTCATTGAAACAAAAGTTTAGACACTAGAGAAAAGACTTTTCACTATCGCAACACATCTTGGACCAAATCCCATGCAAGTCAACATCTTAGTGATGAAGGACCAATCAATCCGATCGTAGGTTTTGTCAAAGTCAATCTTCAAGAATAGGGTCTGTTGGTTAGTCTCCCTAACCTACTCTATAGCCTCCCAAGTTGAGATCATTGTAACTAAGATAAATTGCCCCTACACAAAACTTATATGGTCCTTTTGAACAATCTTCTTGTCAACATCATGAACTCGAAGAGCTACAACCTTGGCCAGGATCTTGTAAGCTACAATTAACAAGGTGATAGGTCGCTACCCCCTATAGAGTCTTTGGTAGCTGTAAAATCTATAAGTAGCTGCGAGAGCCATTCTCCTAGAGGATGGCTAAGACCCTAGACGAGATCTAGGGCCCCTAGTGCACTCCTGGGGTATTTGGTCTGGGACCAAACAGTCAGTGCCATGGCAAAAGACCCTTCTTAGGGCCCCCGGTATATGACTGGGGTTCTTAGTCTGAGACTAAGCAGATAAGCCCCTAGATATGTCTAGGGCCCCTGGAATGCACTTCCTCGGGTATTTGGTCCGACCAAATGGCCGTTGCCATGGCAAAAGACCTCCTTCTGAACTCTAAAGAGGATCTCAGTTTTGGGTTCCGAGACTAAGGCATAAGCCCCCTGATACCTATATAGGGCCCCTCGGAAATAGGTTCTATGCCCGAGAAGGACTGCTGGTATTGTACCATGGTGGCAAGAGACCTTTAGAGGGCCCCCAAGACACGACTGGGTTCTGGTGAACACCACAAGAAAGACCCCTCGGCCCCTAGTATATGACTCGGGTTCTTGGTCTATGACCAAGTTGTCAAAGCCCCTAGATAAGCCTAGGGGTCCCAGAAAGTCCAGGGTACCCATGCATACCACATGGGTTGATCTACACAAGGGCCAGCTCCTGTGAGGCCTTAGGGCCCCGAAATTCAGGTACCCATGCATACCAAGATGGTTGATCCCTTGGTCTCACCTTGAGATAAGACCCCAGAGTCCTCGGGCTATTTGATTCTCTATCGGCACTTGATGGTACACATCTTCCTTAAAGAAGGACATAACCACAAAGAGGGATAAAGTCCCATGTTGATGATAAAGTAAAGGGTTCACCATGTGATATGAAGGGGAATGAGTACACCTTGGGTAAACCCTCTTTTACCCTTGCTTAGTTGTTTTGGGGTTTTATTGTCTTATTAAAGGGTTAAATTTAAAGTTAAATTTAATAGCATATCACATGTTTAAATTTCAATTAAACATGTGATTTTTAATTCAACTTAATCTAACCCTTACCCTAACCTAAACACCATATATTAAACCCCCCTTCAACACCTTCACTCATTCTATTATTCCCTCATGTGCTACGCTATCCTCTCCTTCAGCCCTCAAGGCCCTTGTGTGTTTCTCTTCGTGGAGAGCTACTTTGATCTAATCAGGATACTTACTAGTCACGCCCTTTCACGGGGTGTGGATGAGCCTCTCACTGTATAAGCTTTAGTCAGCCTCGAGGGTGACTTACCAAAGAATCAGCCCTCCCTTGATCATTGCTTGGAGCATGAACAAGTAAAGGCCTCTCTGAGCTCTTGATGAAGGTATTGAAAAGCGGCCTTCTTTGCGGTTTGTCAGAGGTGTACTCCTTTGTGCTTGCCACGGGGTGTAGGTGCAAACCTTGCAATCACCGGGCTAGGGTATTGTGTTTAGAGTGTGAGCAGTGTTTGGCACTTCTAACCTTGCGTTGAGTGTAAACCCTTGACCCTTGTGGATACGGCCTTGTTGTGTGGACTGATCTTAAGGGCTTTGGTAACCCTCTTCTCTGTCTGCTATGCAACCCTCTTGCTAGGGTATTTTTCGTGGGGTACCACTTTGGTCAAGCTACCTATCACGCTTTGTTCAACGCTGAAACAAGGGTTTTGCTAATGTACCGCCGGATCTAAAGGTTTCTTGGGTAAGTGGTTTTACCGTGAGAGGGTTTGCCTTTTGATTTTACCCCTCATAGATTTGTGTTTTTCTCCTCGTGGCCTCTATTGCTCTATGGCAAGTTCCTTCATTCTTTGGTATGAGATCCATAATCTAGGATCGAACCTTTGTTTGAGCATGCTAAACTGGATCTACACCTACTATGGTTACTATGCTATCTTCAAGGTAAGTTTGTTGTACTGTGTATGTATCTCAATTCTCATCTCTTTTAGATCTGATTTGATTCTTATTACAAAACTGTCTAGCATTGAGTAGATCTAAAGAAATGCTTTGAATACATAAGGTTTCTTAATGGTGAAATGATTAGACTAAATAGTTAGATTTGAAATCTGTGTTTTAGTTTTATAGATCTATTGTTATGTTCAAATCTGTTCACTGCTACATTAGACTGCGAGCATTATCTTTAGAGCTGAGTTTCTATTCATGTGTGTTCATAGTTTTCTCTTAAGTTGTTGTTGTCCTTCATAGATCTACATACTATGTGTTCCTCTCTCTCCATTGAGTTACAGATCTAATTGTTTTTGATCATAGAAATTTAAAAGAGACCACTGTCTTGCAATTTTACCCTAAAACCAATATGGAATCGAGCTCGGTGTGTTCGTGAACTCTTAGTTCTGCGGAGCTCCACATTAAAACTAAGGATTCAAGCTTTATACAACTATGTTCTAAGTTTTCCTTTTTTTAAATGTCTTCCATTTCTGTCAGCCCTAAAAACAAGTTAGAAGGAACTTGGTAGGGCAACTTTCAGAAGAAATCAATCTAAGAGAAAGTCATTTGAGGACAGCTAAGAGAATCCTAAGATAAATTAAAGATTCATTGAGTTGGGGACTTGAATTCTTCTAGCACAATGACAATCCAGAGTTAATCAGACATATATATTCTGACTAGCTTGAGTGTGCAAACATTCAAAAGTCCACATTTAGTTTTTGCTTTGTGTCTGTTTATCTATTGTGACTTAGAGTAGTTTTGTATTGTGTTGATTTAACTATTGTGATTTAGAGTAGCAAGGAGCCACACACAGTTGCTTTATCTTCGACAAAGGTCAAATACAAGGCACAATGAATGAAACATATACAACATAGGAAGAATGCAATGCCTCATCCGAAGAGTCAGCATATGAACATACTCACTATTTTAACCAACAGGTGGGGAAGGTAAGATTCAATAGGTATCACAGTACGTCTAAGCAAGTTGTTGATGTATTCACCAAATATTTGAGGAAAGTTAAGTTCAATCAATTCAAAGCAATGTTAAGTATGAAAGAAAAGCAATTCATTGAGGAGGAGCAGTATAAATGTTAATGAAAGATCTATGCACGGTCAAATTGAGCATGCAGATGTTGATGAATCATTTCGTATCGCACAAGTGCAATTTAAGTGTATAGTCACACAAACTTTACCACATAATCATTTGGGGATTCAAGCAAAGTGTTATTGACTTAGATTCTACAATTGGGTTAGTTATGAATTGCACACATTGATTTGTTGTTAAGAGTCAAAAGGCGCCTAACTACCTTCCTCATATATGTAAACCTAAACAATTTTGTCATTAAGAAAGTTATTGGTTTGACGGCCGCCGACTAACGGTGGTTCATTTACATATATATTGCGCACAACCATCGTAGAGGTCGCTGAGTATGGTCAATGGTCAGGCCAACATGTTACACTGATAACCAATGTCTTCTCCTTCCTTGAATGGCTATTTGTATTATGTCATTGATGATCATTCTAGAAAATGTTGAATTATCTTTCTGAAGTTGAAGAGTGAAACCTTACTAAAGAATTCAAAGTCTTGAAAAGCACTTTCAGATTCTAAGATCTGAAAATGGGAGTTTTGTATGAAACCGCATTAAAAGACAAATATCCTGAAATTGGTGTAATCTTAAGAATGAACAAAACATACGTGAAGCCGCGGCTTAAGTGTTTAATCAAGGATTCAAAATTCTCGGGCGGCTACGTGTGCTGTACATTCGCAATGTATGCCCAAATCCTAGAGGAATGTGAAACTCCTGGAGAAGCTTCTCCTATAAGAAACTGGCGTAGGACATTTGAGAGTGTTCTCGAATGCCCATTTACATTCATATGTTCAAAGAAGGAGAACTAAAATGGGAACCCTCGATAAGAAAGGGATCTTGTTGATGCCGAAGGAGCTGCCCTCCGAGGCTTACGTAATCTCATCTCAAGTCGTAGCAGAAATAAGTTAGTTTAGATAACCTTCCATGAGGAAGTTGTTTTCAAAAGATCTAAAGAGCTTTAGATCGATGATGAGCCAAATTCTCCCACAGCTGAGATTTCTGGTTCTGAATTTCAGAGGGAGGAAAGTCATGGGTGATGATCCAATGGATCAAGATTCTGTATTGGAACCTGCTGAGGTATTGTAGAGGTCTCTTGAAGAACCTCCTATCAAAAGAAAGACTTGCTTGCTTAAAAGAAAAACTCTACAAGAAGCAGAGAACATACAGCCCCTTCAGGAACTTCTAGAAAGAAAAGGCTCCCCAAAGGTTTGCAAGTTATGTTGTTTTGGTAAGTAATATTAGTGATATTGAACCTTCTTTATTTGATGAAGCTAACAAGTTGCAGGTTTGAAGATGCCATGTTGGATGAATACAAGTCCATCATGAAGAACATTGTGTGGGACAGTTCCCAGGTCTAGAGGCAAGTCAATTGTCTCATCAAAATGAAGCCGTATAAGATAAAACCTCGCAGAAATTTCCATGTGCGCCTGAAAAAGTACAAAGTAAGATCTGCTAGAGGCTTCTCCCAAAAAATAAGGTATAGACTATGATGAGATTTATGCAAGAAGAAGCCGTGTGATGCACAAACTACTGCATTACCATTCTTGTTTTCTGTACTTGGTTGGAAATTGCGTCAAATGGATGTAAAGACTACTTCTCTGAATGGTGGAACCCGGCGTTTTATAGTGTGTAGCAAAGAGTCTCAATTAAAGAAGACCTTGTATGTCTTTAAACAAGCACCCAGAAGTTTGGTATGACGTAGCTTAGGATGGCCTCTCTCGCAAAGTTTATAGGGAGTAACCCCTATTTTTGAGCTCGCTGAAAATCAATCTATTATTTTGTGTATGTTTAACTTGTCCCATGATAAGAAAAGCTGATCATCTCGGGTATGAGGGAGCTCTCATTTCGAAGTTCGAAATGAAAGACTGGACTCCATGCATTAATTCCTCGGTTTAGAAGTTTGGCGTAAACCAAACAAAGGCTCTTCTATCTCTCAAAGAAAATAAATGCAATGACGTATTGAAGAGGTGCGTTCGATGAGAATTGCGGTGAGGTATGTCAACCGCCAGCTTGCTAATCTAAAGAAGTCAGATGACCTTTATTCAAAGGATTCTGATTTGCGGATCCTAACCATGTATAGGCAACTCATTGGGTCTTTGATATATTTGACTCACACTCACTGCATATAATATGGTCAGAATGCTCTTAGTCGGTTCATATGTGTGAAACCTAAACGTGATGCATGATATGGAGCTGCAAGAAACATATCCCGAAGATATGTCTCTGGGACCATAGCTTATGGTTCCAGATGTACACATCCAATGGAGGTGGATGCTAATGGCTTTGGCTGTAGATTCGCATTGGATGGCAAGTAAGGTGCTGGACCGGAAAGAGTACTTCCTGGACATTGATCTCGCCTAGGTTCAAATATGATTTCTTGGTCCAAAGAAATGTGGTCTGTGAGTCTAAAAGCGCCGCAGAGGCGTAATACATTGATGCTAGCTGTCGGCAGAGAGAAGCAAAGCAGTGGTCGTGAAGTTACTTTCTGCACTTATTCGTGTCAAAGCTTGAAACCTACGTTATTCATCAGTGACAATTAGGAGTCGCATAAAGCTCACTGAAACCCGCCACGTTTCATGACGGTTGCCGACATTGAGATGATATCATTATATCCGGATACATTCAAAATAAAGTTCTCAAGACTCGCGATAAGTTCACAAATCGTAATCGTATCAGGACATTTTTCACCAAGCCACCACCTGACAAAGTTTGCATACTGGACAAGCGTTTGGCGTAGTTAAGAACGCCCCTTTGGTCGAGAGGGAGAGGTAAAATTTATAAAGCAACCGTGAGAGCCATTCTCCTCGAGGATGACTAAGACCCTAGACGAGATCTAGGTCCCCTGCACCCGCATTTGGTTTGGGAATCACATCGCACGGTTTGTGGAAAGCATCCAAGGGCTGAGTCGGCTTGAAACCTACAGAACAGCAGTTTCCCACCCACCGCCACACCCGGGCTGGGGGCTCTTCTATTTAGGAGGGCAAGTCCAAGGGAGATCGCCCCACCGCTGTTGTGTTAAGTTAAAGAGTAGCGCCAAGTCAAGGAAACCCTTCGTGATTGCCTCTCCAAGAAGAGAGAAGTCAAGCAGATAAAAACCAATCGATGATGCACCTGCTTAAGTAAACAAAACAGTGCGAGAACTAGAAAGTGCTTCATGGTGCGGTTAGTAATTCCAAGCATTCAAGATCATCTTTCAATAAATATGTGAGCAATGGATTACTGCTACATGACGGTTGACAAACAAAGCAAAGACTTATATCACTTCTCCAATAAAGCATAAAGACAAATCAGCATTCAGTTCACAATCTAAACCATGTATCATATCATTAATGCAATAACATATCAACTCTGCCGTACACCATGCTAAATGGTCGTAATAACGGCACAAATTCCTCGCTACAAGTGTGACATATCGCTTTATCAATGAGTCAATTGGATGACAAAGAGCAAAAAAAACGTTTTACAAATTTATCTATTTTGATTGACATTAAGTAACTCAATGTCAATCAAAATAGATGAGTGAGGTCAAAACGCTTAGGTGCAAGCAAGAAAACAAGCCTATGATCGCCACTTCATATATAATTTTTTTGGTGTTCGGTAGGTTAGCTAGCCAATGGTGGACGCTTTGACAAATTCAACCAACAAAAAGTCATTAAATCTAACCCACGGCTATAATGAGAAGACATACAACTTTCTATCCTATCAAAAGTGATCAATTTAAGGCCAACGTTGTCCACTTAAAGTTAGTTCAAGAATTAGCTAGGCTTAGATGCTAGGTTAGTAGGTTTCCAGTGCCTTTGAAGTAGTTTGAAGAGGTTT
Organism: Picea sitchensis; assembly: GCA_010110895.2. Classification (NCBI taxonomy): domain Eukaryota; kingdom Viridiplantae; phylum Streptophyta; class Pinopsida; order Pinales; family Pinaceae; genus Picea; species Picea sitchensis. Next base: position 335,832 of record SNQJ01S0004209.1, read on the forward strand.
TAAGGCATAACAAGCTCAAGCAATCAATTCTAGACTAGTGCCTTGGGTTAATGGAGTCAAATGGAAGTATGACTAATGGTTTAGAAGAGTTCAAACCTATGATGTATGACCTGGTTTAATTGTGTTGTTAAAGCAAGGCCACTAACCCTCAACCCCAAAGAGAGAAAAGATTTACCTAGGTGTAGCTAAGCTAGCCTAGAGCTCAATCCCTCCTTAAGACTCCTTTCTATAAAACGGCTAGCTCAAAAGCATGAACCTATGGCTGAAAAGTGTTATATGGCCTTTCAAAACCCTAGAAGGAAAACCCTAGGTGTAAAATCAATTAGGCCTAGGGACTTCTTTCTTTCTTCAATGTATGCTTAAAACTAGCTCAAGATAAAGAAGGTTAGTGCAGCTATGGCTAGGCTAAACCCCTCTAACATCCAATGGTTGTAAGCTTATGTCATGGGGGACATGAAGCCTCAACCTACTTGTGTGTAGGGTTCCCTAGGGTTTCAAGGATCAAGCAAAAAACAACAAGATAACAATGAGGTAAATGCTAATGCAACAACTATTCACTCAAGAAAGGCTTTTGATGCAAACACCTAAGATCATGAAGAAGCCAACCGCCCTCTAGTTTGTAAACCTTCCAATATATTACATATAAGTAGCACCAAATTTCAAATGCAAAATAACCTCCAAGAGGTACGCGCCACACTTCCAAAGATACAAGAACAAACCAAGAACAAAAAGACTAGAAATGTCACTTCCAATGAGAGTAAGTTATGTTATGATCCAAAAGGGGGGAAAACATCCTCTATTTATTCAATACTTTGACCTTCAATTTTACAAAATAGGTCAATAAATAGCCGTATACATTAGTTCATTATCCGCTTTTTTTTGTCACTTTACATGCTAAATGCCAATAATGAGCGTAAAAATCAAGGCGCCAAGCCCCTAAATGGAGAGACGCTAACTTTTAGGCACAATAACCACCTATCAAACGCTGCCCCCGGGCTGGCTCCCGCGTTTAACATGCCATTCACCGCTAAACAAGCCCATTGATGGACGCTTACGGCTCCAGAAGTCGCCCATATCCCTCACTGTGGCGCCCTCGGACAACCAAGTCAACGGGCCCCGGCCCCGGTGGGCTGATCCCCATAGGCCAGCGTGGTCTCTGCCAACGCCCGATGAAGGCGTCTCTCTGCACGGCTCGTCACAAGACTATCCCCGCTCGCCATCCTTAACGGCCCATCACCGGGCTCTCACCTTATGGAGGTCCTAATCCACTGATCATCTCCCCATGCACCGATCCTCTGGTACCCTGCCCGCAAGGTCCCCGCATCAAAAGTTACGCCTCCGTGGGGCTCTACTTCCACCCCTATAGACATCATGGCAAATCACATTTCGGTCACAAATATATATGTATAACATCCCTAACAAATCCTCCAAGAGCTCAAAGACATTAAACCCACTATTTTCACAAAGCAACCAAAAGAGCCACCTATTGGGCTAATACCCCCAGAGATGGAGAGTTTCCGCAAAGGGGCGTTATTCAAACCATGTATAGTGACGATGTGGTTTTTAGGGATGTCTAGTCACAGTCAAACCTAGGGGCCGGTGTCGTCTGTGGTGCCTTTGTAGGAGGCGAGTCAGGCTTCTTCGGCCATGGATGCAATTTTTCCAAGCCCTATTGCCTTATCTTTTCTTTTATTTGTATTTTTGCTACAAACCTTGACAAAAAGGACACTGCCCTGGCTAAAGTGGCTGTGAGTCGACAAAGGTGTTACCCATCGGGTATCTTCGTAAATGAGAGGGATTGCCTGATGACTCTCCTTTTACACATGCAAACTAGTCACCGCCCGGTTTCGGGTGACCGGGGATGAAAAACGTCGCCAATACCTATGGTCATAATGGGTCGGCTCGTGATTTTATAACCTCCCATCCTTGGTTAGGTCTTGCACTTTTTTTTTTTTTTTTTTTTTTTTTTTTTTTTTTTTTTTTTTTTTTTTTTTTCCTTCTCGGGGATCCCCCGGGCTAAGCATCTCTAGGTTTTCATTCTTCCTAAGGCTTTTATCTTTTACTCAGCTCAGCTTTTACTGGGCTTCCTTTTAGCCCCTTCTTCCCACTAAGATAAAGATGCCCCTAGATGGTCATCCCAATGGCTGACTAGGGAATGGGATAGATGAGGCTTTTAAGATGAAAAAGTGATAATGCAGTGGAGCGATCGATGGTTCTTTCAAACCCTTTGGTGTGGCTAACCAACTAAAACCCTGAATAACTTGCTGTTACCCATTCAATCACCCCAATAGTGGTCGAGTAGATTAGTGTAAGATCCAAGCAGCTATCCGAAATGAAAGAGATCTAATGTGCCACATAAGAGGGTTATAATAAATATGACACATACCATGATACCCCACTAATTAATTCTGCTTTTGAGCAAGAGCCCTCTTTGATGCAGCTCTCCACTGCAGTGATGGAGGTCGGTAAGTGATGTCGTGATAGAATGGTCAGAAGCAGCGAAGATGGGTCTGTCCGTAGCTCGTGTCACCGCTCGGTACTCCATACATGTCTAGGGACCATGTGGGTCTCGACATGATCTCCTAGTTATCCCTAGATATCGGGATAACAGACCAAACAAAGTGAGTGCTGCTGAAAAGATCCTCCTAGGCCCCCGTATATATTCTGCCTTGTCCCAGGACAAGGTGTAAGCACCTAGATATTCAGGGCCCCCTGAGTTCAGGCACCCATGCCCGAGATGGGTTGATCCATGGTATTGTACCATGGTGGAAAAAACCCTTATGAGGGCCCCCTAGTATACGACTGGGTTCTTGGTGAATAACCAAGCAAGTAAAGACCCCTGAGAGGGCACCTAGTATACGACTGGGGTTCCTGGCCCATGACCAGTGCAGTTTTCCCTAGATAAGCCTTAGGGCCCCTGAAAGTCTGTAGGTACCCATGCATAATGGCATAGTTGGATTCTTGGTATATATCATGTACCAAAGCCCCTAGATGCTTCATAGTGGCCCTGTAAAAGTTCGTGGTACCATGCATACCTGCATGGGTCCTTGGTCTCCACCTTGGTGGATAATTCCCTAGAAAAAGTTCTGGGCTACTTGATCCTCTATCAAGTAATTTGATGGTACATGACCTTCCTTGAAGGACATAAACACATGAGGGATGAAGTCTCATATGCAGTGATGATAAAAGTAATAGGTTCACCATGTGATATGAAGGAATGAGTAATGCCACCCTTGCAAACTTTTACCCTTGCTTGGTTGTTTTGGGGTTTTTATTGTCTTATTGGGGCAGTTAAATTTGAAGTTAAATTTACTGAAAGAGCCATCACATGTTTAAAATTTCAACATGCGGATTTTTAATTTAACTTGATCTAACCCTCACCCTAACCTAAACACTATATTAAACCCTCCCCTTTCACTTATTCTATTATTCTCATGTGCTAGCTTTGATCCTCTCTCTAGCCTGCAACCTCTTTGTGTTTTCTGTGGAGAGCTACTTCTTAGATCTCACTGCGGGATACCTACTAGTCACTTCCTTTCTCATTGCATGGATGAGCCTCTAGTCACGCCTTTCCTTCCGCCGTATAGCTTTAGTCAGTTGCCTCCTTGAGGGTGACTCTACCAAGCATTCATCCCTCTTCCCTTTGATTTCACGCTTTGGAGCATAAACGCGACCTCCTTGAGTTTCATTTGAAGGTACAAAGCGGCCTTCTTTCAGTAGGTTTATAGTCAGGGTACTCCCCTTTTGTGTTTGCCACAGGTGTAGGTGCCGTCTCCCTTGCAATCGCTGGCTAGGGTATTGAGTTTTCGGGCCAAGTAGGAGCAAGTATATAACTCCTAACCTTTTGTTTGCAGGAGTGTAAACCCTTTGACCTCGAGGATACGCACTCTGCGGTGGATCGATCTTTAAGGATTTGGTACCCTCTCTATCTCCGCCGTATGCCATCTTGCTAGGGTACTTTTCGGGGTACCATTTGGTCGGGCTTACCCATCAGCTTGTTCATCAATAAACAAGTGGTTTTACACCAGCTTTAGATCTAAAGGTTTCTGCAAGGGTTTTACCGCGGAGAGGGTTTGGCCTTTGATTTACCTCCGCTGGGATTTCTCGCTTTCTCCCTCAGGGTCTTATTGCTCTATGGCAAGAAAGTTCTTTCATTCTTTGGTATAGAGATTCACTATAGATCTATGGACTCAACCTTTGTCTGAGCATTATTACCAAATCGATCTACACCTACCTGGTTAATGGTGCTATCTTTAAGGTAAGTTTGTTGTATCAGGTATGTATCTCACTCATCTATTTTAGATCTGATTTGATTCTTGTTACAGAACTGTCTAGCATTGAGTATATCTCAAGAAATGCTTTGAATACATAAGGTTTCAATGGTGAAATGATTAGACTAAATAGTTAGATTTGAAATCAGGTTTTAGTCTTATAGATTCATTGTTGTTCAGATCCGCTCAACGCTACATTAGATCGCAGCATTATCTTAGAGTCGAAGTTTCTATTCATGTGTGATCGAAGCTTCTGTTGTTGTTACAATGTCCTTCATAGATCTACATACTATGTGTTCTCTCTCTGATTGAGTTACAGATCTAGTTGTTTTTTATCATAGAAATTTAAAAAAGATCACTGTTTTGCAAATTTACCCTAAAACTAACAGTAGCATTCTTGAGGATCATCTTAATCAACCCCTAGTTAAGTGATTTAGTCAAGCAACTCGTGGAAAAACCCTTAGACACCAAGTAGCATAAATCATCCCCTATCGTGTCCCACATCACCTTGTAAAATTCACAAGGTAGCTTTTCTATTCTAGGGGATTTCCAATTCTGCATTGAACAAAGGGAAACAAAGAGATCATCCCTTTTAAAATCATTGTCTAGCTTATCATGGTCTCCAACAAAGACCTTATGTGGGACTCACTGGTAGTAGGGGTTCTTGGCAACATCAACCAAATACAACAAAGCATAAGGAGAAAAAATGTTTTGTAAATGAGGTCCAAACATACCTCTAGTCTCAACAGGATCCTCTCCAAGAGAACCATTGGGTTTGTGTGGGCTAAGCAACTTGTTGGCTACCACTTTCTTCTTTAAGAAGTAAAAGAAGACTTTGGACCCGTCATTACCCCTCTCGAATTTTCTGCAATTGTTAGCAAATCCTGGACCCTATGGCACTGTACTCCTCCTTTTTATGCACCACCAACTTTGAATGAGTCACATCTTCCTAGAGAGTAGTGTTATGAAGATTCTCTAGGAAGATACGAACCTCCTCCAGCCTTTGTTTAGCCTCCTACAACACTCGTTGGCATATACGAGCCATCATTCTCCCTTACCCTCATAAATTTGATAGTCCCACAAATAGCAACGCCCCACATATGAATCCAACTTCTATCCCCAATAGGGCGAGTATGAGGTTCCAAACATGATGGACAAGAGCATGGAAGTCAAGAGACTCCAAGTGGAAAACATTAAGCTTAAATAAGGAAGAGGCTTTGTGTCCACTGCATGGCCCAAAAAAATAACAGTTTGAATGAGCAAATGGTTCAAACTGGTAACCTCTATCAATACATCCACCAAGCACAAATGTCCACAAGATGAGATGTCATCACTATAGCCATACACATGATCCAATCTTGCTCGAACTATGTGCTTCCCCTATCTAAAGTTGGACCAAGTCAACCAACTCCCATAATCCATCCCTTTTTTACCCTAGTTGGTGTCAAAGAATTTCCATCCAAGCTTGGTTTTCCACACTACTAACCACCGTACCAACTACACCCCTCTAGTTACCATCCACTCAACCATATTAAAGTCACCACCAATAATCCAATCTGCATCTAGCAAAGAGGAATCCATTCGATTCCAACGATGATTCCTTTTTGAACTAAGATTCAGGAATAAACAAAACAAAACCCCGATTGTTGACCCTAAATGAAATGGTTAGTCCAAACTCACTGATTGGCAGGATCACATCCATGAGCCACAACAAAATTCTGCAAGTAAGGGGAGATAGCAAAGACCACCCTTTCACCACCTTGTGCATGATTTGTAGTCAAGAAGGGACCATTCCAACAATATCTCATACAATTACGAAGCTCAAATCTTTTAGATCTGACCTCCTGCAAAAGGAACAAATCTGACCTAGTCCTATGTAACACTCTGTGGACAAACTGCTTATGCCTTGGGATCACCATCCCTCTTACATTCCAAGAAAGAGGGGAGAGATTAATTCAAGGTAAAGAGGGTTGTCGAGGGCATTGAACCAGTTTCTCAATGCTACATTCCCCAAAGAAGAGCCCCCCCTATCAGGAGAAAGGACTACAATTTCCTTGAAGGACTTCACCCGAGGTGTAGGGCTCACTACTTTGTCAAGCTTGTCCAAAAAATGGGAGACGAGGCTTTCTTTTGTTTTTTGGACTTACTTGGCAACCACCATCAACATCCATACTCTGAATTTGATAACTCACCCCTGTAGAAGACAAGGGGGCAATGATTTGACTCTAGCTACTAACATCACGTCCACTAGGGATGGCATCATGAATTGGTTGCAAAACAGGACCTCCATTGCCTCGATAAGTCTCTTGAACCATGGTGCCAACAGGTTTATCACTTGCACTTTGAGATGGTTTAGTTGAGGGACTGCAATGCTTGGTTGAGGGCCAAACATCCTTGGTTTCTTTCCCTGAACCCATTGACAAATTGACTTTGTAACTATGTGTGGTGTCAAGGCAACACCACCTGTACCCTCAGAGCCATTTAGATTATCCTTTTGAATCTTGATGGGGGCAATCATGGATGAGGTGATATTGTACCTGATAGGCAAAGCAAGCATTTGGAAGATTAAGGTACTTGACTCTCCACTGATGAACACCATCTAAAGTCATAATAGAGATGAATGGAGGGAGATTTTTTTGAGATCCACTTCAACACAAACCCAGGGTTGGCTCGAAAATAATTATGTCATCCCTATAGGATGAGCACCTTATTGAAACTATTAGAAAACATATGTACAATTGATTGTAGGTCTGTGGGAAGTGTAGGGAACTCCAACCAGAGAGGATAGTGATCCTACCCTTGATCCTTAGGGTTAAAATCTGCTTGCCAAGATTGCACATAAGCTAGCGAACTTGTAATGTTCCAAGTACCATACTACAAAACATGTTGGGCCATGCCATCAAAATTAAATAGAAGGAAAACATATTTGGATCTCAACACCCAGTAATAGTTCATTGAAATTCCCTTAGCTTCCTAGTTCAAAAGGCATCATTTGTTAACAACTTCCTCATTTGGCATATGTCATAAGGAAAAGAAAATCAAACCACAACACTTTAGGTTTGGCCATCATTTAAATTACTCCTTATATCCAACTAGGAAAAAATTAAAATCTCTATCACCTTAGGATGAGTAGTCAGGGATAGCCTTAGATTTTGGTCTACCTAAATCATCAATAGACCGTGAATGAGAAGGAGAAGGCTCCTTCTTAGATGACATTGAACCATTTTCAAGCGAAAGGACTCCATTAATTTTTGGATGATTTCGGCAAGAACTTCAGTATACTTGGCACTACCCATGTTTTCTAAGAACTGGATGTGATCCTTATTTTGAAGGAGAAGTTCCTTTGAGGATTCATTAGTGTGCCCTTCATGAGTCGCATCTGTCATTTGAGTCTCTACATCTTGCATTCAAATTGACAACTAGATCTTCTTTTGACTTATCCAATTCTTGCAACCTAGTTGATGGCAATGGTAGCCACTCTTCTCCATCTTTGGATCCAGATCTACAACACCTTCAAGTTTGGAATTTAGTGAATGAACTATGGCCCTAATAGAGCCTTTCATATCCCCACATTCTAGAGGCTAAAATTCTAAAGGACACTGATCCATAGATCGATTCCTTTTTGCATACACCTTGGCATCATTTTCTCTATCTTTTGTTGGTGATCTTCCTCTTTCCTCTGTATCTGTAATCCCACTAGAATATTCTACTTGCTCCCCTCGAGAGATTTATATTTTGCCATGACTAGATGCCATGGCCCTCTCACCCATTTGTACAATCGCACGATGACTTGCTCTCTCTTGTCCACACAATCGTGACAACTCTTGCTCGTGCAACTCCTCCTTCGTTGTAACTCTTATCGAGGGATATATTATAATTAGAGTGTGATGGGGGCCATAAATAAAGAAATTATATTAAATAAAATTTTCATTTGAACATTTCTAACTCACTGCGCTTCTTGGTGTGTATTTTTCAAACACACTTCAGTTGTGCTCGCACCTTAAAGCACTACAAGTTTGACTAAGCACTCGAGTGTTTTTCCATAATTGCCTCAAACATCTACAACAAATAAACAAAAAAAAGAAGCAAAGATCATATTTCCATCAAGTAGCAAGTTTATAGAAAGGAAATACATTGAAATTTGAAACAGGGGCTTCCTTGGCATTGTAGTGGTCCTATCTTGGACAGCCATGCCATAGACAAATGTTCCAGTGGCTAGCCTATGTATCTCCATTTGTTTTGAAATTTACAAGTGTTCAACGGGAGTCAACACCATCCTTTGAACACATTGGAGGAATCCATCCATAACCTTGGCATCAAATTTAAAACCACAAGAGTAAGAGAATGTAGGGTTGAAGTAAAGCCTTGCTGCATGAATGGGATGACGAAGAGTATTGTTACATTGCTCATCAATCCATTGTTATATTTCTAATGGTTTGTTGAATCGCACCCCCCCTCCCCTCGCCTTTGTAGTACTATTACCTATGGCCAACTCCCTTGGTCCTATCCATGACCTTATAAAAGGAGCCCATTGCGTGTATGTCACCATCAACCAAGTGAAGAACCTTTCCCAAAGGTTTTCTAGTGGCACACATCTCTTGCACTCTTGTCCAAACATTCCCATGGTACACTAGTTTGGCTATGGCTTACCCATCGGATTTATTGTTGTATGCACTAGCATCCCACTCATTTGAACGAAACATGCTCTTCACCTCCAACATAGAAGTGAGGAGAGATTGAAGATAAATGAAGATAGTGCAAAAATGCATGATTGCGGGACACACTAGCTCTTTATTCCCTATGAATTGTCTCATGAGTTATGAGGGCTAATAGCATATGCATGATTATATAGAAATTTGGTGATGCTCCTAGTTGATTCAATGATATCCTTGATCCAAGAGATTTTTCCCATGTCCTTTAAAATCAAATCAATGCAATGGATGGTTCAAGGAGTCCAATACAAGGTCTGATGCCTCTACATAATCAACTTGCGAGTAGCCACATAATTAGCAGCACCTGTCCATTATGACTTGGACAACATGCCATGGACCTATCCCCTGGATGAATCGATCCAACAACTCACATGATAACTGTGGATTTTTAACATATGTAGATGCATCGACAGATTTGATAAACATTGTCCCCTTGGGACAATTAACCAAGAAATTTAGAATGGTCATTCGCTTCCCATCTTTCCAACCATTTGACATCATGATGCATTCAGTGATCTCCCATGATTCCTTAAGCTCATCCAATTTGTGAGTACATTCAGACTTTTTGCCTTGAATGAGAGGCCGTCTTAAACATCATAGGTAGGGGTCATCTTAAACATCATAGGTAGGGGCCGTCTTAAACATCATAGCAACAATGGCAATAGCTTCAAACATTGACTGCTAGAAAGGGTTGTTCTTGGGAATGTGGAAAGGAATGTCACTCCATATAAAACATTTGGCCGCAATCTTGTCGGCTTCCTGCTTCTCCCTTATTTTAACCAATGACATAATAGAAGGTTGTGCACTAGCAATGGACCCCAAAACAAAGAAAGATGAGCTTGTCGAGAGGATTGTGGATGGTGTGGTGGAGGATTGGCTTTCACTTCCTCGGGTTCATCCCACTCCTAAGAAGCATGTGGTTCTCGAGCTTCTTGCAACTCCTACTGCTGCAATTTTGAGCCTCAACGATTCTGTCTTGTCTTTCTTCTTACTGACATCAATAATTGATTGAGCAGCAATATGAATGATTTCCAGGGTAAATGCAGGGCAAATTTCAACTTCATGCCTTGGAATTTTGGCAAGGTGGTATTTTAAGTGGCTGGTTCTGTCTTCATTTCCTTTGCACACAACTTGCAACTCAATTTTTGCTGATTATGTGGATCAAGTGGTTCACCATATTCCCATAGTGGGTCCAATGCTTTTGGCATTTCCATAGAGATCTGATTAAGCCTAGGGAAGAAAAAGAAATTTAAATCAACAGAAAAGAATGCTGCGAATAAAAAATCACACCTAGATAAGTGTTGAATCTCCCATTAAAAATTGACAAGAAGAGGCAAATCTAATGGACATTGAAAATCCTGAAGTAAATCTTGAAAAGAAAACACAATGAAAGCATAAATTTTTATACTTGTATGAGAGTATGGAAACGGTATATCGGAATCAAACCCCATTCCACAATAGCTCTGGCTAGTGGAGATGAGGACACTTTATTTCCCCTCAGCTTGATGACAGATGGTGAGAAACTCCTCTGCTCTCGAAAGGGAGGAGTTTCTCACTTTTTTTCCAAATGAGGTTAAAAAAACTAAAAAGCGGATCTTAAAAGGGTTATTTAAAAAAAATCGCATTATTATTGGGTGTTCAAAAAGATTGCAATATTATTGGGTATGCAAATCAATTATGATATTTTTATTTGATAGTATCCACACCTAGAAAATCTTGCTACATATATCACGATATTGGTGATATTTTTGCAATATTTGCAACTATATCACGATATTGGTGATATTTTTGCGATATTTGCAACATTAATATATATATATATATATATATATATATATAAGTTCAAATCCAGAGGGGGGTAGGGTATGTATACCTCCGTAGAATTTACCAGTCAAATCGCTAGGCGGAGGGGGTCTCATACACCAATTTGGTGTCTGGCTTGGCCGTGACTTTAAAAATAGATTATATATATATATTTGTATATATTTTTGTATTTTTAGTAGACCAGCTCTTCGACTCTGCTTTCCAGGCAGTTCTGGTTCCTATCTGGTCCCTGTTTGACCCTTGGCAGGCTCTGGTTGTGATAAATTTGGTATGAAATGCAACCCAGGGAATTAACAGATATATGGCAATCTAAGTCACCTGACATGTCCTAAACCCCTCCGTGCCGCGTGTCGGGCGTGTCGGACACGAAGTTGCATCGTGTCGGACACAAAGTTGCATCGTGTCCTGTTCATGGGACACGATGCAATTTTGTGTCCAACACTTCCAAAAACCATGTCATGAATGTGTCCCACCAAAAAGACATTTTAACACTTCTATGGTTTACATACACAAACATTTCTGCACTACTGTTGTGTTATAACTCTAAACAATAATGTTTCTGGTCTCATAATTCANCCGGCGTAACAGGAGCTTCCCCACCCACTGTCACGCCGGTTTCAAGCCCTGACTCAAGCCCTTGGAACTATCCTACAAACCGTGCGATAACATGTCCAACACTTCCAAAAACCATGTCATGAATGTGTCCCACCAAAAAGACATTTTAACACTTCTATGGTTTACATACACAAACATTTCTGCACTACTGTTGTGTTATAACTCTAAACAATAATGTTTCTGGTCTCATAATTCATAAACGAATTCATCATAGTGCTGGCAATTATCTCCTGTGGAATTCTGAACATGTTTTGGCATGGTTTTAACACTTATATTATGAATGGGAGTCAGTAACAAATCTGCTAATACACATTTGGACATTATTGCTTATGGTTTGTGACCTAATTTTGCAATAGCAAGGCCTGCTGTTGAATTCCATTATTAAACCGCAGCATTGTCATTTAATTAAATGAACAGCATTGGATATGTCAATCTGAGCATGCTAAGTGATCTCCAAACATAATTGTAACTTGCCCATTCTCAAGCATTTGGCATAATTTAAGCCCCATGGTCATGTGAATTCTGATCTAAAATTTGGTTTGATGATTTGACATTCACTCAATGCTCCAAAGCATCATAAAATTACACATGGGTGTATACTTAAACAAATTGGAATGATGAATAGAAAACTCATCTATCACTTGCTGTCCTTAAATATTAATAACTTGGTCATGATGGAAATAGCATTGCCAAATGGTTTAATATGTTTGTCATGAACTCCATGTGATGTGATGAACCATGCTGGAAATTTGTTATTGATCTTTGGATGTTGGCAACCTTCTAATCTAATCACATGATTATGGAACATGAGGATCTAAGTATGCAGATGCGTAAATTTGAATGATTAAACGATTAGCTAATCCTAAGTATTGCACTATGACCTATTGAATCATGCATAGTTGTGTTCATCATTATGATAATAAATGCTAATTTGATCTGCATTCATCATTCAAGCTTGTCGCAATCAACCCCTTTAAAATTTCTGGAATACAAACACAAGTTCTCTCAAAATTCACATATTGGAAACTTGTGTAGTGTTAAATCAAGCAAACTTAAATGTTTGTCATTATGATTTTAATATTAATCATCATTTATGTTAGTAAGTTAGTAACTTAGTAGTTACTGTTGAAATAATGTAACTGCAAAGTGTATTCTTATTATTATCTGATATATTATTCATTGGATCAATTCCCATTGTGGATTGATCATGTCGGCTATTGTAATAGGACCAAATCCCCTTTTGTGGATTGGTCAAATGATAATTAT
>SNQJ01S0004209.1:348529-371223 GCA_010110895.2 Picea sitchensis
CCTTCAAGTTCAAATTGCCATGAGAGGTGTTGCATCGCTTAAAGTTGGAGGGAAACTAGTTTACTCTACTTGCTCAATGAATCCAGTTGAAGATGAAGCTGTTGTTGGCGAGGTGCTTAGGCAAAGTGGGGGATCAATAGAGCTTCTAGATGTGTCTACAGAGTTACCTGAGTTGAAACGTCGCCTCGGCCTCAAGAGTTGGAAGGTTTGTGATAAAGGCAAGTGGCTTACATCTCACAGACAGGTTGATAAACACCGGAAGACTACAATAGTTCCTAGTATGTTTCCTTCTGGTAAATCCTGGAAGGATAACAGTATGTCTGATGCTACACAAGATTGCAAGAAAACAGAGATTGAAATGGAACCAAAAGTAACTAATGGTTCAGATAAAAACATGGAATAAAAATCTGTCAACAATGATATGCCTTGTGAAGGTTCAAAGGCTCGTGGCTACACAGGGAAACATAGCAACGATGGAAACACTATTTCAGAATTGGCAGAAGTACCATTAGATGTAAAGAATCATTAAAAGAAGAACCAAAAAAGCTACAGGAAATACTCTGTTATTTTTACCTGTTTTAGTCTTTTTCTTCAAGAGAGGTTGCAAAATAGCTGGAGAGGAATTTGTTGAAACCAAAAGAGGTTTTTGTTAGGAACATGCCCCTTCACAAAAACCTCTCTCCGTTTTTACACAACAATCACATTTTAAGAGATTCGAATTGATCTTTGAGGCCTAATTTTCTGATAAAGCTACATGAAATACTCTGTTATTTTTACCTGTTTTAGTCTTTTTCTTCAAGAGGGGTTGCAGAACAGCTGGAGATGAATTTGTTGAAACCAAAAGAGGTTTTTGTTGGGAACATGCCCCTTCACAAAAACCTCTCTCGGTTTATACACAACAATCACATTTTAAAAGATTCGATATGATCTTTGAGGCCTAATTTTCTGATAAAGCTACAGGAAATACTTTGTTTTTTACCTGTTATAGTCTTTATCTTCAAAAGATGTTACAGAACAGCTGGAGAGGAATTTGTTGAAACCAAAAGAGGTTTTTGTTGGGAACATGCCCCTTCACAAAAACCTCTCTCGGTTTTTACATAGCTATCACCATTTAAGAGATACAAAGAGATTGTTGGACCCTATTTTTCAGGAATTTACCAGATTTGTTTTCCTAAAAAATCTCATGGACAACAGTTGACAAGCCACCTCATCAATTCGAATTGAAGATCAGATTGGATCTTCTCCTTGATTATTTGAAACAAGAAACTAAATATAGATGAGGAGGTTTTCAGATCCATTTTTTTGGATCTTGATAATTATGTATTGTTTCTATATAAACTCTGTAGAATGATAAATGTTCTAGTCGAAAAATTGGAGATCCAAGGGACCTTTTTGTGAAGCACATTGTAAAGGCATTTATGTTCAATTTGACACTTAATAGCAAAGGCATATGGATGGTTAGACCGTCTTTTTCTATTCTGTTATTTCTTTATTCATGCTTGAATTCATTATTCGAATTGCAATGCTTTTTGATTCTTGACTGATAATTTATACAGTGGAAATTTTACTGTAAAGATAATTTTTCAAGTTTGATATCAAGTTGATAATCTTGTTTATTTATAATATTTTGAGGCAAGAATTCTTGTGAAGTTGACAAATTGAAGGCTTCACCTTCCTTTTTCTTAATTGGTTTGAGCCATCTTTGTGTTTACCTATTATTCAGTCATTGGGATATACTTTGTTTTAATCTTGTTTTTCATGTTATGTTGTTACCTTGAAACCAATTTCAAACCACCTTCCTAAAAAAAAAAACCAATCATAAAACCCTCAAAACACTTTTGCAATAAATCAATGATGCCCTAGCTTGCCCTTAGCAGTTGAGTGCAACTTTAGGGATTAACATCTCCATTGAGGAAACATAACACAAGTGTGAGTTTGGAAATTTCAGCAAGTACAAGTTCTAGGGCCGAAGTGCGACCTCTCTTGGGCGCTAGCTTTCTAGGTTTCGTGAGAACCCTTTTGTGTGCTAGGTTTATGGTGTGGGAGGTCTTTCTCTTGAAGAATATAGCAAAGGATTGGCTGGGTTTTCTTCCCTTGTTGAGAAGGGTTTCCCGGGATACTTATTGTGTACTTGTGCATGGTGTTTTCTTCTTGTGATCTTGGTTACTGCAGCAAATTGTTTATGGTTCAAGTAAAATGCTAAAATTGAAATGAACTTCATGCTTGAGCCAAGCTTAATGAAAAATCAACATGGTATCACAACATAGGTCTTGGAGAACCCATTGCACAAGTATTCAAATCCATCCGTCCTTTCTTCTACAGTTCCGTACGACCTCTAATGTTTGTTGCAATTCCATACGACCCTCCTTTTCTGAAGTGTTTCAGCCCGTAATACTTGGACGTTGAGGCTATTTTTGGCATAGGAGAATACGACCTCCTCTAGCGCACCTCCAGAGACTTTCAGAGAAATTTCGAGCATTTTGAATTTTTGGCCCTAGGTTTTCTAGGGTTTCACATTTTTCTGCAAACTTTTGGCTTTAGGGTTTCTGCAGCTTATTGAAGGAGCTCCTCAAGCTCACCAATATTCCCGTGACTCTCTTAAGGCTTATTGTTGGCAGTCATAATCCCAACAAAACCTAAGGTCGCTAGCCTAGCCTAGTCGTTAGGTTTTCTAGCCCAGTTGACAAGGGTTTGTGAAGAAATCTGAAAATATGAAGAACAAAACCTTAGTGGAAGATAGACTTGATGGATCAAGCAACTTTAGCTCTTGGAAGTCAAGACTTCAGATCACCCTTGAAGAAGATGACCTATTGAGTGTGATACAAAAGACTTTACCAGAAACAACTACTGATGAAGAGAAGGAAATAAGAAAGGAAGATGATGTCAAGGCAAGGAAAATAATGATCTACTCAGTAAGAGATCATCTCCTACCTCGTATTGCCAACCTGAAGACAACTTATGAAATGTATGAAGAATTGAAGAATATGTTTGAGAGTGACAACACCCTCAGAGCCCTTACCTTAAAGGGCCAACTCCAAAGTATCAAGATGACAAAAGGTGATATAGTTGCTACCTTCTTTATGAAGATGTCAAAGATCAGAGATCAACTAGGTGCCATTGGAGAAGTCATATCTGACAGAGAACTTGTCTTTTCCACTCTCAATAATCTTCCAAAACATTGGGAGCCATTTCTTAAAATTATCAGTGGAAGGGAAAAACTACCCACTTTTGATCGTCTGTGGACAGACTGTACCCAAGAAGAACTTAGACTTAAAGCTAGAGAAGTGGAAGACTCCCCTGGTGACAATCATTCTCTTGCACTTCATACAAAGAAAGGAGGAAGATTTAAAAGAAACTTCAGGCAAACATTCAAAGATGAGAAGACTTTATCAACTTCAGGTTATGATTAGAGAAGAGACATGACATAGATCCAATGCTTCAGATGTGACAAATATGGACACTATGCGAGAAATTGTCCTACCAGGAAGAAAGGAAGACAATATGCTTCCACTGCTGACATTGATCCAGACCCACCTCAAAAGGATGAAGATAAGAGAGATGCGGATTACTTCCTCTAAACCAAATGCAAGATTGAGCATGACTGCAGACCCAAGTGAATTGTTTGATTTAATCTTTAAAACTATAGTTGATTGCATCCTTGATAGTGAAGGGTATTATCTCTAGTGTGGGAGCCCTCATGACTTGGACCATTATCCCTGGTATGGGAGTCCAACCTTTATTGATTGGTAATTATGCTAGTATAGAGGTCATCAAAATACTATAGAGTCGGTAGAGCACCTGGGAAGACATAAAATATCTAGCAAACAAGAAAAAGAAGATATCTATCCTTCATACTTCAGAGGGAGTTACTTGACTCAGAAGGAGTCAAACAAATTGAGAAGAAGGAAGAGACATCACCTTCTCCCCTTCAACAGTTCAGAGGGAGACAACCATTATTCCAGTTGATCTAGCCGATATCCCCAGAGATATTGCAATGGGACATAAAAGGCCTGTATAGGCTCGACAAACCCTGCAGGAGGCAGAGGGACATGCAACCCCTCAAGGCACATTCCGAGAAAGCAAGAGACCAAAGAGATTTTTGAGCTACCTTTTAGCTATGAGCCACATCATTGATTTTGAGCTTTCTTGTCATGGAGAAGCTACAGGTGAGAAAGTATGGCAAGGTGCCATGATAGAAGAATATCAGTCTATCTTGAAGAATGATGTATGGGATATTGTTCCGAAACCAGAAGGGACGTTTGTAGTGACTTCTGAGTGGATCGATAAGATCAAGCATGCAGCTGATGGAAGTATCGAGAATTACAAAGCGAGATTTGCAGCCAGAAGATTCCCACAAACAAAGGGAGTTGTCTATGATGAGACATTTGATTCAGTAGCTCGACACACTTCCATCCATACTATCATCCATGAGTTGGAAACTACATTAGATGGATGTAAAGACAACCTTCCTCAATGGTGAGATTAAGGAAGAGGTTTACATCAAGCAACCAGAGGGATTCGTGACATACGATGAGAAATCATGTGTATAGGTTGAAGAAAGTCATGTATGGACCAAAGCAGGCACCTCGTGCTTGATACTAGAAGATGGATGGATTCTTGATAAGTTTGGATTTCAGCAAGAGTGTTGTTGATCCAAACCTATATTATCATATTGTTGGTGACGAGTGCCTGATCTTGGTCCTGTATGTGGATAATTTATACCTTACCGTTCAAAAAGACTTATTGTTGAATGCAAGCAAGCATTGACTTTTGTTTTCAAGATGAAGAATCTGGGTATGATGCACTACTTCCTGAGACTAGAAGTATGGCAGAGGACTAATGAGATTTTTCCTGAGTCAAGGAAAATATACAGTGGAGATATTGAAAAAGATTGGTATGACAGAGTGCAAATCAATGCCTACACCGATGGTGATGGAGTTGAAGAAAATATATGATGCTCCTACTGATTCAGGCGAGATTGATCCACAACTGAGAGGACCACTGATGTGTCTAGGTAACATCAGACTTGATATATGCTATGCAGTGAATGTGCTTAGCCAGTTCATGGGTCAATCGAGACAGGCTCATTGGATAGTACTGAAACATGTATTGAGATACCTACGAGACACAATTGGATATGGCTTGAGATATGCCTCCAGTGTAGACTTGAGTTTGCAGGGATATGCTGAGGCAGATTGGGTAGGGAGAGTAGTGGATCGGAAGAGCAACTCCGATTGTTGCTTTACCTTAGGGTCTACCATGGTTTCCTGGTGCAGCAGGAAACAAAGCTCTGTGGCCTTGAGTACCGTAGAAGCAGAGTATATAGCATTGAGTGTGACAATCTACGAAGCAGTGTGGGTTCGCAAGCTTTTGACAGATTTATTTGATCATGAGATGGATCCTATCATTATTTAATGTGATAACTAGAGCTATGTAAAGCTCTTCGAGAACCCTGTGTTTCATGATAGATCGAAACACAGTGAGATAAAATATCATTATCTCAGAGACATGGTGCAGAGGAAAGCAATACACGTGCAGTACCTTCCTACACTTGAGCATATTGCAGATATCTTCACCAAACCGCTTGCCAAGACGAAATTTGAGTATTTCCGTGAGAGACTTGGCCTGGTCGAGAATGTCTCCGTAGCTGAGAGGGAGTGTTGATGATTACAATTGCGTGAGACATCCTCCATGACACAGACTGAGTGAGTTGGCCTGAGAGAAAGCCCATGAGTTGGGTGTGCCCATGAGATGGGTGTGTTGTTCCTCTTTGAGACGAAGAAGGAATGTTGTGTGCCTCTGTGTGGGGTGAGGAGCCGATGAGATGGGTGTGCCCATGAGATGGGTGTGTGGTTCCTCTTTGAGACGGAGATGGAACACTGTGTGCCCCTTTGTGGGGTGAGGAAGCCCATGAGTTGGGTGTATCGTTCTCTTTGAGACGGAGATGAAACAATGTATTGTTCTCCTCTATGCAGAGAGTTGAGATGATGTGATACTCCAAATGATTCTCTTGTGAGACGCAGTGAGATATAGATCTACTTAGTAGGAAGTTCCTGTGGCTGAGCACAGGTGGACGTGATCCTAGTGGTTGACCACTAGTGAGTGTGTATTCTGATGATTTTCCTGTGAGATGCAGTGAGATAGAGATCTACTTAGTAGGACGTTCCTGTGGCTGAGCACAGGTGGACGTGATCCTAGTGGTTGACCACTAGTGAGTGTGTATTCTGATGATTCTCTTGTGAGACGCAATGAGATATAGACTTGGACATCCCTGTGGCTGAGCACAGGTGGACGTGCCCCTAGTGGCTGAGCACTAGTGGGTGTATGAGATCCCTTGCTATATTGTCCAAGAGTCAGACTTACCTGTAACCCTATTTGTGATGTGAAGGGTATAGGTCGGCCCCACCATAAAGTAAAAGATAATTAATGTAAAAGATAATTAATATGGTAATTATTAATTATATTTTGAGTTATTGAGGTCGGCCCTGTTGTGCCAATAGACACTACTTTTGAGATGTGAAGTCTAATATAAATAAAGGTAATTTCCCCATTGAGGAAACATAACACAAGTGTGAGTTTGGAAATTTCAGCAAGTACAAGTTCTAGGGCTGAAGTGTGCACCTCTCTTGGGTGCTAGCTTTCTAGGTTTTGTGAGAACCCTTTTGTGTTCTAGGTTTATGGTGTGGGAGGTCTTTCTCTTGAAGAATATAGCAAAGGATTGGCTGGGTTTTCTTCCCTTGTTGAGAAGGGTTTTCCAGGATAATTCTTGTGTACTTGTGCATGGTGTTTTCTTCTTGTGATCTTGGTTACTGCAACAAACTGTGTATGGTTCAAGTAAAATGCTAAAATTGAAATGAAATTAATGCTTGAGCCAAGCTTAATGAAAAATGAACACTTTCCAACACCTGCCAGCTAGTATAAATAAAGGAAGCCAGTGCCTCATTATCTCACTCACTCATTCGCTCATCAAGTGCACAAGTTTGGTAGGTGCAGTTGGGAGAAGAAGGAATAGAGAGGTGCATTGCTTAGTGTTGGATATTCTCTATTGTTTTAGTTTATTGTCTTGGCATTGTATTGACTATCTATATTAAGGAAGTTTTACTGGGTTTTCTCCACCATGAGGGTTTCCCATGATAAATGCTATGTATCTTGTGATTGTGTTTCTCTTAGTGATCCTACTTATGCTATTATTATCTAGTAAATTGAAAAGAAACCTAATAATAGCTCAAAACTTAACATGGTATCAGAGCTAAGCTAAAGAGAGCACCTTTCACTGGATAAGAAAAACATCATTGTTGCCTTACAAGAAAATTAGGGCTTTTTGTTAAAGAGGAATTTTTTCCTAAAAACCATCTAGAAAAGTGCACCCTACCCTAGTGAATATTTTGGCAGCTTGAGCACACCTTTTCATTGGACAGAGCCTCCGGAAAGTCAAACCCTAGTTTATGACTGGTACCAGAAAACCAGAAGTACCAGAAAACCAAAAAAACCAGGAAACCAGAACCAGTACCAAAAGTACCAGTCCATATTTCCGCAAGCTCAGTTTCAAGGGGTAAAATTTGTATTTTCAGAAATTTGATTGCACTAGCTTACTCACCTCAGTTCAGCGCATCTAGCCCGTGGATCAGAATTTCAAAATTTGAAGTTTGAAAAATTAGGGTTTTCTCATAAAACCCTTAGTTACAGTTAAAGTACCAGTTACAGTATAAGTTGCAGTTACAACTATAGCTCCAGTTGCAATGAAAGATTTTGTAAAGTGTTGGCCAAACTTAAAGTTGAAACACCTCTAAAGTTTTGAAGGTTTGTTACCTATCACCGCTGCTATCGTATGGTACTGCCACTCGTCGATACTATCAGAGGTATGTACTTACATATGTTTCAACTATATTATTCTAAGGGGTACTTGCAGGAGAAAGGATCTCCTATCATAGATTCAGAAGGATCTCAGTTTCAACATACTCAGAAGACTAATGCACCCCAGGTTTGATTATCTTGATATGCATCTATTTGTTATGACATTATTTTGACCTTATGAACATCTAGGTGGTATCTTGAAATCATACTAACCATTGGTCAAAATTATCAAGGCTGATTAAAGTTGAGTTAATAGAGCTTATTCTCTAACTTAGATTTCTATCAAGATAACAAATTGTCTTAGTACAAAAGATAGGTTGAAGAAAACACTTGTTATCTTGAGTGAAGGAGACTTGAAATAAAAGCAACACACTCATTCTTGAGGACAAAACTCCAGGTTCCAGTTTTGATTGATTAAGTTGATAAGATTCAAAGTTGCACATGACAAGTTGATAACTACCTCTTTACAAGTAAACACTATAGTTGAGGTAGAAATATTTGAAAAGTATTATACTTGGTAGCATGTGAGCATATTAAGATACATGCTTAATGTAATCAGTTACCAGATACAACTAACATCTCCTCTAGGAGAAACTTCTTGTGTTGTTTCCAGGTTACCATGGATGAATGTTTGATCACAACACTAGAAGAGTGTTGATCTCATTTCGTATTGTATTTTATCTTGTTTCAGACAGGTCACAAGTGATAGCTCTAAAGGAGCTACTCTGATGATTATTTGTGCTATTGTTTTATTTACTATTATATAAAAAAAAGGTATTGTTCTTGCTTGTTGTTTTGTTGACCTTGTTTTAGGTCACAGGTTATAACCTCGAGGAAGCTATAGTGAAGGTAGCAAAAGACAACAAATTAGATGAGACATGAAGCAGACTATGTACATGACCATATACATTCATGTACCAAAGATGAAGAAGAAGCTATTTTTGAGATCCAGAGTATCTCATATGGAGATTGATTGTAAGGAGCAAAAGGATCCAAAGATGACCGAACATTAGAACAAGAACTCACAGTAGACTTGTTCAAAAGATAATGAAGCCACCTTGATAGGAAGCAAAATTCACTTGAAGTCTGACTCAACTTTTCATATTTAGACTTGGTATTCAACACCAAATATACTCCATAAGAGATGAAGTCCTTGTAGACTCAGAAGAAAGCAAGAGTAAGCCTGATCTCAGAAAGGATCAGATGAAGAGACAACTTCCAGGATTGGGAGACAAATTCCATAAGAAGATTAGATCGCAGTTTCAAAAACTTCTAGGAGATATGAAATCTCCTGGGAAGATTCCCTTGTTTCAGTGACAGAGAAGGAAGCCAGTCATAAAGACTAGGATATGGATTTTTTCGTGAGACTAGAAGAGAAGTCAATATTGAATTCCAAGATTGATCTAATAGATCAAGCCTGTTGTAGATGTACAAAGCTTGATGTGTGTCGAGAGGATTCTCCTAGCAAGAGGGAGAAGACTATGACGAGACACTTACTCCAGTAATTGAAGAAATAGTTCCAATATTCATGAAGACAACCAGAACAACCATGATTCATATATAGTATGAGATGTAGGGGGATCAATCCCCATATTTAAAATTGAGTGGTAGTTGGTGCAGTACATTAGTTGGGTAATGGAGACACGACTACAATAAAAGATAGAGTTACCTCCATGAAAGAAGAAGAGATACCTTCAATATAAGTTATTGAGCCACTCTCAGTTTTAGATAAAGCTGTTGCCGTGATGAAGTAGAGGAGTTACTCTCAGATTTCAGCACTGATAGTGAGAATGGAGCAACCATTCTTAGCATTAGAGCAGCTGCAGGTGCAGCGTCCCAGTTCCAAAAGGAACAGTTGCAGAAAGAGGAGAGGACATACTCTCAGGCAGCAAGACAGATAGTGCTTTGCAGAAAGCACATAGAGCTAGCACATGACTGTGCAGATTGAGTTGCAGCTGAGCAAGTGTACCAGATTGGTACAAAGTGATGTGAAAATTTGATTTGAAGTTGAAGACAGGAAGACTCATGTCTACAAATTGAAGCAAACTCCAAGAGGTTGATATGGCATGATTGATAGTTTCTTGAAGAGTTTGGGCTTTACCAAGAGTAAAGTTGATTCTAACCTTTACTTCAAGGTTATGAATGATGAGTCAGTGATGTTGCCACTATATGTAAATGATTTATTCTTGACAAATGAAGAAAAAGCTCATCACTGATTGTAAGAAGAAGCTCGCTGTAGAATTTAAGATGAAAGACCTAGGCCTAATGCATTATTTCTTAGGTCTTGAGGTTTGGCAGAGCCCAGAGAAGATCTTCCTTAACCAAGGGAAGTATATTGTTGAAATATTGAAGAGGTTTGATATGTTGGAGTGTAAATCCATGAACACAACCATGGAAACAAAGTTGAAGCTCCTAGTTGATACTTCGTCCTAATTGGTTGATGCTACGCTATACAGACAGATCATTGGATCGTTGGTGTATCTGATGAACACCAGGCCATATATATATTTTGTTGTGAACACCTTGAGTCAGTATCTGGTAGAGCCCAGATGTGTTCTCCTTGTTGTTGCAAAACATGTGATGAGATACCTTAAGGGTATGTTGGATTTTGGTCTCTGTTATACTAGAGATCATGACTTCAGATTGTATGGATATACTGATTCAGATTGAGCTGGAAGTGTTTCTGATAGAAAGAGCACTTCAGGATGTTGTTTCAGTCTAGGGTTCGCCATGATCTCATGGCAAAGTGAAATATCCCTTATCCCGCTGATTAGGATATCTACTACGGATCTAGTGTTCTGTCTCACAGATCTGATACACTAGGGGTTTCTGGATGCGTTTTATCTTCAGATCTGATACTCTGGGGGTTTCTGGATGCGTTTAGTTATGTGCTTGAGATGTTTTGTGGTTGTTGCATGTGCATGTTATATGTTATGGTTTAAACAATATATATATGATGCATGCGTTATCCCACGGGACAGGGCTATCTACCACGGATCTAGTAAGTTCATTCGGCCGCATCCATACACTAGGGGTTTCGATGCTTATCTCGTGATCCGAGCACTGCTCGGATGCGCTTAATTATGTGTTTGAGATGTTTTGTGGTTGTTGCTTGTGCATGTTATATGTTATGGTTTAAACAATATATATATGATGGCACGCGAAATAAGGAACATCAACCACCCAATAATATGTATTATGAGATTCAAGCATGGAAATATAATGAAATAATTAGAAATATAGCGATAGCTCCTTAGTTAGATCTCGGATCATCAATCGAATACAAGTAAACAACATAAAATACCCATGATCAAAATATCATAGCATATCTAATGCATGCACAGATAGATCAACAAAATCGACGATTCTCGTAGAAGTACCTAATCGCTAATAGTCGAAAACTCCATCCGTATGTTATGCCCGCCGGAATGAGTTGGAATTTGTCCCAATAGAAGCGCCCTGCCTCTAGAATGATACTGATGAGAGTTGGATGACAAATATGGTCTCGGATGCACTGGATCTCGACCCCCAGCGAGTTTGCGCACCTCCTAGGTCTCTGGATGCACCCCAAATGATCCACCAACGGAATCAACTGCTATAAGGCTCAAAACAATCGTCTCGCCAAATGCGGAATTAGTCGGAAGGGTTTCTGACCGCTGAGCTGTTCGCCTCAACCCCGCAATGTCCTTCCAAAAGAGCTGCGTCCTAGATGGTTGAATGATGTGCTCGGGCGATTCCACGCCGGACCGATGGAAAGTGGTTCAACTTGCTCGGATGGATCTCAACCGGTGGGAAGGAAATCAACTGGCTCGGGACTCTGTGCAACTCCACAAATCTCACAAACCGGACGGCGCTTCACCGGGTTGAGTTGCGCAACACTGCAAGCTAGATACTCCTGAATAGCAAGGTGAAATACCTGACTGCATCTCTCATGGGATAAGGTGTGTCTCTTAACACCAAAACCTATCAATGATGGTGGTTTCTAGAAATCCACAAAACAGTAGAAGTCAACTCTCCTCCTCCGGGAACTCTCAACATCAAATCATAACACGCATAATGAGGGACTAGGTCGAATTCTTCCCTTTATACTATTCCCAATCTAATTCACCATTGACCTCACTTGCTAGCGCCCTCCTAAGGTGAATAATTAATTATTGTTCCCCTTAACACCTTTTCATTTCTCCTAATTCTTTGTTGACTTAGGCTTAAGTGACTTTCCCCAAGTTTTTTGCTTAATTCATCGCTTAGCCATCAATTCACCCTTTATTTCTCCATCTATTCTCGCTTGTGCCCGACTATAGTCTACTTGAAACACATAGACTACTAAGTCACCCCCGCTGACTACTCTTGGGAACGGAACATCACACAAAGTAGGAAGTAATTAAGCATTTCTCTCAACACGACAAAAGCAAGTAATACATTGTTGCATGTTCCACTGGGCCAGGAAGCCACATGGCTTCAAAGTTGCTGGATGTCTATTTGACTTGGAGATGGAAACAACCACGATTCTATGTGATAAATCCGGTTGCATAAAATGACAGAGAACCCTCTGCTCCATGAGAAGTCAAAACACATAGAAATACAATCCTCGTATCAATAGGGATTCGTGATATGGTGCAGTAGAGGATCCATAAAGCTCCATTATGTTGGCATGGATGAACAAGTTATCGATGTGTTGACCAAACCTCTACCTCGTATAAAGTTTTAGCACCCTTTCTAGACAAGCTTGGTGTAGTTCAAAAGCACCTCCCTCGAAAGGGGAGGTGCTTGTTGATGTGCCTTAGTGCTAAAGATTTCAGCCTTCGTGTCAAGATTTCGAGCTTCGTTGTTGATGTTGTTGAGATGCCAACCTGGTGCTGGAGATTTCCAGCTTCGCGCTAATGTTGATGAGATGCCAAATTGTACGTAAGATTTCAAATTTTAGTACCGATGTTGATGAGATGCCACCAGGTCAAGATTTCCACCTTAGTGTTGATGTTGATGATGCTCCAACCTTTGTGTTGTGATATTGTTGTTTTTGATTTTGTATCAGCCTTGTGTTTTTATCGATGATGATGATGTATTAGTGTTATAATTAATCCATGTTGATGCAGATGATGATGATGCTGCCCAAATTTCACCGTGGATGATGATATTGATGATGAGAAAACTTCGATGATTTATAGATATGCTTAGTGTTCCAGATGTTGTTGATGTTGTTGCCCTCTCTCTCTCCCTCTCGATGATGTTGTAAGAATACTATTCTTGTTAAGTGGGAGTGTTGGAATATTGTAACCTAAAGAGTATTCTATTTATTATTGAGTTATTATCTATCCACCACCCTTTGTGGATTGGATCATGCTCCTGCATTGTAATTGACCTAGTCCCCTTTTGTGGATTGGTCAAACCCCTAATTGTAATATGCAAATAAGAAGTCATTCCCCAAAGCCTAATTAAAGGGTTTTAACCACAAAGAATAGAAGTTGACCCTGCCCAGTGAAGAGACATCATCTTTCCAACGCCTAGTATAAATAAAGGAAGCCAATGTCTCATTATCTCACTCACTCAATCACTATCAAGTGTGTTTGGTAGCTGGGTACTGGGAGAAGAAGGAAGAGAGAGGCGATTGCTCAATGTTGGATATTCTTATTGTTTTGGTTTATTGTCTTGCATTGTATTGGCTATCTATATTAAGGAAGTTTTGTTGGGTTTTCCCATGAGGGCTTCCCAAGATAAAATGTTGTGTATCTTGTGATTGTGTCTCTTAGTGATCTTACCCATGCTATTATTATCTAGTAAATTGAAAAGAAACCTAATAATAATTTAAACTTTAACATGGTACCCTTTCCCTCATAATAAGCTCGGATACATTCTATGGCCTTATCCACGGCCTCATACAAATAGCCCATTACAGTTTATCGCTATCAACCAATCTCGTAACCTTTACCAAAGGTTCAACAATTGAGCAAACTTCTTCTACTCCTTCCCAGAGGGAGTCACTGTACACCAATCTACCAATGGCTCTACCATCCACTCAGTCATTATATCTCAGAATCACGCTTTACTCACCAAAATTGAAACATTTGCTTCAACTCATACCGACATTGAAGCAAAGATCTGAGGGTGAGGAAGTGTGTCACAAAACGTTTGACTTCCAGACGTCGCAACTCCCTATCATTCGTGTATGTCCTCATGAGGTTGAGAACAAAACCATGGTTATATATGAACTTAGGGATGCTCTTCACCTAATCAATCACCTCCTCTTGTTGAAGGAATTTTCCTACATCCCCACGTGATCAAATCATTGCAAGCAGGCAGCCAGATGGAGTCCAAAACACTGTGCCAGGCCTCTCCATAAGCATCCTACCAACAACCACATAGTTAACTGCATTATCTGTCACGATTTGCACCACATGGTGTGCACCAATCTCACGATTTGCAACAACTCACATAATAATGATGTATCTTTCACATGTGCGCATGCATCAACCGATTTTATGAACATGGAACCTTTAAGACAATGTACCAAGAAATTGAGAAGGGTCCACCCTTCCCATCTTCCACATCAACACCTATGCATTGTGCACTCGGAGTTTTCCCATGATTCCTTGAACTCCCGCAACCTGGAATTGATGTCCTTCTTCTTTGCTTGAATAATAGGCCCCAACTCCCTCATATGAAGGGGCTTTAAACCCCGGGCCAACAACTCCAATGGCATCACACATCGACTGCCAAAATGGGTTGTTTCTGGTGATGGTGAGAGGTAAGCCACTCCAGAAAAGACACCTCCCAATTAACCTGCTTGCTTCTTTGTTGCCCCTTTTTAACCATTGATTTAATTGATGGTTGTGCTCCAACTCCAGTTCTTGGAACAAAGAAAGATGGGATCTTCCCAACAAGTGAATCTGCTGCTGCTGGAGCCCCTCCCACTACCCTCGCTGGCACTGGAAGATATCCTTGAACTTTGATATGTCTTAAAAGCTGAAACTTCAACTTTCTTTGCAATTGCCTCTTCCTTCTTTCCTTCCTTTGTACACCTGAATCATGGGCAGCTCTCATAATCTATGGGCTTACATTTGAACAAGGCCCAACATCATTCCCCAGAATTTTGGCCAAATGGTATTTCAACCTATATACTCCTCCTATCATATGTGCCTTACATAATTTGCAATAAAGAATTTCGGTTTGTTCCATCTTGAGGTTCACCATGCTCCCATAGTGGATCCAAGGCCCTAGGTATGTTTGTTGAGTGCTATGGGAATGGACCTAGGGAAAAAAACACAAAACAAAAACATTAAACCCCTACTTGAAAATAGATTGCAGCATATTAATCTAAAAAATCAGCCATTCAAAGAAGAATGTTAGCCATGAAAAATGGCATCAACAAGGTGGCTAAAACACTAAAACGAGCTAAATACCCCATCGGAATTTTCTTTAAAACTCTTACATTTTGTTTGTTCTATAATTTTTTTTTTTTAGTTTGTCCATGAAATGTGGGACTAACTCGTGGCTAAGAAACCACGATTCAAGGGCATCTAAGCCACAAGTCACCTCGGGATCGCGACTCACCTCGAGCCACACCAACTCCTTAACATGGTCGTGGATTTTTTGTTCCCTGTGTCAACCGTGACTTTATATCACAGAAAGTGCCTTGGACAAAGACACCCTCACACCGACAGTCCCACACCTCGGGACGAAAAATTTGAAGGATATGGGGTGGGCTTTGATCCACTTATGCAGCACGGGTCATTATATCATTTAATATAATATCTCTGGGTGCAACCACATCGTCACACTACTACCCCAAGGTGCCCCCCATGGCTTCGTGTTAGGCCCCTCATGAGAATTGAACCTTGCCCAACTATGAAAAACTCCTCGCTTCCCCCATTGGATCCAACCCCTCATTTTAAATTGAAGGACATGGGGTGGCCTTTGATCCAATTTATGTGCATGGGTCACTATATCATTTTAATATAATATCTCCGGGTGCAACCACACTGGAATCACTACCTCAAGGTGCCCCATGGCTTCGGGTTAGGCCCTCATGGGAATTGAACCTGCCCAACTCAGAAAAACTCCTCGCTTCCACCATTGATCCAACCCCTTTGGGCTTGTTCTATAAATTATTGGCAAGATGATAAAATAAAAAAACTAAATCTAAGGTAAACAAAGAAGCAAGAAAACATGCAAGTGTATGGAAACAGTTATAACGTTAGGTTGTGGTTGGGCAAAGTCAATTCCAACCAAGGAACAAGTGTTGCAACTATGGGAATCCTACACCCAAAGTCACCTCGATGTAGGCCCCGTGACTTCAAGGGGTGACTAGGTCACTCTAGGAGGCTATCTCGTGACCTTAGGGGGATTGAGACGGAAATGGAGGGAAGTGTGGAAAATAAGTTCCTAGAGGTCAAGTCTAGATGGAAAGAAAGGGGTGGGGAGAGGCCTGGCAAGTTAAGCAATGACCTGCCTAGACAAATATAGTGTTTTTTTGGATGATTGTACCTGCCCAAGGAACAAAAAAAGACACTTGCAACAATATATGTTAGCTGGATCAGCGTTGCTTATTGTCCCTAATTTGCAGCAGCAGATAACAATATATATCAGCAAATAAATGATACTAGAAGCAGCTCAACAAGTGCTATATATCATGTAGAAAATACAAGAGAAAGACTAGCTAAACTCTAGATGAAAAGCCAAAATTCTAGTACAAAAGATAAGGCTGTTGTAAACACTTGTCCGCAGCAAATTATATCAGCCTTTATAATTAAAAGAAAATCAACCACCTGAATCCTCCCGTGGTTGCCAAAAGTGTAATTCAGGGACAAGTAGAGTAAATGTGCAAACTTTGAACAAAATCCAATTGTTGAATAAAAAGAGTTATTTTAAGAAAGTAAGTTGGTTTCTACAAATTTTAATGGCTGAAGATGCAATTTTGTAATAGAAGCAATAAGTAGCCCCTAGATGGGATGCCCTAGTGGCTATGAGGTGCCCAAGGCACAAGAAAACAATCCACTTTGCCTTATCTTCTACCCAACACCAACCCTCTCAGTCTTTAGCCCCTTCTTCCCATAGAATGAGGGACAACCCTCAGTCAATACACCCCTAAAATCCCAAGAAAAAGGGAAATGTAGGGGAATAATGATGGAAAATGGTAAGAATGGTCGAATGGCAATGGCTGGCTCATTAGATTTCAAGTAGCAAAACCCATTCCCAAAGAAGACCAATTTACTAAGGCACAATGCCAACCACCAAGGTGAAGTGTGGAAAAAGGCATAATGTCCAAAGACATATCATGAAATCTAGAGCAATCTAAGACAATAAATTACAATCAAATGGCTAGATATTGAAATGATGCTCACCATAATAATCACTTGTACCTCATGGAGCAAGGCCCAATCGCCTTCTGAAGCCAACTGGTGTGGTGTATGCCATCTCAGGAACTTGTGACCATCCGTGGTGGTGAGTGGGCTTTCTCCATCTACGCAAAGGGTATTGCTGGTCATGTAGTCTCTCGACAATTCATATCCAAACCCGAGGGCCTCGACATCATCTCCAGAAGTTATCCACAAAATGGGGATACCAAAGAATTAGCATACAAATTGTGAAGGGCATACATACCTGTGCTTTGAGGTTGTGGATGAAAATTTCAAGGATCCAACTGGTTGAAGTTTGAGCCTTGCTCCACCACAAAAATCTTAAAATTTGTGGATGAATTCAATACCCTGCCTTTGCACACCTCAACTATGCTTGATGGCCTCCACAAACCTCTTCCCTTGTTGCTCCGCACAAAATGCAAAACACAATGAGCCAAAAACCGAATCAAGCTTTTATCCACTCTACCCCGAAAGGCTGCATCTAGCTTATTTTTCCAATTTTAAAATCACAATTTTTCCAACTTCAAAAATCATAATTTCTGTCGCATCCTGAAAATGAAAATTACATTTTACCGCATTAATCGGCAATTTTTTCACTATGCTAATGGGATGAACTTGTTTGCAGATGAATTTTATCTCCCCAGGAGCCTGTCCTTGGTTGTTGTCTTTGTCCCATGTAGGTTACCTTGTAAATTCCATGGAGGCTACCATCGAGATGTTCTTTATTTCGTCTCATGTGTTACAAGAGGAATGATCTGCAACAACACTCGAGAAGTGTTGTTCTTGTTCTTACTTATGTTCTTGTTCAGGGCAGATTACTGTGATTGGTCACAACACTAGAAAAGCAGTTCTTGTTTCTTTATTCTGTTCTTTGTGTTTTGTTTCAACCTTGTCCCGAAAGCGTGTCACAAAGCGATAGCTCTAAGAAAAAGATATAGTGACGATTGTTCCTATTCCTATTTTTTTAATCTTTGTTTTTATTTCCAATGATAAGAATATTTTTCTTGTTTGCTATTTTCCCTTGTTATTGGTCTTGTCTTGAAGTCGTGTGATAACTCCTGAGGAGGGAGCTATAGTGATGGCTGCGAGGCAACATATTAGTTGGTCTCTAGTTTGACACATGGAGCGTACTATCCGCATAGAGTTGTGCATGGTGAAAATATACATCCATGTACCCAAAGGCTAAGAGGATGATGTTATAACCTTCTAGAAAGAAAGACACTTTTGTGAGATACAGAGTGTTTCATGGATACTATTGATCGAAGAGTGGAAGGTCTGGCATTTATTCATATAGATCCCCTTACTATAGCGGTTCACCTCTTCAGATCACCGTGAAGAATGCGAGGAGATAGCTGGCCAATGGATATACCGAGATGTTGCAAAGGACGCAGGAAGAGGGCAATATGGTTTCATGGATACCTGCGTGATGCGTATATGCAACTCCCATGATAATTTTTAGAGGAGCAACTACCCTATAGATTCTCGAAAGAGTATGGATCAATCACATCATTGAATCCAAACCTTCTAGTTATGAGGAGCATGTGGCTCCACTAGTGGTGAGGTAGGTGACCCCACCAAGTACCAAATCAGAGGGAGACCAGAATGTCCCACTTTTGGACATTATTATATTACAAAGTGTTACGCTGACCGTAGTAGTAAAGATGGGGGTGACAAATGAGAGTTCAGGAGTTATTGAGGGGTTTTATTGGGCCCGACTTGCATCATTCATCATATTTCATCATCATGATCCATTCCTCACAGCTTGGCTTTGGTTCCATTGCATTTCGACGATTTCCGTAATTTTGAGTTATTATGGGTCATATTTGAATTAATTTCACTAAAAAGGTCATTTTGGGCATAATACTTGGAGAAACCTCTTAGTGTAATAGCTCATCGAAATCGGGAGGAAAAACACTTCAAGATTAGATGATGAGAAGTGACTTTCAGTGGTCGAAGAAGCCATAGGGACGAATAAATCACTTTTTAGAGGAAAAAAGACAAATTAATTAATAAAGTGATTTAATTAAAGAATAATAAAGATAAAGTAAAGGTCACTTGGAGGGAAAGGTGAACAGGGGGGGGATAAAAGAGAGATAGGGGTCTTTATTCTCTCATTATGTTGATTATCATTGTGATGTTTGGCTTCTTGCTAGAGAGCCCATGATATTTGGGGGTTTTGAGGGTTTTGACTGAACAAACCCTAGAGATCAGATCGGTGGTGAAAGATCCCACCTTTCCTGATCCAAGCTTGGTCAAGGAGGTGAAAGATTCCTCCCTCACCATTCTATTCGGTTCAGATCCATTTCAGTTATTCATTTGTGAAGCATGGCGAAATATTGCTTGGAGGGGCGCATTTGGCAGTTAAAATCTTCATATTTTGAGGTTGTATCAGTTTCTACTGGTTGGGATCGAGTTATATACATCTTGGGTGAATTATTTATGAGGAGATTGGCCATTTCATTGGTGGATCGAGCCTCATCTTCAGCCAGGGCGAATTCAGACCAAGCAGGGCACATATCTTGTCATTGGGGCCATCCTTTGCTGAAGAAATTACATATTTTTGGAGTAGTTGTTAGAGGAATTCTATTGGGGAACTCTTTGTCATTTTTTGGCTGGGTTTTGTATGTAAATTCCAGCCGTATATCAGCTGTAGCAAATACATTTCAGATCTGGAAATTATTGTGTGTTGGACAACCAAGTGCATATTAAATAAAACAAATATTTGAGGTACTATCTTATGGTGTTTAATAGCTATTAGTTTCTGATTTATTTGGTTATCATTGCATGTGTTTTTCTTATATATCACATGAAGAAATATGGGCCAAACACATAAGAAAATACACTTAAATGAATGCTATAGCCATTGCACACAAAGTAGGGTGCAAGTGTTGAAGAGGAGGTAGGGCGCACCAAAGAGAAAAGGGTGCGCACTCATCTATTACTTCAACAAAGGCTTCAAGGGCAGCTCATAAGAGGCACCATTACCCAAGCTAGCAGGCAACAAATGTGAAGGGCACAAATCCCAAGAAGGGGGGTGCACTTCAAGGAAGAAACCAATGCCAAACTTGTGAGGAGTTGGCAAGTGAATCAGGTTCCTTTGTGCATGTATTTGCTGTACTGTTTTTTCTTTCAGATATTCATAATAAAATTCTACTCCAAATTGGTTTTCCCCATGGGGTTTTTTCGAGGGTCATGTTGACCAAAAACTTATATGTTCATTTGTTATGTTTGCTTAGCATTTCAGTGGTAGGTTGTTAAAGATCCTAAGGGGGTATTTGATGTTTTGAGTTATATGCATGTGCTAATATTTATGGTAGCCTAAACCATACATTTAACCCATGCAAGAGAGGTCTCAAATGGGCATCAAATCACATGACTAAAGRCAATTTTTCCAGGGGAGAATTATCAGACTGTGTGACTGTCCTAAAACAGTCATGTAGCAGCCTGTGAGAAAGTCATGCGTTCACTGTTTTGGACAACAAGTTAACTGTCCAGAAACAGTGAGACAAAACAGCTTGAAGCACCTTGAAAATAGTGCCCAACAACAGGTCAAAGACAGACCTCTGTTGGCTTCCTTTGGTGCCTCGAAAATCTTCATGGTATCAATGCTGAAAGACAACAGAGAGGGCTGATTTGTTAAGCAAACAGGGGGCCGTTTTTGTGGGGTAAAGATCAGATCTGTTGTCTGTTTTTGGACAGCAAGTTTACAGTTTAAAACATTGAGCAAAAATTAGATTTGAAAGTGCCTCTGATTTAGTGCCTGTTGGGAAAATTTACACAGGTTGAGGAGCTTCATTTTCACACTTGTGATTGGTGTGTTAGAGGCTAATTTCTGTTGTTCAGAGTTGCTTAGTTTTACTTGGTTAGAGTGTATCAGTCTTAGCATCAGATGGCAGCCTTAGCAGTGGCAGGTTTGAGAATGAGGTTGATCTTGCCTTTGTGACTAAGGGCAAGAAGAAGAGCAAGCAGGGGCCCAAAGTTGGGGCCAAGGAGCAGTAGTTGAGAGGACAGGGTGAGCAGTAGAAGGACATGAGCAAAGTGAGATGCTTTGCTTGTGGCAAGATGGGGCACTATGCAGGACAGTGTCCCAAGAAGAAGAAGAAGCAGGGTGGTACTGCAACGACAACAGAAGAGGAGGATTTCTCTGCTCAGTTTGAGAGGGAGTGTGTTTTTGTTAGTTATTGTTTGTTAATTGATACACCATCCAACGGTTG
Organism: Picea sitchensis; assembly: GCA_010110895.2. Classification (NCBI taxonomy): domain Eukaryota; kingdom Viridiplantae; phylum Streptophyta; class Pinopsida; order Pinales; family Pinaceae; genus Picea; species Picea sitchensis. The sequence goes on from SNQJ01S0004209.1 coordinate 369,951, forward strand.
GTGTGCAGACAGAGTTGAGGAGGTCCCACAGATTGAGAGTGTTGTATCTCATGGGACGCAGTCTTAGTTTTCGAGGACACCATATTCAGTGGTGACTGGTCCACCCGGGACAACTTTAGTTTCAGAGTTGTCGAGCAGACAGATAGTTGGTGCAGAGGCTTCAGAGCATCAAAGATTGATGAGTGGGAGTAGGGCGCCAGAGAGGCTTGAGCCTAACTTGGCTATGGAGATGAGCAGATTAGCTTCAGATTCCACTTCAGGTGGAAGTCACTTGGTGAGAGACCAAGGTGAGGATCTTGGTGAGATACCAAGATCCAGAGACTCTTGGTGAGATGCCAAGATTTAGAGATCCTTGGTGAGATGCCAAGGTTGAGATCTTTGGTGAGATGCCAAGATTAGAGTCTTTGGTCGAGCAAATCAGAGTCAGAGACCACTTGTGATGATCAGGGTACATCCATACTCACCGAGTATTTTCCTGTAGACAACCATTTCCACTGCAAGGACGAGATTGGAGAGGTGAATGACACTTTCCTCGGTAAGAGGGATTGTTCAGATTTGGGTACCTTGGAAAGTGGTCCCCTTGTGATGAGACCCAAACTCATCAAGAATCCATCCATCTGATATAGTTTCCAACTCATGGATGGTAGTACGGATGGAAGTGTATCGGGCTTACTGGATCAAGTGTCTCATCATAGACAACTCCCTTTATTTGTGAGAATTCTCTGGCTATAGATCTTGCCTTGTATCTCTTGACACTTCCATTAGCTGCATGCTTGATTTTATAGATACACTTGGAAGCCACCACAGACTTCCATTCTGGTCTCTGAACAATATCTTATACATCATTCTTTAAGATATACTGGTATTCTTCTGTTATGGTATCTTGCCATACATGTTCTCTTGTTGTTTCTTCAAGACAAGGAAGTTCAGAATCAGTGAAGTGGCTCATGACTGAAGGATAGCTTTAAAAAAAAAAGATCTTTTGCTTTCAAAAGGTGTCCTTTGAGGGACTTGTATGTTTTCTCTGTCTTCTAGCAGAGTTTTGTTGACCCTAGGCATGCCTTTTATGCCCTACTGTAATATCTTTGGTCATATCAACTGGAGTAGCTGGATTTGCTGGAATATTGTTTGTCTTCCTCTGAACTGTTGAAGGTATTATCTCTTTCTTCCTTTTATTTTGTTTTGTCTCCCTCTGAGTCAAGTAACTCTCTCTGAAGTTTGAAGGAAGGGAATCTTCTTTTATTGCTTGTTAGATCTTTTATGTCTTCTTGAC